>JAOTOM010004920.1:150000-435000 GCA_034440615.1 Ashinkailepas kermadecensis | reverse complement strand
CTGTGAGCGGCTAGCAGCTGCCGCTGTATATGGCTGCTGTGAGCGGCTAGCAGCTGCCGCTGTATATGGCTGCTGTGAGCGGCTAGCAGTTGCTGCTGTATATGGCTACTGTGAGCAGCTAGCAGCCGCCGCTGTATATGGCTGCTGTTAGCAGCTAGCAGCTGCCGCTGCATATGGCTACTGTCAACAGCTAGCAGCTGTCGCTGTATATGGCTACTGTCAACAGCTAGCAGCTGTCGCTGTATATTGATAATAGTGCTGCAGTTGGCAGCCCCCTGTATATGGCTGCGGTTTTTTTTGGTTTTTTTGGGGGGTAGGAGCTTCCTTTTTTCGCCGTCTGCCGTAGTGGACGGCCTTCACTGCGAATAAATAGTGCTGCAGTTGACGTGGATAACGGCTGCCGCCGTGTGTGGTTGCCGCCTTGGAAGGGTAACGTGGATAACGGCTGCCGCCGTGTGTGGTTGCCGCCTTGGAAGGGTAACGTGGATAACGGCTGCCGCCGTGTGTGGTTGCCGCCTTGGAAGGGTAACGTGGATAACGGCTGCCGCCGTGTGTGGTTGCCGCCTTGGAAGGGTAACGTGGATAACGGCTGCCGCCGTGTGTGGTTGCCGCCTTGGAAGGGTAACGTGGATAACGGCTGCCGTCGTGTGTGGTTGCCGCCTTGGAAGGGTAACGTGGATAACGGCTGCCGCCGTGTGTGGTTGCCGCCTTGGAAGGGTAACGTGGATAACGGCTGCCGCCGTGTGTGGTTGCCGCCACAGACGATCTCTTTGGGACATGGCTGCCACTAAAGCTGGTTCTTGTTATGGGTGTAGACAACAGGCGTAGGAACGGAGATGGTCTATGTTCCCATGTTTCGACGGCCTTGCATGGCAACAATTTACTTAGAAAGAACTTCGCTTGCATGCTTATTTATTGCATTTATCCGTTCAATACTCCTGCCAGCCAGACCTTCCCTTCCATGGGTGATCATTTTGAGCTATGCATAGCAATGCAGGCCAAGCAGAATGTCGCGTTTTTATCTTCAAGATGGTGACACTCTTCCTAGTAGCGCTGAGCTCCTTCTGGATCTTCCCAATCATCAACATTAGAGTTCTTGCCATGAGCACCGAACCTTATCTCGCCACCGTGCTTCATTTCTCCACTGAGGTCAGCCCATGAGGTTCGGATGAGGAGAAGCTGCGTGGGTGGATATTTGAGCTTTAAGGTGCTCCGACTCCAGAATATGGTCACCTGGCGCCCATAGAGCACAGGAAGTGACGTACGTTCAAGGCGAGGTCTCCTACAATCCGTGACTAATGTTGCGACTCTCCGAGCTGGCCGTTTCCAGCGTTCTAGCGTATTATAATTATTTCTGGGACCACACTCTTCCTGCCGAAAGTGCCATGTCGGCACCATGGATGCACACACGCTTAAAACAGTGCGGGCAGGTCGGGCAAATATTTGAGCGGGAGTGTGCAGTACGGAAATTGTCAGGACTAAACTGCTGGATACTGTTGCAAACTTATGAGCTACTTACGTAGGATTTTGTCACTCCCCTGAAGAAGTTCGCATCGACGGTAAAACTCCATGAAAAGTCTGAAGTTCTGAGCACCTCAAGACTTGGTCTTAGTTAGGACTCAAGACTCAGTCAGTGATGCATAAGGTTGTCGAATGACTGTTAGGGAGCTTGTACTGCTGTTGGCTGCTCATGGCTGCTATGTCGGTGCCATCAAGCTCATGCTGAGCCCCTGGATCAATGCTGGGAGCTCCATGTCGTTGAAGGTCTGCCAGCCACTCTTCGCGCCTTTGGAGGGGGCGGGACCTGTGCTGCTGCTGGGCCTCTATTTGACTGCCATTGAGCGTTCAAGTTGTTCAAAATCGTAGATAGAATTTAGAGTGACTATGTCGCGATACATTTATATCGGAGATTTAATACATGGCGGTCGGTTTTCCAAGGTTGTCACGAAATGTTTGTCTACGTGTAGGACTGGGCGCCGGGTGCCGGCGGCCGGCACTGGGCTTCATGCCGGTGCTGGGCTGTAACCACTAGATAGGCCCCGGACTGCGGGTGGGGGCGGCTTGTGACTTCTGGGGCGGCTTGCGACGGCTGGGGCGGCGCGATCAATTCAGGAGCAGGTCACGAGCGCCTGTGGTGGGCAACATCGATGGCGACGCTACGGACACATGCGGCAGATAGTGGGAGGCGCCGGTGGCCGCGCTGTACGGGCAGTCGGCCGGTGCCGGTGGCCGCGCTGTACGGGCAGTCGGCCGGTGCCGGTGGCCGCGCTGTACGGGCAGTCGGCCGGTGCCGGTGGCCGCGCTGTACGGTCAGTCGGCCGGCGACGGTGGCCGCGCTGTACGGGCAGTCGGCCGGCGACGGTGGCCGCGCTGTACGGGCAGTCGGCCGGCGACAGTGGCCGCGCTGTACGGGCAGTCGGCCGGCGACGGTGGCCGCGCTGTACGGGCAGTCGGCCGGCGACGGTGGCCGCGCTGTACGGGCAGTCGGCCGGCGACGGTGGCCGCGCTGTACGGGCAGTCGGCCGGCGACGGTGGCCGCGCTGTACGGGCAGTCGGCCGGCGACGGTGGCCGCGCTGTACGGGCAGTCGGCCGGCGACGGTGGCCACGCTGTACGGGCAGTCGGCCGGCGACGGTGGCCGCGCTGTACGGGCAGTCGGCCGGCGACGGTGGCCGCGCTGTACGGGCAGTCGGCCGGCGACGGTGGCCGCGCTGTACGGGCAGTCGGCCGGCGACGGTAGCCGCGCTGTACGGGCAGTCGGCAGTCGGCCGGCGCCGACATTCCACTCGCGTCACCACACCCGGTGCTCATATTCAGCAGGTGCGCCACAGTCTCACACTAGCGGATCTGCTCGGCGATCCAGACGCGTACCGGCGGCGCGGCAGCGTCGGCGTGTGCGATGGCTCCCCAGTGTGCGCGCCCCAGTGAGAACACGTTGCCTACAGCGTTTCCTCTGAAAGGTAGAACTTCTGGACGAACCCCTCCCCTTGTATGTTTGCGGATCCGGGAGCCGATCGCGCCTCGCCTTCTTGACTAGATACTTGTCCACCGCTGGGCGAGAATCGAACGACGCAGTTCCCATACTGTTGATGCTGATAGTCTGTCGTTCACCGTGTCGTTTGATATGCTCAGGCGGTGCGCTGACCTGATGTTGTTGTAGGTCAGCACTACTCACTCGGTGGCTATGCTGTGCGGTGTCACGCATATGAGGGCTGACAGTGGCCGCTACATCACGCCTGTAGCCGTTCCCTGCATCGCCACCAGCTTTGCACTTGCCTTTTTATGCTGTCGCTTGGAGAGCTGGATGACGGGCCACTGGTCGCAGACTTTACTGGATAACTGCGCCACGCTCTCCTCGCCAATCAGGCAGTATGGGGGTATGGACAAAATGCCCCCTGGATCCACCAATGCAACTGGCTCCCAGCCATTGCTCCAAGCATGGGTGCCGCTTTACATACTTTTGAGGGGGCAAGTGCCCCCTCAATGTTTGCTTTGCTCCTCCAATACTTCCAACTTGTGACATGGGACCCTATGGAGGGTGCCCCCATTTGCACAGGTCCATATGGATTGTAATTTGGTCCTGCCCATTGCCTCCATGTATTGTTCCCCAAAAATAATTTTCAGAAATAAACGCCCCTGGCTTTGAGCCACTTCCAGTTTGGTGCATCTGGTGTCGCCTAGGAGAGTAAAAATCGACCAACATTCCACCATGTTACATGCCTTACTCTTTTTGCAAACGCATCTAGCTATATCGGTCTCTTAATTTTACCAACATCCAAGAAAAGACCGCAAATGAATATCTAGCTCTCGTCACTTGCGCTATGTGGCTTTGCTCGCGTCGCCCTGCTCCTATGTTGTGCATAAACGTGTAGGTCATGCTTTGTGGTACGACCGTTAATAAGCCCAATTGCTGTCTTTGTAGCATGAATTTTTCACAGACACCTTTAGAATTTGAGCCTTCTTCACCGCTTTGACCTCAGTATCAATGCCAATTTGCTACCATTTTTCCTCTTGAGTACAATGCACCGTTGCAAGGAAAATATCACTTCCGCTGCCAGAACTATAATAGTTTTTCTTCTCGTTTTCTCCATTGAAACTCCCCTTGACTAGGTGGGATTTTTCGCTCCATTAGGTGGGATTTCACGACACTAGGTGAGACCAATCCCACCTAGTTAGCATGTTAGAGGAGGCCCTGCCCCCAACAGAATTACAAGTTCAGGCGAGCCGGTGCTCTGCGCTGTCATTGCGAACGTCAGATGCACTGCGCGGCCGTTCCATCTACCACCTCAGACTGGAGCCCTGGAGGTTCTGATGCTGTAGATGTGGTTGTGAAAGGCGAGGTTGGCATTCTGGCCGACTCATGTACGGCTACCGATGGTTGACACCCACTGTCAGAGTTGGATCTTTGTTCAGAATCAGGGCTGTACATTGGGTGGATTATAGGGAGTATGATGCAGCGTTCCGCCATTTCTGAGCTTCCCCTGATCGGATGATCGACATGCACCATTCGTGTGTGGCCGTTGTGCATCTGCACCCGGACTGGAGGACAGTTCGCGAATCTTGCAGAACTACCCGGGGAATCCACATTCCCTTCTTGATGTCCCTCACTAGGATGCGATCTTCGACTTGAAACCTGATTTGACGTTTCTGCGAGGCATGGTCTGCCTGTTGGTTTTGATGCCCTTCAACATGTTCAGATAGATCTGGTTTGAGAAGAGATATCCTTGTGCGCAGCTCCCAAATGCAGCTCTGCAGGTGACATACCAGTGGTGATGTTTGGCCCACTGCGGTACATCAGCAAGAAGTCGGTTTGATGCTGCGTACCCAATTTTGCATCATGCCATGACTGCTTTGCAATGTTAGTCCTGACCGTTTTCACATTCTCTGCAGCACCATTGCTGCTTGGACGAAATGGCGGCGACAGGCGGCGTTAGGCAACATTGGCCACCAGAAAGCTGCGGAATGGTTCGGCAGTGGAAGACCATTGTCATAAGGACCACATGGTCCATAAGGGCTATTGTCTTTCACCACTTCAGTCGATAGTCTCCACCTTACAATTATCCAAAGGATAATTTTAATCATTGCCAGAGAGGTTTGGGCATTCACTATCTCCTCCTCAAGCCACCTATTAAAACTATCTGCAATTATGAGCAGATGTTTTCCCAGTGTTATGCAATAGTCAATGTTAATCTTAGTCCAATGCGGTTTCGGGTACTCCCACGGGTGTATCAGTGTTGAAGGAGGCATTCTGGCATGTGAGCGATTCCAGGACAAATCACCAAGGTACATCCTAGGATAAGGTAGACCATAAATTGCTTACGACATCCCCTCCGATTTTTATAAAACGGGTTCGCTGTGCTATCTATGTATGTACCGGATTACAATTCTGAGATTTTTTGTTGCTAGGTCAAACGGGTCATGAGATACAGGTTCGGAACATTTTGAGATTACGGAGGAAGTTCACATAGACAATCATTTTCATCTTTTTAGTGATAGCAATTAGCTTTCCAATCCTAGATATCATTTGAAAGCGAAAGATCTGCCCAATGCAATACAAATGCGTGTAGTCTTGTAATTTCAAGATTTCTTCAATACCTCGTGTCGTTTCATTGACCTGGTGACCTTTTAGAAAAGTCCTATGTTGATAGTTTTCATTTGTCAACTGATGGGTTCTCAATCAATTGTCTATCTGATAACGTGTTGTTTTTCTTGTGAAGTTGAATCCGTAATGGGTCTCAGAGGTCAAATATTATTGTCTGACATGAGCTCCAGATAATGGTACTTTACGTGACTTGGAGCATAGCCAATATGGATGCCATCTAAGAGTTAGTCAGCCGTAGATCACAATGGTGATATTGTCAAGTATGTCAGAGGTCAAAAAGGTCACATGCGGGACAATGACCTGAACTCGATATAGCAGAGCATGGTATTGTAGAAGTGGTCGATATGGGTCTGCTTTTAGATCTATTTGCTGATAGATCACGATTCTATCAGGCTTAATTGCATGAGAGTTCACGGTGGTCACATATGAGTCAGCGACTTGTCCTTGAGTTGAAGCTTGTGGTATGCATTACATAATCTATTACACATGGGAGCGTCTGGGAACACTTTTTTCAGGGCAGACAGCATTGCCATCTACGTGCCATGAAATTGGTCACATTTGGATAATTTGCTTTTACGATATCAAGGTTTACCGTGCCTTGTAGGATTTGGTCACGGTCTGGTCTTCTCGTGTGGCTGGGGCCTGTTCACCCGTGGGCCACGAGCTATCGTCCTTCTGTCATCACCATTTTATGACGTTTTTTTGGGCACATGGTGGAGGCCACCGCGGTCACGCACGTCCCTGAACAGAAATTGAACAAGGAAGTGGTTTAATTTTACGAGTCAGACGACATTAGCAAGTTGTGCTTTGGCATGGGGATGCTAAAACCGGTCGAGGTGTAAAAGGCACGAAATGAACCGGACAAAAGCTTTTAACTCCACAAAGCAACTTTTGAGCAATCTTCGCGAATTGTGCACTACTTTTTAAGAAGGAAATGACAGCCTTACTATTGGGTTTTGAACCTTTGCGAGTATGAGGCCTCACCAATATGTGCTGGCCGACGGTGGGGGACTCTAACTACGCGTGGTCTAACACCCAACACAAAACAGACTGCAGAGGCAACGTTCCAGTCTGTGTTGATTCCTTACATGTAGCAGATGCATTCAAAACTGTAGAAAGTCCACTTCTTTCCAATGATTGTGCTGGGAAGCATAAGAAGAGCAATTATTTTGCAAACAATTGCAGCCACCAGAAGGATTGGAGTACCACTGGTGAGTGGACTTTGCTTTGGTGACTTGACTTCACTTTGCAACAGCCCACGGCAAGAATGCATGCAATGACATTGGTGGGTCGTCTAAAACTCTGAGTCCTGCCTCAACACGAATATTAAGTTTGTCATCGTCTCAAAGCCCGAGATGAGTGGCATAGCCGATAAACCTGCAGTTCGGTTACGTGAATCGCTTCCTTTGAAGAACGTAAACTTCAGCGCTTTGTGCCGTTAGATGGAAAGAGAGCATGGTAGTAGATATAACGATAGATCTGTGGATGTCTAAAACTGTGTACGCCGTGTCCGTACCTGACATGCATGGCCCTATCACGGATAGTACTGTGTTGAACCTTAGAGGATCATGCACATGATATACATATTCGGCTGCTATGCTCATGATTCTCTTTTAACTAAATGTGCTTGTAACTGAAAAGCAATATGAAGTAATTTCCTATGAAAGGGAATCATTCTGCTTAAATAATTTCTTAGATGGCGAACAGGGTTTTTCGTTAGGCGCAAGTCATCATTTCAAGGTTAGGTCAGCGTGCATACATGTGTGGCCTCTGATCAAGCTCTTTTCAATGATACCCATGCCAAATACCTTCTATGATGCACATATAACCTTCATTTTGAAGCCAGGTCACTAGCCAATGTGTGACCTTTGTGTCCTCCGGTACACTTACATGTGTGACTATCTTGGTCTATGAGAAGTGCTTTAAAATGAGGCCTATACCGGTCATATACTGCAATGCACACAAAGCCACTGTTGCGTCTCTATCTCAATCTTGAGAACCAGTGATCCGGTCACCACAGTCTGTATTTGCCGTACACCGGACCACCACCCGCCGCCCGCCGGCGCCATACAATGTCTGACCTCGGCCGACCCCGACCGGGCCGGTACCGCCGCGCACCTGCCCGAAGGCCATTACCGGCCGTGCCGTGACCCAGCCGAGCCGGCAGACACATAACAGCCACCATTTCGAGGTCAGGTCACTGACCCAGATGTGATCTCTCGTGTTGCGTGTCTCGTCTCAGATGTGGACGTGTTGAACTTAGTACTCCCTCGCCGCCAGCTTAATACCTCTTGGTGTTATTAACGATGGCTTGGTTAGTAAGCTCATTGACATGATACCATATTCTCCTTTATTCCCTCTCTCTTTCCTTTAACCACCAACACGCAACTTCGCCATTTCCAGTTTCTATTTTCCAAGGTCCCCTAAATCATACCATTAGACGAACAACATCCGAACGACATGACACAATCACACCACACTTGTAGTAGTATATAAAATCCATCATACCTATAATAATTTCCTGGCAACACCTATGATTATAAACCTTCCGGTGAGTATTGATATTCTGCACAAATGACAAAATAATAGGCATTTGTGGCACTAACTGCGGAGAAGGACCAGCCACGAAGAACAAATGATGCCCACACCTCCTTAGGCTCCTGGCTACGCCTTCGGCTGTTTTGCATGTGCATGTATGGACATCGAATGGCGCTTTGGTTCGTTAAGAATGACCTATGTTCATCTAAGCACACTTTTACCTATGTAAAAACAAAGACAGTACCAAATGATCTCTAATCAATTTCATCACCCTATTTTTTTTTATTTCCTGACCTTGCCATTTATAACATTTATAAATTTTGACACCAATGTGTAGATTAGACCAGTAGAAATCGCTTCAGCCAACCCAATTTTGAAATCGGTCCAATCCATTCCGAGATCTCGGAAGGTGGAGGGAATCCGCCCCTACAGATTCAGTCCTAAACGAGCCCCACCGTGATAAGGTTAAGAGCGCAGTTAAATCTAATCTCCATGTTTGTTAGTCGTTGGCGCATCGCCTTCAATGCTTATACAGCCACACGCCTTCAAACACGTATGCAGAGCCAAGGTGATTCCAGATGCGATGAATTCAAAAAAGTGCATTACTAAAACCTAAAAGCAGAAATGCACATTGTCACTTCTACACTGGGACTGAACTCGAGACTGCGGGGCGCGAACCAAAGATGTCATGCATTCGTCACTGGAGACGGGTGGCGACCGCTAGCTGCGGTACGAGGTGCGGGCGCGCGGCAATGACGTCGCGAACCCCCTTCTTTGAACAAACACTAAGAATACTTCAGGAGAGATATTGTGATTAAAGTTGGTAAATGTAAAACCGAACAGAGTAGATCTCAGCCTAGGTCATACAATTCAATTTTCAGATGCTGTATTAGCACTCGACCGTGAAACGCAGTTGCTCGCGAAGGGAAACGCCGCTGCGAACATTTATCTTTGAGCTAAGTTCTCTTTAATTATCTGCGAACACCTCTCTTGGAATGCAAAATATTCATGAAGAATATTGGAAAATTGGTGTAAATGAAAATTCAAACCATATGCGATTCTGAGTGAATCAGCTAGAATGCGAACGCTGTGAGACAAAAAGCAATTGCAGCTTTCAAAAGCGTGACGATCGGGTCGGGCCAGAGGAACCGGGCCGAGCTGCTCAATGAACTTTAGCACTATGTACACAGGAGTAGACTCGCTCGCGCTTCGCCCTCATTCATAGCTACTTCACGGCGTCGAAATAAGTGAATATGTGTATGTGCGCCATTACAACAAACCAGTGTTTAGCCCGAGTACTAATACCGAAATAAGGCTAATAGAGACAAGTACTCAATGAAGCGTTGCAGTATACGATATAGCGCAGTAGTAATCAGGCTCGGAGATCTGACCCACTGAGATGAGTAGGTGAGATGTCTGTGGACGATGGCCATGCTTTTTATAGGGAATAGTTGTGCTGAACTGTTGCAGCATAATTTTATCCACACCATTATTTCAGCATTTATGATAGTTTGAATTCTTAAAGTAGCAACCGCCACTCTAGAAGAACCAAATGGCAGGGCATTGCGCATACCTAAGTATTTGCATCCTCATTCTGGTGTACAGCTGATGCCTGTGAAGCCGTGGATTCCTTCACAATGTCTTATTTTGTTGTTAATGGCGACGCATGAATCAAAACATGATGCTCATAGTAATGTGCCAGACACGTCATATTATTTACTTCCGGTAATTGTGTATGGCCACTGGCTGCTCTAGCTCCTCATTGAGACCCTGAAACCATGGAAGACCTTTCTTCATCCTTGGACGCAGAGGTATTAGAGCCCTGGCGTGGAGAAAGGTGTCAGCCACCTGCACTCACGTTCAGGCCCACCCAAGAGGCCCGGGCGCATTCATAGCTATTCTCCCCGTTTTTTTTTTGCTGTGTTCCAAGTGGAGAGGGCTTAGGTTGGTCGGACCACTGAAGTAAAATCCTTGCCGCACCTGTAGCTGGGTCTCATCAATACTTTTAGAAATGTTTCGCCCCAGGACGACAGATACACATAGGACATACACACACACACACCTGCATGCATGACATCAGACAGCACACGTGAAGGGTTGCCAGCACCACTGTCATCGCTCTTATGCGTCTGTTTTGCATGCTTCGTGCACATTTCGGGTCAATGTCATCCATGTCAATGTCAAGGTCATTGATCTGGGACGAGTCAAAGAGAGTAATGTTCCAAAAACTTAAAAGTGCCGACATTCAGAGTAGTTTCAACATATCAACATCAAACTCAGATCATGCGGTTCTTTCTTTCATCAAGATGAACAACTTGCTATCTAGAAATTGTAATTAAAGTAAAGGTTTCTCACCTGATGTCAGGTCAACTTCCGCATTTCTGGCACCGCAACGGCAGGATAAAATTGAATTTGGGGTAAGTTCTAACGTCGAAAATTAGAAACCACATGTAATACGCATTTTTAATTTTGTGTCAAAGACCAATGGCATAAGGTCAGGTCAAGTAACATGTATAGTCTACACTAAGCCGTCGGGTACTGTATGTTGCTGTTTCTCGTGAAATCATAACTGAATTCGGCTTGTGCTCCACCTAAATCGTGCGACATAACATTGGATGCCCAACTAATGACCTGGGATGGCCTGACGTCGTGTGATTTGACCTTACTTTATCAGATTTAACCCTGCTTTGGAATTACTTTCCAAGCAATGTACAACTAGGCGCAAGTCTAAATGCTCGTTGTATCATTATGTGCATTGTCCCGGCGTGACCTAAGGTCAGATCGAGATGTCAGAAGGTGGCAGTATAAAAAAGCGTTTCTATATCATATCCGTTCTTCTTGAATTACAACTGCTATGCTTAACAGGTGATGTATCGCGGATGTTCAGGCTCGAACTTACTTGACCTGATCATGTGGCGTGACCTGACTTGACCGTAGGATTGTCGGATATGAAACAGATGCACACATTTTGCTTGAATGTTTCTGTTCAAAGAACCTGTTGACATTTTCCAAGATAAAGTTCATATTATTGGGTTGACCTATTGTGACCGTTAAGGACTTCAGAATGAAGAATGATGAAACCAGAAACAGAATGAAGAAAACCAGCTGTGATATGACACAGAGGATATTTGGTTTGACAATGACATTTCCCTGCGTCTCTCACATGCATCGTTCATAAATTGGTTTTCAAGCCTGATACCGACCCGACCTGACGTGACTAGTCGTGCGCTTTCTTAACCACTTTTTAACATGATCAGTATAAATACATCCTGCAATGTTAATTTTTGAAGCATAATGTCGAAGGAAGGGAAGCTCTGCTTTTTCATGTCCATGGATTTAAGTCCATATTGCCCTATTATGACCTCTAATGGTCTGATTTTCGGTTAAAATACAAATGCAAGATTTGCTTCGAGCTCTCCATCACTAGAGCGTTCTAACGTCGGTTTGCATTGTATTCTAGGCTATGTAGATGGGAAGTTAGTGGGGTGTGGGTGCTTTCAGGTGCCCCCTGCTCGGCGACGGTCGATTTACCGCCCGGCCCGGCAAGGGTAAAGGGCAATGATCGAAAAGTAATTGCAACTAGAAGGTAGCACCATAGGCTACATATTTTCCAGCTCGCTGAATTGTACTAGATTCTGAAAAAGCGCCCCTGAAAACAAACAGATATCAAATAGCGAACCCCCCCCCCCCCACCGAATGATTGTGACCATTCAAAGTCGTTAATTTCTCAACTGGCAACTGTGATCGGTGTGCTAATCATAGACGTCACAGTGGGGACATGAACATTGCAATTTTGAGGTAGTGTAGACCAAGCGAGGTCCCTCATCTTATAGCACACCTCTAATAATTATCACATCCACCCGACGATCTCACATTGATTCATACACTTAAAAATGCACAAAGATTTTTTGCAGAAAATATAATGGCTGAAGAAGGTTTTAGTAGTTATTCCTGACATCATTCTTGTAATTGCCTTATCATACCAGACTGTGCTATGCGTGATTCCCTTGTTATGCCAGATTGTACAATGGTGTTCATGAAATTTTTGGTAGCATAGCCATGGAAGGAATTTTGGACAAAAGCATTTGGGTGTGGGGAGGGAGAGGGAACCTTTGGGTAGCATGCTAAATTCGAAATTAATTGGGACGGATGAATTCCTCAAGCTTCCAGTAGCGATTAGTGACACCATAGGTGGAGTTCACTATCTCTTGGGGAGGGGGGGGGGGGGCTAGAGTTCCTCAATGTCCCTTCTCCCCTAGGCATAATAACGTGGAATTTTAACATGGAACACTACCGTTCGCAATGTTTTTGAGGAAACTAATTCAGTGCCCCAATATTTTTCGCAAGCATGTTACTGTAGTGAAGTCTATCTCCATGTGCGCCTGTACAAATGTATGCAACCTCATCACAGTTGTCAGCCCACACACTTTCACTGGTTTATTGCCAATCTCCCTCCCTTAAATACCTCCCAGATTTCAAACTGAATCATATGTGATTTCCTCTCGCCAAGCCTTCCACATGCCTGAGACCCTGGTAATTAACTCGTCTTGGAATTCGATTACTACAAATTCCATAATCTATTCAAATACCATTCCACAAATCTGCAGAACTGGAAAAACAGCTTTGGTATAGCATTTGGTGGTGTACCCAGGATTTTCGCAACGGGAGGATTGGTAGGTAATTTCCAGCTCCCTCCCCTACCCACCCATGTCGCCATAAAAAAGGTGAGGGAGAGTTATTTTTAGAGGCGTGCCGGACCATAGAGGTCGTTTGCGCCGCCTTTAAAGCGTGTGTTTTGCAAGCATAGCTAAGGCAAGTGTACATTTACGTTATTAGGGTTTTACGTTATACTGTATGCGACGTTAATGTGCTGAAGGTGGGGGCTGGGCAGGGGACTACCGGATGTCTAAATGATGTTGGTTTTACTTTACTTCCCCGCATGATAGTAGCTGGGGTGATCTTGAGAGTGACGAGAAGTTGATTTTGCCAGGACACCGGCATTTGCCTACTCTTCTCGTAGAGCACCGAGGGGTCTTCACCGTGCAGACAAGGAGGTAATTGTCCACACCGCCAATTACGCCGGTCGTCGCGTGTTAATTGTTAGTAGTGGGTTAGTCGAAGCATGCCATGCAGGGTTGTCAGTGAGTTTAGTACGGGGTTTGGCAATTCTGCTCATCAACGTCCGCTGTACCTCTAAGTAGCCGTTATACGTTATACAAGGCAAATCGTCTCATCTACGTCCGATGGCTCCTCTGGGTAGTCGTTTAACGCCACATTAAGTTTTTAGAACAAGTCGGCTCATCTACGTCAGATGGCACCGCTAGGTAATCATTGATTTCGAGTGGGAAAGCGAATCGGCTCATCTACGTCCGATGCCATTCGGGGATGGTTATTTTCGTTATTCTTGCGGGTGTATCGCGGGCACGCATTGCGTGTTGAAGTGAGTGTTGGTGATATGATGTCCACAGTGCTCCTGCTAGTTCCGTGTCGTACAGATATTCAAACAGCAATCGAAGGAGTTCTGGGTGCTTGCCATCCCGAAGCAATAGAAGCGACAGTGTGATGCCATATTTTTGGCAAAAGGTCTCAAGTGGTTGTCCGTGAGCGTTGAAGCTTCTACAGTCTAGCAGGATGTTGCCTATGCTTGTGGTGTGGTGTTGCAGGTGTCGCAGTGAATTGTTGTATATTTGTCATCCTCTAGTTGAGGCTATGTAAGCGGGTGCAACCAGTTCTAAGTTCTAGTGAGGATGACTTCCTTTTTACGGTGAGGTTGATTTGATATGTTCCATGTGCCTACGGTTGGTTTCATGCTGTGGGTGTGGTTGGAATTGTGTTGTGTAGGGTTGTGTTGTTTCCATGTGTTCTAATGATGCTGACATATCTGATGTTGTAGGAGCACCTTGCAATCGTCTACCGAATATTTCATGCTGGGGTAAGTATTAAATGCTAAGGCTTGCTTTGCTAGCCGATCTGCTTCCTCATTTCCTGGGATGTTGGCGAGACCCGGTATCCAGAGTAAGGAAAAGTTGTGTACGTTACTGGCCACGATTTGTTGGATTCTGTCCGTGACTGGTTGTGGACAGTCGTGGGTGTTGTTAACCCGCGCACGTCCGGGGGGGGCAGATATCTGCCCCCCCCCCCTGCGGTTTTTCCTACTTTGCCGCCATACTAATCGGGTTAGCAAGGCCAAACCTCGCATGGCTGCTCATTGGTCTTTTCCGCATATCCTCAGACATTTTTGACCCTGGGTCATCTCAAGTCAGGTCACCAGGTCAGGCGAAGTGACCTAACGTCCCTCCGAGTTCTAGGTGGCATCACTCCCACAATAATTGGGCGATTGATTTCAAACTTATACCACGTCATGATCTTATCAGGGTCTATAATATGTATATCACGGTTTTTTCGTAGCGTTAACCTGGGGTCAGGTCGTGGCCATGGCTTACCCATTATAGGCCTATGGAAAAATATACAAATGTTTCCTGGTTACATATTTGCTCTCAGAATGACCTCCAACCGTTATGGCGTGTAGTTGGAAGCTATTCGCAATGCTATTGCTGACATTTTTGCTCAGTGGCCCCACCAAGGTCAGCTGAGGTCACCTGAAATCACTAGCACATTTATGCGCACTATATCGCAATGCATTGAGCTAGAAGGCTGAAATTACCGTCATTGTGCTTGTATCGCCAAGACGTGTCGATTGATATATTACATGACCTCCCTACTCTACCCCATGACCTTGACCTGAGGTCATTGTTTCGGTGACCCATCTGTTGACCTGACCTTAAATTACACAGCGTATGTCGATATCACATTTCAAGGGCTGTCGAATAGCATTTGCAGTTTGTTTCTATCTGTTACAGGTCCTGAGATATGTGCCAATATCTGAGGGTCCCACCCGATCTGGTCGAATTTGACATATGATGACCCAGTGACCTAAATATTGACCTGAGCGAGAAAATGACCGAAATACTTTCGATAGAGCTTGTCACCAGGTATCCGAAGCCGTTTTCCGTTTGTCGCTACCTAGTATAGTTCTCGATATCTTAGGGGGGGCAGACGTCTGCCCCCCCCCCCGGACATGCGAAGTTGGCGCGGACCGCCGGACGTGCGAGTGTTAATTGACTGAAGGACGGACTTGGGATCTGAGCAAATTGCTACGTTTCTAGTTTTACTCCTAATGAGAATGGAGATGGCGGCCGGAATAGCCAGTGCTGCAGTGGAGTAGATGGAAAAGGTATCCAATAGACGCTTGGAAAGCCTAAGGCCTGGTCCAGTTATGCCGATGCCTACTTTGACCACGTGTTTCGACCCAATGCGAATGCGAATGTGAGTGTTTTGTGATTGTTGTTATCTGCGAATATGTGGAAGGTGTCAAGAATTTCCGCCGATGTGACAGCCGATTTCTTTTCCGAGAGCTAGTACTCGACCTTTGGTTGACTGACGGTCCAGAATGGCCTAGTTGGAGTTCTAGCTGCAGTGGTTGGCAGAGGTTAAGGTTAAGATAAGGTTAAGATCTGAGAGAGCCGTGGATATTTGAACACAATATGGTGGCAGTTTGCGCCCACATCAGCTCTTGTCGAATCTGTCAGGCGTGAAGCAGCGTTGTGCCGGGTGATTTTCAATGCATTTGATTTTAATGTGGTAGCGGAACAGCTGTTGTTTCCTCAAGCGGAGGGGAGGCGTGTTTGTGTCTCTTAGAAGACTGGCTATCGGTGTTGTGCTGAGAGCTCATGTGGCTGCTCCGAAGAAGCTGATTTGAATGACTTCTAACTGTTTGCTCTGATTTTGTGAAATGGTAACAAATATGATGCTGTTGTAGTCTAAAGTGGTTCGCATTATTAATTTGTAGAGTCGTAGTAGTGATTTCCTGTCTCCGCCCCAGTCTATGCCTGCAAGTTCACGGAGTACGTTGACGCGCTTGAAAGAGGGCAGTGCTCCTTTTTGTTGTTTGTTTATTAGGCTATTAGTAGGTTACTAGTAGGCATACTTTGTTTTTGAAACCGTCCAAGGAATGCCGCTGCATTTCGTAATGTAAACAGTTTTCTTCGTCCAGCCGAAGTAATGTGGCACGCCACGCCAATGCATACACACACATACACACACACACACACACACACACATATATATATATATATATATATATATATATATATATATATATATATATATATATATATATATATATATATATATATATATATATATATATGTATATATATACACACACACACACACACACACACACACACACACACACACACACACATACACACACACACATACACATACACACACGTATATATATTTATATATATATACCTATATACGTGTTGTTGGCGATGGCGCATACCCTGTCAGCCCTATGAAGCTGCATGTTCCTGCAATTAATTGAATTTTCGCTTATGCGTCATATATAACCAAATATTCTCTGAAAACATGGTATTCCAAAGCAGATAAGATTTTATTATATTTGGCATTCGCTGTTGTGTTGTTTTACGCTGGTATAATTTGTTGACATTTTGCCTCACGCTTATCCAAAACTACTGTGATCATTTTAGCTGCCATATATTCATTATGGATGGAGTTTTACACAGTACTGTAATGATGACCTAATATAAAATGTTATGTAGCAGATGTAATGACATTTACCTCCCTTGTTATCCCCAAATAATGTCATTGATGCTGCAGACACGCATCATATTCTATATGGAACAAAAATCATGACCTGCGCATTTGTCGGAAATCGACCATTCTTGACTGGAAGCAAATATCTCCACAATCGTAGGTATTGTAGCATTATTCATATTTACATTTCCGTTATTAATCCATTTCAGGTTTACAATGTGGGTCACAGAAGTCGAAATACATTCACTTAAGCAGCGTTGTAAGATTATCAGTGGCCTCTGGGCGAGCACAATAATTCACCCTTAATAATACTCACAGAGCTTTCGATTGCCGTTTTTCATGAATGACATTGATTCATTGGTCGCACAGATAAAAGGGGCACAAAACATCCACCCCTTCCATGTTAAACCACGTGACAAGTTCTGCATAAGCAACACGTTAGCATCATCGTATCGAGAAATGATGTGAGAACATTGGTTGTGTGTATATGTACGTGCGTGTGTGAGAGTGATTACATACATTAAAACCAAGGAGAAGAGGAACACATTAACAAGAATGTTAATCTTCTGAAATGGTTTGGATTGATCGAAAAATATACGCTACGAACTGACTTGAAACCACGAAACCCACGTGGAACCCACCTATACGATTCTTCTTACAATTCGGCCCACACATCTTCGGAACGAATTACACCCGAACCTCAGTCAATAACATACTGCACGGTAGAGGTACTCACAGCGAGAGCGCGAGATAGGAGGCACAACAGTCCAGGAACATGTGGGGGTGGGGGCGCCAAAGCTTTAGGATGTCACCCTTAGCCTATCATGAATCCGGCACTGGGTTACCAGTGATAGGAGTTGTGGCATACTGGGAAGAACGTTAAACTTATATTATTTTGCCTTTTTCGATAGTCAGGTTTGTTTCTCCCCTAGAACGGCGATCAGCAAGCTCATTTCTTATTTCCTTCCTTCTTGGCGCTCCTTCTTTGTAAAATCTGGAGGTAACACTCTGGGCTAGACTTCGATAGCACTCAGGAGCCTAGCAAAACTGATTATGTCCTATTCTGTATGTTTTGAGCTCAGAACTACAATGAAAAGGCATGGTCTGTTGTGGTCAGGACCATAGCCCTTACATCCTTGGCAGTTTGTACGCTTAGCCCAATGTCAAACTTCGCCATGGGGAAAAAAGTTGTCATAAAGATCCTAAATCAGATTGAACGTTTAATAAGATCCACATGAACCAATCTGGGCTAAGCTGATAAAGGTATGATACCATAAGAAGAGAAAATGTACTGAAGCTCCATAGCCAATGCTAGGTCGTGAGCTCGAAGGAAATTATTTATCACGTGACCTGATTATGTCCCTATCGTGCCCAAATCGCTGTGTACTGTTTTACTCTCTTAGACACCCTCAGTCTCAGGAAGCATTTAAACAGCAATATTCGATGGCCTCTTCTCTTTGCTTTCGTGATCATCTATAATCTGTACCATTTGTGGTGTCCTTGTGCTGCCATCATGGAATGGAGTTAATCTTTCTGGAGTTTATTTGACGCACAGCATATGTGTCGCTTACAAATCATCAACATGCGACTTGCGACAATTCTCGTGAACATGAACAACCTGGCCTAGGATCTTTCCCTGCTCTTTTATTGATCTCTCCATCTCCTTCTGAGAAGCCCTCATGCCTCTAGTCATCTTGCCCGGTTGAGTTTGGAAGGTAGGCAATGCTATCCAATTCATGATCGCCTTTAAGGTTTCCAGGTGCTCGAGTTTGTCCATAGATTTATCTGATCCAGTTTGTTGCACACATGATAAGGCTGCACCTGTATTTGTTCCAGTCTGTGGTCTGCATGGTGAACAAAGCCACAACACGATGCGGTATGTGTTCCAACTTGTGGTCTGCATGCTGAGCAGAGCCAGAACAGAAATAATGCTTGTTCATGGGTCAGAACAGGAGTGGAACTTCACCAATATCATTAGGTGTGGGGGGGGGGGGCGAACAATGCATAGACACCAGAGTCGCCACTTTTTTTTACTGCCACGGGATACGGCACGGCACATGGTACAAGAAACTGGATGATAGCACGCCAAAAGGCACGGAAAAAGGAAATGGGCCAATTTAAGAAGGAGGGATGTTTTGATTGATGACGAAAACAAACAATACAAGAACTGTCCTCCGTCGTATTTTTATAGTATATTCGCCGAAGGCGTAGTGAGATCGCGCTTAAATTTAGCATCACCTTGACATTTCAGGATTTTTGCTGTTCGACCTTTTTTTGTCTGGGGACCAAGAGGCTGAACGAGACGAAGTCAGTCAGGTGGTCAGTTTCGAAAAGTGTCATTTTTGGAGTACGTTTTCAAGAGCTGTTAAAATTGTTTCCAAAGGTAGCGAAACATCTTGCATATCAATATGTAGATAGTTGCCGAACAAAAAACACAAAACACGAGGTTTGGGTGACTTCAGGTCAGGCTATAAGGTCAGGTCAAAGTCAAAACTAAATTGTTATTTCCATACTCAGAGTTCCCAGCCTAACAATCGTAGTGCAAAACCGAAGTATATATGGTATAGCGCATTGTCGTCTATAAGTGTGCGAAGGTCGCCATCAGGTCAGAGCGCGCAGGCATGACCCAAAATAGCTATACAACTCTACCCAGAAATGACGAATGGTCGACATACCATTAACCGTCCATTTTAGGAGTTGAATAATACGACATACTCTTGCTACCTGAGTTGATATGTCGTCTACGTGTATTTCAATTTTTGCCACCTTTTCAAGGTCGTCCTAGGTGGTCCGGGTGACTCGGGCTGAACTAAGTTATCCTCGTTTTGCAGTCAATTATGCTATCGGGTAACTGGCAACGCTGTATTGAAATTCACCACTCTTTTCCACCTCGTGCTAAGAGTATGCATGGCGGCAGAATGCATGGGGCGCTAGGGCGCTATGTCCTCCATTGCGTGAGCAAGGGGGAGGGGCGTCGCACCCCCTTGGTGAGCTCACAACTGCTTACTCCATCTAGATACCATGCGTCTTAAAATAAAAATATTCAAAGGTAAGCACTGCATCCTGATAGGTCATGTAGGCACTGCTAGAACACATGTTCATAATTATTCTGGTCATTTATTCAGCACTTCTAGCGGTTCAAAGGAAATTATTGTCTGGGTGCACATCACGCTATGCTCGGCATTACCACTAAAATACACCAAAAGTGATCTTATTTGCAGTATTTGGAGCTGCTGACACAGCCAATTCATCTGGATAACTTGAGCCCGGTGGCTGATTCAGTGGAGCTGATGTTGACAAGTTAACTGGGGACGAAAATTGTTTCAACAATCTAAAAATGGAATAACTTTAGGGTTCAATTCGCAAATCCCGACAACATTCTTCATTTTCGGCATCATTTGACATCGTCATCTCCCCGTTTCATAAAAGATGCCATGGGATCCAAAGCGGATCACTAATGGTATTCTCACCAGAACGATGTTAACCCGCGAACCGTCATCTGCAGTTTCTCCTCTTCCTCTCTTTTCAGCCAATGCCACCTCGCCGGAAAATCGGCACCTCCTGGTGATGTCTGAGTTCATCCCATTGATTTGTCTCAGTTCGTGGCGCTCCCACAGGGAGATGGTGCCAGGCTCACTAGACGAATGTTCCGCTGCATTGAAATTCCTTGGCATGTCTTTTCTTCTGCCAGGTAATTCATTTTTTGCTGGCATGCTTTAGGATCGTACAGGCCTGACCCTGGGATTCATAATTTGAACATCATTACTTTTTCGTCAATGATGAATTGGGCAGACGTTTTCTCTATCTGAACCAGATAATTGTCCCGAACCTGTTGGTTGACGCTGGTCCAGTTATTACACTATGTCGCGAAATGTACCCGTATTCTCATGAGGGGCGTTCGCCTGGCCCAGGAGGGCGCGTGCATTTTGAAGAATTGGCGCCCAGAAAGGTGCCTTCAATAGTGCTGTCAAGAGGGGCGCCAGAGTACCCAGGAGGGTGCCTAGTTTTGCACCAAAGGTGGTAACTATCTAAAACGACGCTTGTAACTGCAACAGAGGCACTACCTGACCCAAGGAAGTGCCTGATTGCGAAAAGAGCACCGGCTGGCCCAGGAGGGCGACTGCATTCTCAAAGCATCCAACTGCCTAGAAAGACGCCTGTCTTGTCTAGGGAGGTTCGTGGAGAATATGTAACCTATGGTGTTCCGCATATTACGAAGAGCGGTGCCCGAATGGCCCAGGAGGGTGCCTACATTCTCAAGCCACACAACTATCCGGAAAAACACCTGTATTGGCGATATAGGCACCTGACCTTCACGGATATTTGTCTTCTATCTTCCATATTATTTTACATATTTTAGCTGGATGGATATACTCGACCGATTAGGTGGCCAGCCGGTTCGACTGGAATGACACTTGCCCATCCAGCTAACATGCTACACAAGGTCCTGCTCCCTGTTGGCGATGGTAGAGTTCATGTGTTGGACCAACAATGCGGCAATTACATTGGGCGACATAGGACACAGACGTTGATGACGCGCCAAAGGCTAGTTTATGGTCCTGTGGTGAGATAAGCGCACTTCCAGTCAAGGTTGGAGTTCCTTTCGAGATCGACGTGCCTGTGGTTCACCTACTCGGCGCCGTTTGAACTAATCTGGCACAGTTCCCATGCGGGACCGGTCCCTTGTTTTTTGCTGGGCCATCTGCTGAGTTTTGTACTGTGCCACTTGCTTGACCATTGAGTCGACGTGTAAAAAGCTTGTGTCATTATTGTGCAAAAGAACAAAGAGACGGAGGGAAGGAGGGAGGAGGTTGTTTCAGCTATTGTGTCTCCCATACGGAAAGGACGGAACTCAGCACACCTGTTGGCACCGGCCACCATCCGTGAGTGGCAGCAGGAGGCTCACGGAACTCAGCACACCTATTGGCACCGGCCACCATCCGTGGGTGGCGGCAGGAGGCTCACGGAACTCAGCACACCTATTGGCACCGGCCACCATCCGTGAGTGGCAGCAGGAGGCTCACGGAACTCAGCACACCTATTGGCACCGGCCACCATCCGTGGGTGGCGGCAGGAGGCTCGTGCATCCAACATTATTATTTAGGTCAATGCTCCCCAAATCATCGAAACACGGACGGAGCCTGACATGGGCTATGGCGCATCCCTTGCCGACCCCATGATGTGAAACATTGAAGACATCGTGTCTGGTCACTGACCTGTGACGCATACAGAGGGAGCATTGTCGATCGTTTTGTCTCTATCGAATTGCGAGTTATCGGCAATTAATCGAACTCACCGCTCTCAAATCATCAATGTTGAATGTGGTAGGGTTACGAGAACTGAAATAACTGTCACTGATCTCTCCAAGGTTAGCCTAGATCAATGACTCAGCCTGACGCCAGATGACCCCTTTGGAGCCAGGAGTAATTATATGGTTCATGTGCACTATGAGCTATATAAACTAGGCGTCTACGTTTGCCCATGGCCACTACAAAATCCGGGCACTATTCATGAAATATCTGAAAATATGTAAACGATTTAACCTCACCTAGCTCCTTACCTATCTGTCCAATTATAGCAAATCACACATGACGAGTGTCCCAGGATATTGAGAAGCACTGATCCAGGATATTGAGAACCACTGATGAACACATCAATCGTGTATCTGCTACCGCTGCTACACAGGTAATGAGAGAACATAAAACTTGAACATTTTTCGTTGCTAAAAGGACTTTTGAAGTGCCGTTATAGGTCACCAGTGACCCAAAAAGAAGAAATGCGGCATTCATCGTGAGCTGATACAACACTGGGCATAAAACGATGGCTGCCGTGACTGTGGCTCGCTTTCTTCACATCGAAATGTTCTAGGGATAACACCACCCTGTTTTCGCGAACGTGGTGAAATGTCGTTCACGGGCGAACGTGGCGAGATGGCCAACCGGCGCAGGCCCTTGGCATCTCGCTACTTTCGGTGGCCCAGGGGGTTGCAACCTCCCTAGATTTTCGCAAATTGCACGCAGAAGGAAGGGGAGGCTATCGGGCCCAAATCATGCGCACGCCGGCGGGCGTTCGTTGCGAAACCTTAGGTGTAAAACGTGTTATGTCAGGTTAGGTTATTGACCTGCGACTTTTCTTCGCGAACCTGTTCCGGCGGACTTCGGCAGATTTGACATTTTTGAAGTTTTAGTCAAAATATATTATAAACTATGCATGATACCCTTATGAGATTAGCATCATCGTGTGTTTCCATAAATTTACAATTCATTGAAGGGTACCATGATCCAATAGCATTAACGTGCTCCTGTACAGATCAGGTCAAGTCACGGAGGGTCAATATGTGGCGTTGGTTTTTCGGTCCTAAACGAATGTTGTTGAGCTCTAGAGGGTAACAATGAACACTGAATTCGAATTCAGCACCCAAAGTTACCCCATGGAATAGTTTGGATCACCTTTGGTGAACTGGCCTTTGAGCTGTACTGACCAGGTTAACACAGACACATGTAGATAAAGTGAGTCAAGGCTGGTTCTAGGGTACGAGTGTGTGTGCTGATGTCGGATTAGGCGGTTATGTTTATCTCACATGGCCGAAATTTGCTTTGGGCCCAAAAATCCCAAACCTCATGTTGACCCTGCGTTGCTTGCTATGCTATGCTAGAGGACGCTATGGGATATCGTAGGCCGCCATGGGATCATGCGACCCGTCTTAGGAATTCGATTGATTGCTGGACACGGTAATGTGCATTTCAGAAGCGTATCATGCTTGGTTCGCCATCTATTTGAATCCGAACTTGAAAAAGTACGAAATCTGCGGAAATCCGCAGGAACATGTTCACAAACTGTTCACGATCTGAGAACATGTTATCAGATCAGTGATCTGACTTGACCGTGCAACAAAATTCATGCGAAAATTGTGCAATGAATGTCCACAGGTCTGCGCAGAGTTTCGTTGCATTTTATCCAGCCACTTCTGTAATATGCTGGATGAAAAACGCGAACTTGCTTACGGCACCACACAAGCGGCGCAAAAATGTTCGGTGGAAACTTGCAAGGTTCCTTAAAAACCACCACAACTAGAACACTACAATAGCTAAAAAGTTGTATGTAAAAATGTGCAATCAGAGGCGCAGCGAAGGGGAGCACCCATCCGCTTTACACAAACAATTACACTAGATGAACACATTTTTGGGATTTTTTTCACGCCATGTACCATATATTTTCAATATATCATAACTACATTTCCCGATAGCATAAATTTTGGGTGCGCTTCGCGCATGTAGTCTCCGTCCGATTTCTTTCCAAATCTGAAATCCGTAGCTTCGCTTTGTCATCGGGCAGCACAATTCCCAGCTGACCATGTGCAAAAGGAAAAACAGTCGCGCGAGTAACAGTACGTTGTCGCCAACGACAGATACAACGGTACCGAACAAAATAGTGTCTGAGTATACCCCCCCCCCAACCCCCACCCCTAGTCGCGATACTTTCCGTCGCCCCTGGATTATAGGATAGGACATAGGGCATCCTAGATGAACAACCCAGGTGATCTGGTGCGATCCAAGTTGACCTTCTGCAATAAATTGTTCGTAGAGTCGCTTTCGGTGCCGAATCCAAATTCAGCGGTCCTTTTATCCCAGAAATGCACAAAATATGGAAATCAATAATGTGTGAAAAGTGTACCCCTGAAAGTCGGTTACCTTGTCCGGTAGGATGTTACTACGTGACCTTCATTTAGTCTTGGGTACGATGTCTTGCAACACATCTGTTCAAGTCCATTTGCTTCGTTTCATTGCTTAATCTTTCGTAGTTTGGAAGTCACGGTGACAATGGGGCGCGGGAAAAAAGACTATGTTGCTTCCCATGCCTCCTACGCATGATATTTAGCTTCAATTCGAATTTTGATAATACCATTGTATTCACCATAAGCTTAGCTAGCTAGTTGTGTTACGTTTTATCCGAAAATGTCATTTGGTTAGTGTATAGGAGTCGAAAACCAGCAACATAGAACGGTCAGTTCGCGATGCCCGACTGACCTCTTTGACCCGACCTGGAGTGTCGACAGTAGATAGTAGACAAAATGTCTTTCCACCAATAAGCAGATAAATAATTGCACAATTCATGAATTTTCATGTGAGGTCATACTTTTCTCGGAGGAGCTAAGCTCGAATTTTTCATTTGGCGGGACAATTTGTTGACTGGACCGATGAAGGGGGGGGGGGGGGGAGGGAGCGCACTTGAGCATACTGAAGGGTAAATTTGTTTAAAGGAGCGCCTTTTCCTCTGAGTGTCGTTTTTAGATAGAAGTAGGTTGAGTGTGTGTATGTACTGAATACATTTCGTGATCTCCTCGTTCCGATATTGTGCAAATATTTCTGGTTCCGCCAATGCTTGTGATGCATTATTGCCGTTCGTCCTGCTCCAGCCTCCAAACTTTTCAACGGCAGCGTAAATGGTACCACTTTGAGAAAACCGGTCACTTGTTGCAATGTTTCCCTCCCCTGTATCTGCCTCTGACTTGATTATGCTCAAAATAGGCATTTCCGTAGGTAAGAAAGATAATATGAACAGTTGAATTGCAATTCATAATCACCTGAACAGCAAAGCAATTCAATTATTCAGATGCATGTCCTGCTCATAAGTTTTCGCAAAAATCCGTCAGAGGTGCATTCCAATATTTGCTCCTAGCGCCGCCTCTGATATAGTCACGAAAATACTATTTTCGGACCATGTATAAAAGAAACTTAGGAAGCGTTGCCGAGTTTCATAATACTATCACGAAGGGATAGCGAACAGCAGGCGAAAAACCGCAAGGGGGCGGATTTGACGATTTGACGTCATCGACTAGACGATTTCCCAGGCTTCGCGTTTTCGACGGACGCACAATGGGCCAGGAGCCCGGGCTAGTGCGACATAATTGGTTTCAGTTACTTTTCGATATCAATGTGAAACATACATCAAACTGTTCGGAATTGACCATGGAACATGAATCTGACAATAGTTTTTCAGTGAATTCGCCAATGTAAGCATACAAATCCACGAAACATGAAACTTTGTCCGCCACAGTGGGAAAGGCATCAGTGCGTCATGAAATCGGCTTATATTTAATTAGGGCGAAACGAAAATATTGAAATAGGTTTCTTGCATTGTGCGTGCTTTATGTTCGAATGGAACATTGGCTTTATGATAAAAGTAAAAGAAAAAGTATCTTCTTATTTTTGGTATAATTTTAGCGCAATTCTTTAAGGACTCACACAAATGACCACAGAAGTGGCTCAGCAAAACTTCAGTGGAGCCGATCTTTTGAGTACCGCCAGGTACCGCGATAATTTTACCATCATCGTGTTTCCCAATACATCTGCTTTCCGAGGCAGGCCCATTTTCCTACTCCAACCTGCTACCTTGTGTGTGAGAAACAATTATATGATCCCGTCGGCCGCCGAGCAGGAGCGGGACAGCAGTGTCGGCAGGGAGTCATGTGTGTGGAGGCGTCACGAGCAACAGTGACAGCATCAGCAGCAGCAGTAGTGTAGTGTCGGTGAGGAATTGTCCGTGTCGAAGGATCGTTTGCAAATGATATAGCTGTGCCAGGGGCCAGCGCGTGTATCCAGTCTTTTTATTCAGTTATGTCTGCAGTCACCCGTGTGAGTGTGTAAGTAAATGTACCGATTTTATGCTGGTAGCCTAGACAATAACTCACAGAACAACATGGTCAAAGAGCGTCGCTTTCTATGGTTGCTGATAATGCTGACGTCTAATGGAAAAAGCGAAGTTGATCCTTATTTCATTGTCTTGCACGTACCAAACGTGTTTGCGCTTATTCTGCGCCCTCCTTCAAGTTCAAAGTAAGTCCATAAATATAAAATGCGTTGACGAAAGCCCGTTGTCCGCCTCCTTACTGGCGGTAAACGGGTGTTCTGCCAGTAACAAAAAAGGAACCGTTTTCCGTTTCCATACTCCTTCATACATCAGCTTGGGATTTATCCCTTGCGTCGGATTTGGACTCGGGGCTTTAGGGTTCTTCGACCAGAATTGATCATGCGCTGAACTCAGGGCTACCCGGCATCACTAGACCGGCGGGCGACCTCGATCATATAATTGCTTCTCAGACACAAGCTAGCAGATTGGAGCAGGAAGTTGACCTGTCCCGGAAAGGCATTTTATTGGGAACACAATGATGCATTAATTATCGCGGTACCTGGCGGTACTAATTAGATCGGCTCGGGCGTCTTTTGCGGTCATTTGTATTAGTCCTTAAAATTGCGCTAAGTTGTACCAAAGATATTTGTTATATTTTATTTCCCTTTTATCATAAGGTCAATGTCTCATCATGACACAAAAACACGCGCAATACTAGAAACATGTTCTAATATTTTCGCTTTGCCCGTATTAATGCAAGCCGAGTTCATAAGGCCTTGATTCCTTTTCCAATCCGTCATGCAAAGTTTTTGATTATGGAATGTTATGCTTGCATGGACATTGTGTATATTAACCTAATACCTAGTGTCCCATTCATGTTCCATGGTCAATTTGGAATAGTTTGGTGCATGCTTCATATTGAAAAGAACGAAAAACTAACTGGAACCAATTATGTCGCGCTAGATCTGGCTCCTGGCCCACTGTGGGACGATTTGAACTTTTTCACGAGACGATTTTATGTTTTAGACGGAACGTGCAAGTGGAGCTTACACAATGCTTTTTGAATACAGCGGACTTTATCGTGAACGGATTTCTTGGGAAAACAGACGTAATCACGGGAAAACCGGGTAGTCGAGTCAATGCTTGACGTTGATAATCGACTAGCAGGGTTAGCAGTCATCAATTTGTATGGTGACTTGAGGAGTATGAATTATACCATCGATATGTAATCATCTTGCTACGTTTACTTGCATGCATAATGACACAGAAATTCCTCTGAAAGAAAAATGTTCATCGAAAAATTCGACGTCAAGAAGAGTAGCAGGCCGGCTCTTGCATTAGTTCTGGATCCCGTGCCCATGACCCATCCTGCTGGCTTAAGCGGTGTAGTCGGGCAAAGCATGTAAAATGGCTCCCTGCTGTATGCACCACACACAGTGCTTGCAATCTAGATTGACTGAGTTCAGCGGTGCATCGCAGTTGATGGTGGGTACCTGAGTACTCACGGAAGAGCTGGCCTTATCAAAGTGGGAATCTGCAGGTGTTCATCAACATGCCTTTGACTGAGATCACTCGCGATACACGGCTTGCAGCCGCATCTCCTCGAGCGCGGACCGGGTGCACAGCTTGGTCGGGACGACTCGGCCCAGTAGATGCGAGCCATGCAGTCGTCATCTTACGACACGAGCGTGCGCTCCCGCAGCCGCCGGCGCAATTTCGCCCCGAATATACTTGGTGCAAGATGTGCAGATTATTTGCGTTTTATCGCGCGACAATGGCATATGATACCGCGCCTTTGCTGGTGGTATCGTGGCCTAGCTGTCACTGTGTTGCTATTTCGCATGTGTCGGCATCGTTGGTCAGTGACCGCTGTTACTGTTGTATCGTGATTCCGTTCTCACTGCGTTATCTTTTCGCCACTGACTGTATCATGATCCAGTTCTCACTGTTTTATCTTGTCATCACTGACTGCATCATCATTCACTTTTGCTCTATTACCTTGCCATCACTGACGATAGCAGGATCCGGTTCTTTATGTTATCATGCTAGTATGTTAGTGCCATGCTATTACTGTCTATACCGTGATTTAGTGTTTATTATCCTAACTATGCTGCATCCCGGTTCAGCCTTTGCTATGGTTACCGTGCTATCATTGGGCACATCTGGAATATCCATTATCACTTTTGCCGTGTAATCTTTGTGCGTAGCACGTCTCCGTCTCCACCTGGTGCAAACAATCTATTGTATTTATGGTATACCATTTCCCCTTTCGTTATGATGTTCTCTTCTCTTTTCTGCCATCTTACAAGGATGTTCACACATTGGATGTATCGTTCATCATAACCATAGACACCGAATGAACTTTGCTACCATTATTATCCAGCGGGGAGGCTGCTCTTTCGTCTCGTCTCGAAATGAAATACAGCCTAGGGATCCAACTCAGCGCATTACCTGTTCGGTTTCATTTTTGGGCGATTGTAAAAATAAACTACTTTGCAATCAGAAAGAAAAAGCGCAATGAACTGTCTCTCATGCACATCTGAATTTAACATTAGCGTAATTCCGATTTTGTCACAAAAATGTTAGGTCTACGTTGCAAATTTAGGAACATTAATTTTTTTGATATTGAGATAGCACCTTGAAAGTGTGTCTGATATGTACCTGAAACTGGATCTGTAGCTGTATCTGAAACTGTATTTTTATATGCGCAAAAATGACGAAGAAAATACTGTTCATGTTTGGACGTGCTACCTCGTGCCGTTTTTCCTCTGTAGCGGGCAAACCAAAGGGAGGAATGTTCGCCCTCCGGGCAGGAAAGGATTAAGTGCTCGTTTATTACAACCCTTGAATCCATAAACAGCATACGCGAGAGAAAAACAATAGCAGGCCCCTAAAACTATAGAGGACCACTTTTGAAGTGAAGCAGGCAGCCCAGCAGCCCTTTAATCCCTGCCACCTGGAGGCATCTCGTGGCGATGCCTCTGGACAGAGCTGCTGGATTTCAGTGGGTTAGCCAACGGCAGCAATCCCAAAATTCAGCTCGGACTGAAATACTCGAAGGAAAAGGTGAAGGTTCCGGACGTGGAGATACGACATAAAGACATAAAAGATCAGTGCAACTATGAGCCACAAGGGCCCTTCTTGGTTGCACTTTTGGACACTGAACCAGTTGCCCACCAAATCTGTATATCAGCCCTCCCTGGAATACAGAAAAACAAGCCCCTTTTTCTTATAATGATTGTCTATGCCGTTTTTAAAGATGTTCAGTGTGTTGCTACTGACAATGGTTCCTGGCAGCTGGTTCCAGTGTTCGACTACCCTGTTGGTGAAGAAAGACTGTCTTAACCTTGTCCTGCTGTGATTAACTTTAATTTTGAATTGATGACCTCTAATTGCATCATTTCTGTTAAATTCAAACATTTCCCTGAGATATCCCTGTTCCTGACCATGAACAAATTTAAAAACCTCCATCAGATCTCCTCTCAGCCTTCTATATCTAAGTGAAAACATATTCAATTTCTTCAATCTTTCCTCATATGCCAGGTTGCCTATAACATTAACCATTTTTGTTGCCCTCTTTTGTACTCTCTCTAAAAGCCAACAATCTTTCTCATAACTAGGGGACCAAGCTTGGACACAGTATTCTAAATGTGGCCTGACATATGCACAGTAAAGCTTCCTGATGACCTCCTCACTTTTGTATGACACATTCCTCTGTATTGCCCCAAGCATTCTTAGTGCCTTTTTCCTGGCTTCTTTGGTATGTTCTGATGCCCCCAATTTTGTGTTCAAAATAACACCTAAGTCCTTCTCATGCTGAGTCACAGATAATACTTGGCCACCAATCAAGTATGGCACCTTCATATTCTGCCTACCTACATGCATGACTTTGCACTTATCAAAATTAAACTTCATTTGCCATTTTTCGAACCACTTCACAAGCTCGTCTAAGTCGTTCTGCAGCAAAACCTGCTCATTGTGCCCTGTTATTGCCCTAAAGATCTTCAAATCATCCGCAAATTTCAAAACCTTACTGCTTAGGCCACATTCAATGCTATTCACAAATATAATGAACAATAGTGGCCCCAGTACCGACCCCTGGGGGACTCCACTAAGAACATTTTGCCATGATGACTTTGTACCATTTAGCATTACTCTCTGCTGTCTATCTGAAAGCCACAACTATATCCATTTTAGGATGCTACCTGCAATGCCATGGACCTGAAGCTGCATCATTAACCGTTTATGGGGTACCTTGTCAAAGGCCTTACTAAAGTCAAGATATGCTACATCAACCTGATTTACCTGATCAAATTGTTCTGTCGCAAAATTCAAAAAGTCCAAGAGATTTGTGAGACACGATCTCCCTTTTCTAAACCCATGTTGAGTATCTTGAATCAATCTGTTTCCTTCCAGAAAACTAACCATTCTATCCTTGATAATTGATTCGAGTACCTTGCAGACTAGGGATGTGAGGCTTACTGGCCTATAATTTTCAACTTTCCCTCTTTCTCCTTTCTTGAAAATAGGAACTACATTTGCCCTTTTCCAATCTGTTGGAATTTCATTTTGTGAAACTGATCTACAAAATATTATGCTAAGTGGAATTGCCAGTTCCTTTTCAGCTTCCCGCAATACCCTAGCATAAATTCCATCGGGTCCTGCTGCCTTGTTTGGCTTTATTTTTCTGATATTATTGAAAACAACATCACTATCAATGAAATCAATATCGTGTATCTGATCACCTGGCACTGAACTGTGTTTCACGGTTGGCAGATTTGTCACATCCTCCACTGTAAACACTGATTTAAACTGCTTGCTCAGCTCCTCAACCATCTCACCATCCTCACTCAATATAGTCCCATTTACTTCCAGTGGACCAATTGTGCTTGAAACTTTACTTAGCTTGTAGAAACTAAAGAACTTTTTACTGTCCCCATTACAGTTCCTAGCCAAATCCAATTCTTTTGCTCGCCTTGCTGCTCTAGTTTTCTGCTTCACAGCATCTCTAGCTTTTTGATATGACCTTAGATTTACGATATTTGAAGCTTCCTTAAATACTCTAAATGCATCTTTCTTTGCCTTAATTGATCTCATCAAATCTGGTGTAAGCCACGCTGGCTTTCCTACCCTTCTTTTGCGCCTTTGCTTTTGCGCCTTTGCATAAACAGATAAATGCAACGGGGATATTTCTCAACTTAATAAAATATGCAAAGCCTTCCGACACAATACAATATGCAAAGCCTCTCTTCACTACTCGTCTGATCATCTCGTCACCGTGAAAGGTGGATTACAACTGGCCTGGCTCTGATAACCAAACACAATTGCGGTGAGAGTAGCGATTGCCAGCGACACACGAGTAGGCTGAAGAATAGGTTGAGGGACAGAGGGTGCCAAGATGCCCTTGGAGGAGAGAACATTGAAAGAGGTAGACCAAATCAATAGGCAACAAATACTTTGAAGAAAACTGAGGAGAAGTCACGGTAGGGCTCACATGATAGCGATGTTTTCTGGATTTATGCTGTGCAAAAGGAAGTTTTTGCAAGATAAGAACACTCCAGAGATCCCACAAACTGAAGGTGTTCCCTCATGACCCTTTGATGGCATTATTTGAGCGGAGTAAATATTGCAGACGGCTTAGTACATATATAAAGGAATCGGTTAATGGAAGAAAACAGGCCCAGCGCCCAGACGTGTGGAGAAATTGTAGTTTCCAGAAGGTTGAATGAAGGTGAAGAAAAGATGAATGGCAAATAAGGCAAATGTAAACGAAACTCTGGAACTCTAGGGCACTGGCAGCCAATGCCAGGGTAGGTAGGCTCTGCAATGAGTTAGGTTTGACTTTTGTTGACAAGTGGTGCAGGTTTTATGGCTCATGGGACCTCTATCAGAGGGATGGCCTGCACTTCTCCGAGAAGGGGGTGCAAGTGTACATGAACATGTCCTTCAGGGAAACTAGATAATGGGGTGTGGAGGGAAGAATTGCCATCTCAGGGATATGCCAATAGCGACAGCTTAGGCAATAGAACCTCACAGTCAGCAAATAGGGATAGCAGTAGATCAAGGGGGCAGAGTGGTAGCTCATCCAGAGATGATAGAGCTACTCAGCATGAAAAAGCCAAAGAGGGTTATGGAACTTTTGTTAAGTGTATGATGCTTCATGCTCAGAGCATTCGATCCAAATTTGATGAGTTCATGTGTTATGTTGCTGAGGAGAAACCAGATTTTGTTTGCAGTACTGAGGCATCGGTCAGTGAGGGATATTTTGGGGATAACTTGCAGGACTATGAGATCCAGGGATACAATATGTTTTCATGCAATAGGGGTCCAGCAGTGAAAGGGGGTGGTGTAATGCTCTATGTGAATAGCTTATACAGTTCTAAAAAAGTAGCAGATGGGGTAAAAAATGTGTCTGTGGAGTCCATTTGGCTTGATGTTGCTGTGGGAAAAGGCAACAGCAATAAACTGAGGATAGGAGCTTTGTATCGATCAGGAACCTTGCCACATTCTCAGCAACTGGAGCTCGATAAGGTGATTTGTGAGGAAATCAGTAGAAACTTTCAGAGGAAATGCCTTATTCTTGGTGACTTTAATCTAAAAGAATATGAAAATGTTGGTGTTGGCTCCTCGTCATGTAAACTGTTTAGGAAATGCCTTGAAGAGGACTTGTTCTTACACCAGTTTGTAACGGAACCAACCAGGCAGGGCTTATTCTTGGACCTTGTCTTCTCATATTTAAGTGATTTAGTTCAAGACTTGACTGTAGGAGAAACTCTGGGAAGAAATGACCATAACATAGTGAGATTCAAGGCACAAGTAGCAGGCACAATCAAGGATAATTTGGCAAAGATTCCAAATTTTAACAGGGCAGACTTTGACTGCATGAGAGAGGCTTTAAGTGCCATAAAATGGGAAGAAGAATTCTTTGATTTAAATGCTTGTGAAATGTGGGAAAAGTTCAAATCTTACTTCAGGGAACTTCAGATTAGACATGTCCCCCAAAAGCAAATGCGCAAAAGAAGGGTAGGAAAGCCAGCATGGCTAACACCAGATTTGATGAAAGCAATTAAGGGTAAGAAAGATGCATTTAGAGTATTTAAGGAAGCTTCAAATATCGTAAATCTAAGGTCGTATCAAAAACCTAGAGATGCTGTGAAGCAGAAAACCAGAGCAGCAAAGCGAGCAAAAGAATTGGATTTGGCTAGGAACTGTAATGGGGACAGTAAAAAGTTATTTAGTTTCTACAAGCTAAGTAAAGTTTCAAGCACAATTGGTCCACTGGAAGTAAATGGGACTATATTGAGTGAGGATGGTGAGATGGTTGAGGAGCTGAGCAAGCAGTTTAAATCAGTGTTTACAGTGGAGGATGTGACTAATCTGCGAACCGTGAACCACAGTTCAGTGACAGGTGATCAGATACACGATGTTGATTTCATTGATAGTGATGTTGTTTCCAATTATATCAGAAAAATAAAGCCAAACAAGGCAGCAGGACCTGATGGAATTTATGCTAGGGTATTGCGGGAAGCTGAAAAGGAACTGGCAATTCCACTTAGTATAATATTTTGTAGATCAGTTTCACAAAATGAAATTCCATCAGATTGGAAAAGGGCAAATGCCGTTCCTATTTTCAAGAAAGGAGAAAGAGGTAAAGGTGAAAACCATAGGCCAGTAAGCCTCACATCCCTAGTCTGCATCACTCGAATCAATTATCAAGGATAGAATAGTTAGTTTTCTGGAAGGAAACAGATTGATTTAAGATACTCAACATGGGTTTAGAAAAGGGCGATCGTGTCTCACAAATCTCTTGGACTTTTTGAATTTTGCTACAGAACAATTTGATCAGGGAAATCAGGTTGATGTAGCATATCGTGACTTTAGTAAGGCCTTTGACAAGGTACCCCATAAACGGTTAATGATGCAGCTTCAGTTCCATGATATTGCAGGTAGCATCCTAAAATGGATAGAGTTGTGGCTTTCAGATAGACAGCAGAGAGTGATGCTAAATGGTACAAAGTCATCATGGCAAAATGTTCTTAGTGGAGTCCCCCAGGGGTCGGTACTGGGGCCACTATTGTTCATTATATATGTGAATAGCATGGAATGTGGCCTAACCAGTAAGGTTTTGAAACTTGCGGATGATTTTAAGATCTTTCGGGCAATAACAGGGCACAATGAGCAGGTTTTGCTGCAGAAAGACTTAGACGAGCTTGTGAAGTGGTCCGAAAAATGGCAAATGAAGTTTAATTTTGATAAGTGCAAAGTCATGCATGTAGGTAGGCAGTATATGAAGGCTCCATACTTGATGGGTGGCCAAGTACTATCTGTGACTAAGGTGTACTCAGTCACAGATAGTACTATTAGTATATACCAGGAGAAGGACTTAGGTGTTATTTTGAACACAAAATTGGTGGGCATCAGAACAGACCAAAGAAGCCAGGAAGCAGGGACTAATTGGGAATGATTGGGGCAATACAGAGGAATGTGTCATACAAAAGTGAGGAGGTCATCAGGAAGCTTTACTGTGCATATGTCAGGCCACATTTTGAATACTGTGTCCAAGCTTGGTCCCCTAGTTATGAGAAAGATTGTTGGCTTTTAGAGAGAGTACAAAAGAGGGCAACAAAAATGGTTAATGTTATAGGCAACCTGGCATATGAGGAAAGATTGAAGAAATTGAATATGTTTTCACTTAGATATAGAAGGCTGAGAGGAGATCTGATGGAGGTTTTTAAATTTGTTCATGGTCAGGAACAGGGATATCTCAGGGAAATGTTTGAATTTAACAGAAATGATGCAATTAGAGGTCATCAATACAAAATTAAAGTTAATCACAGCAGGACAAGGTTAAGACAGTCTTTCTTCACCAACAGGGTAGTAGAACACTGGAACCAGCTGCCAGGAACCATTGTCAGTAGCAACACACTGAACATCTTTAAAAACGGCATAGACAATCATTATAAGAATAGGGGGCTTGTTTTTCTGTATTCCAGGGAGGGTTGATCGACATATTTGGCGGGCAACTGGTTCAGTGTCCAAAGTGCAGCCAAGAAGGGCCCTTGTGGCTCATAGTTGCACTGATCTTTTATGTCTTTTATGTCTTTATGTCTAAAACAAACCCGTTGGATATATAACGAAAAATATATCATATGGTGCGTTCTGCAAAACGTGTGATGAAGTATGTGATGTGGAAGAGACAGGTGACATGATGTAAGTTCGCGTGCAACATTTCTTATTTGCCATTCGTAGCTGCAAAGCTGAAACCACATTATAGGTATGCGCCTACTTCAATTTCTTTGGGCATGTCATAGATGCAGCTACACCACACAAGCGGCTACTCTTAGCACTACAGGCCACTGGGAGATCTAGGGGAGGACACATGGACAATGCCCATCCGCCCATAGATGCAGCTACACCAAAGAAGCGACTACTAGAGGCAACTAACGGGTCTAAGGGGAGGGGGGTGGCATAGGGGCCATGCCCTCCCGAGAAGCCGATTTTTTTCCGAATTGTTGCACTAAAATGACATTTTCTAGAAATCTGAGAAAATTGTATGACATAAATATTATCTTAAGTAGACCCGACGAATGCTTGCTGTTCAAATCCGAAGAGTTCGTCGAAATCTGAGATTTGTAAATCCCCAACCGGTCCTTCTGGATCCGCCCCTGCTAGAGGCCGCTTACATCATAGCAAGGAACTCCACCATTAATAGACAGATGAACGCACGGTCGGCATCGTGGTTGTATTATGACGTGCCTCCTATCTCGCACCAATACAGTGCTGTGCTATGGTGTGGTGTTTGTTTGCATAGTATGCTTGTTGTTTGTTCATGTGCTGTGTTAATTTGTTTTAAATACCTTGAGTGCCATAATACAGCTCCGCACACGATCAATTTTTTTTTAATGATCAAACGATTTCACCATTTGATCCCTCCATTCATGACTATCGAAAATGCCGGGCTAATTGAAGCGTGTGATATATGAGTGCTATGTCTGAAAATAGAAGAAAAGTTGCAACATGATTGTTGCCTTTTATTAACTACGCTATGTATTATTATGAATTTTGGATTAGTTTTGTTTTAGCACACGCAAGAAAAGCGAGCCTTATATATATATATATATATATATATATACATTATCCGGGTCCATGGCCAATAAGATCTGCAAGGAATCAACGGCACTTGTAGAATTGTGATTTCATTAGTGGATAACATGAAGGTAATATTTAAACTCTTACAGGTCATTTCCAAGGCGCAGTTTTATTCGAATTTGTCTAAGCTTCGCTGGCCCACCCGCCGTATTGGCCGGTGTCTGGTAACCTGTGGATACAGCCGATCCGCGGACTACTCTTGTCTGTTCCTCACTCCTAATGTCCCGCTCCTCGATTTAAGTCGCGCTAATGGCTTATTACCATGATCACCCTGTTGCGTGGTGTCTGACAACTTGTCGAGATTGCTACAGTCGTGGCACGGTTTAGAACCCAGTATGACTGATAATTCATGGACTTTAATTCAGGGCTACGCGTCATGGGTTTATTTGAATTGTGAAAGCAAGCCATGACGTGGATTTTTTATCTGCATTTGATGCACTTTAAAAATAAATAAAAATGTACGCCAACCAGGCGTGTTAATTCCTTCAAATAGAATGTGAAGCCGCTTCACTATGTGACTATTCTGTTCTAACCTGGTTACGGTCTCATTACCAGAGGTATCGAGGGTCACCGTCCCATTGTCAGGCATCTCGAGGGTCACCGTCCCATTACCAGAGATATCGAGGGTCACCGTCCCATTGTCAGGCATCTCGAGGGTCACCGTCTCACTACCAGAGGTATCGAGGGTCACCGTCCCATTGTCAGGCATCTCGAGGGTCACCGTCCCATTACCAGAGATATCGAGAGTCACAGCCTCATGTTCAGGGGTGTTGAAGATCACCGTCCCATCACCAGATGTGTTGAAGATCACCGTCTCATCATCAGATGTGTTGAAGATCACCGTCTCATCATCAGGGGTGTTGAGGATCACCGTGCCATCAACGCTACGTACCGTGTTGCGAATCACTGCCCTGTTGGCCAAAGTGTGAGCGTCCACCATGCCACAACAAGGACTATTAAGGGATTAAGGGTCATCGTACTACTGCCACGACTGAAGTCATCACCAGGGTCGATGGATTCGGCACTGTCACAGAGCCGGTGCCGTCAGCGGTCTGGTGCTATCAGCTCACTCTGTCACAGAGCCGTCAGTGGTCTGGTGCTATCAGCTCACTCTGTCACAGAGCCGGTGCCGTCAGAGGTCTGGTGCTATCAGCTCACCCGGTCACAGAGCCGTCAGAGGTCTGGTGCTATCAGCTCACTCTGTCACAGAGCCGTCAGAGGTCTGGTGCTATCAACCATTCCTTTTTTTTTTACTCCTTTTTCAAAGAGCGGTGGGTTTTTTTGTTTTTTTTATCCCCCTTTTCTAAAAGGGGGTGAGTGGTGTGGTGCTATCAGCTCACTCTGTCACAGAGCCGTCAGAGGTCTGGTGCTATCAGCTCACTCTGTCACAGAGCCGTCAGAGGTCTGGTGCTATCAGCTCACTCTGTCACAGAGCCGTCAGAGGTCTGGTGCTATCAGCTCACTCTGTCACAGAGCCGGTGCCGTCAGAGGTCTGGTGCTATCAGCTCACTCTGTCACAGAGCCGTCAGCGGTCTGGTGCTATCAGCTCACTCGGTCACAGAGCCGGTGCCGTCAGCGGTCTGGTGCTATCAGCTCACTCTGTCACAGAGCCGTCAGAGGTCTGGTGCTATCAGCTCACTCGGTCACAGAGCCGGTGCCGTCAGCGGTCTGGTGCTATCAGCTCACTCTGTCACAGAGCCGTCAGAGGTCTGGTGATATCAGCTCACTCTGTCACAGAGCCGTCAGTGGTCTGGTGCTATCAGCTCACTCTGTCACAGAGCCGTCAGTGGTCTGGTGCTATCAGCTCACTCTGTCACAGAGCCGTCAGTGGTCTGGTGCTATCAGCTCACTCGGTCACAGAGCCGTCAGAGGTCTGGTGCTGTCAGCTCACTCTGTCACAGAGCCGGTGCCGTCAGCGGTCTGGTGCTATCAGCTCACTCGGTCATGCAGTCTCAACACTAGTCAGCCCACTCGTCGCGTTCAAGTCGCCATAGAACACGGCAACCTCACACAGCCTCTGGCACCACGTCCGTCACTCGTGGTCAGTGGCTCTTCCGGCAGCACGCAGTGACTTTATTCGAATTGTGCACAGTCATCAGACGAATGTGACCATCCGGAACGTCCCGCAATGATGGCATTATCATAAACACGTTACGAGTGACGTCCCCAGTGATTGAGCCCCATCTCTTACATGTTGCAGATAGATCACCCTCACTAGATCAAATTCCCTCTGGGTGGAGGATCGCTACGGTGCATCCACTACATCAAGCTAAAAGCACCACGGTTCCAACTAACTGCCAACCGGTGTCAATATTGTCGACGGCAGCCTCGTTAGCATGCGGCTGAAGAAGTGTATGACATGCCACAGTATTATCAGTGATGTGCAGCACGGCTTTAGATCTGGGCGATCGGCCGAGTGGACGATGAATGCTGTTGGATTTCTGGTGGACGGTGTTCGAGTCCGGGCCATCAGCCGCGGGCGAATAATACTATTAGATTTATGGTGGACGGCGTGGACGAGGAATTTGCCAGCTGTCTCACAACAGCCGGCACATCAACAGCACTCGGCAATGTCTACAGCGCGCTCGCCTCATTGAGAAGCTGGGATGCTATGACATCAAAGATCCTTGATTCCGGAATTGGTTGAGCGAACGAATGCAGATGGTTTCGGGCAGAGAACAACTCATCCAATCACTCAAAGTGTGGTCCAAAGATCACTGTTATTCTTGCCCTATTTTATTGCTTGCGAATAACCTCCAATATCGAATAGTTCCTTATGTTCGCGTCATAAGACGCTTGGTTGATTAGACAATACATTGATTCCAAAATAGTGATACGCGCTAAGGATTTCCAACTTCCTCACCATGGCGCTCCAGATAGAAAATATATGTTGGCTCAGTCACTTGTGCGGGCAGGATGCAATGTAAACCAAATACATGATGGAAAAGGTGATCAGTCGCTTGTGTTTCCCCATGATGTGTATTGTATGACAGTGAGGGCTGGATGTAGCGCAACGCAAAGACCACATGCAGAAAACAATTAGTCACTACGCTCATGTCCTGCAGGTCAGGAAGATGTGAGCGTGCCGTACCTTTATGACAGGATCGCAAATGGAATAAAAATCGATCAGCTCATTGGTGAGCTGGTACACATGCATTTTCATATAGATACTCCATATAGACACTCCTAAAAGGCTTTGTATGCTCTAAACCATTTCTTCAGAGGCCCCCTCATAGGTAGGGGCGGATCCAGGGATATTGATATGGAAGGGGACTTGTCTGGAGGGACGCCATTTCCCCGCAGGGTGGACATAACCTATCTGCATGAATTCAAAAGTCAATCAGGGTGTATGAAGGGAATTCCCTTGGTCCCTTGCTGTATAAAATTTTATCTTATGATTTAAGCATTTGCATAGAACACGGCGTCAGTAGTTTACAGCATGCCGACGGCACTCAGCTCTTTTTCTGAAACAAATCCGAAATAGCCGATCTCATTCGACCGATGGGATTTAAAGGGTCGACTCATGGACCATATATATTTTACACCGATAGTTAAATAAAATTAAATGGAACTGACCAAAGACAAGGCACAGCTCATGGTTCTTAGCATTCGACGAATGTTACGCAACCATCCAGAAATCACATCGAACTCAACAACATACGTGAGTGTGAACGTGTAAAAATTAAGTGTAGTAACTGATCCCAGCCTCACACATGTTCCACATGTCGGTCAGTTGGTTTCAAGATGCGCCGACATGCATAGCCCGTAAGGTTTACCGCGGATAGTAAACAAAAACAAAACAAAAAACGGCGCGGGACGGCGCACCGACATTTGGCATACCTTTTCCCACTTCAACTTGATATGTCGCATGCAGATTTTGAGGTCAGGTCATACTCGTTCACCGAGTTAGCCAATGCTAAGCTAGGTCACCTCCAAAAAAACGTTCAACCAGTCGTCACGTTTTAACAGAAATGTATTTGAATGACGCTTTTAGCGCTTACTCATCTTTAGGGACGGAACGAAACACACTAGGGGAAACTTTTTCGTGTGTTATAACTTGTGTTACATATTTGCCCAATAGTGATTCTGGCTAAAGTAAACACCTTTACGAGGCTAGGCTTTCTTTCAACAACATTTTTCGGTGCGCTCTACGCATTACAAAAAAGTGAAAATTTATTAATCGAAAACTCAAACTTTTGCAAATTTAAACAATAAAAAATAATATGGGTGGGTAAACATATCGGGATAAAAATAGATTTTGCCATCCATTTCTGATTTCAAAGAGGCTTTGTGTGTTAAATCTTCCACAAAATGAACTCCCCAGAGCCTAAAAACATGTCAGTCGTGACATCGCAAAACTCCCTGTGGCGTCAATTTTGGAAGGGACAACATATTTCGGATGGTTTCTGTCACTACTTGCCGAGCGCTTTCCGATGACACCTCTTTCATTTTCTTGCGATGTTTGTTTGGAGATTAGAGGGTGTATACAATAACCCACCTTCAGACTGGGTGTGACGACCTGACCGGAAAGTTAACGGGTTAAGAATATCATCATCGTGTTCTTTGAGCGAACAGCTTTGAAACAACACCCATATCTGCTATGTTCGTAGTCACGCACAATAACACCGTCTGGAGGTGAGGTCAGGCCCTGACTCAGTGGCCCATTATTAAGTCAGCTTGACACAAAATATATTGACAACATTTTCACTAATTATGGGGCAATGTTCCGTGAAGAAAGAAAAAAATCAAAAATAGGACTTTTACAAAAGGGCACGAGGTCAATAAATGGTAACAAGGTAACATAGCTTAAAATTGACCGCAGCAAATCACAACTATTTATATTTCATGGGATGGATCTTCCTCTTTTAGACGATGTATAAGTTTGGTACGCTAATTGCTACCATGAAACATTCATACTTGCATTTGCTCCGTGACCTCCAAATTTCGAAGACCTTCGAAGCTCATGACCCTTGAGACAGGGAAAACTGAAAATATCAGAGTCGTAATCTGGACCATTGATAACCACATGAACCCATTTTAGTTAAAATCAGAAGGGGGTCATACTTTAGCGAGTTGTCCTGAGATATCCCATATTACAAACAGCACTGCTTCTATTCTGACGGCTGTCTCAGACAGCATTATTTTGTGCATGGTGTACAATAAATATAAGATAAAATCCCTCATCAAAAGTTATACTTCTAATGCCTGCAATAATATGCCAAGATAATGGATAAGCTTCACTTGCGCAACCTTCCTTACCAGTCAAGGCAGCAGCAGCAGCCCATGCAGCAGCAGCCTATGCAGCGCGAAATTGTACCTACCACTGCAGTGGGACGACGACATCATTACACTAATCAGCAGAGTAGCAACTTGGAGTTATTAGAATGCCATGCACAATCACAGCTAACTCCGAATCTTACAAAATCTAACGCCGAAGTAGGGGATGGCATAAGCCTTCTAAAAGCGTGCCGGCATCAGCGGCCACTGTCACATCCGGCTGGCGAGCACATGACATCAGCGGCCACTGTCATATCCGGCTGGCGTGCACATGACATCAGCGGCCACTGTCATATCCGGCTGGCGTGCACGTGAGATCAGCGGCCACTGCCATATCCGGCTGGCGTGCACATGACATCAGCGGCCACTGTCATATCCGGCTGGCGAGCACGTGAGATCAGCGGCCACTGCCATATCCGGCTGGTGAGCACGTGACATCAGCGGCCACTGTCATATCCTGCTGGCGTGCACGTGAGATCAGCGGCCACTGCCATATCCGACTGGTGAGCGCGTGACATCAGCGGCCACTGTGATATCCGGCTGGCGAGCACGTGACATCAGCGGCCACTGCCATAACCGGCTGGCGTGCACGTGGCACGTCTTGTGGCGCCGGGTCATCATTACGTGGACAGGTTCCACACCACTGGGGCACTGGGGTCTGCGGCCAGGTGGCAGGCGAAACTGGCCGTCAGTGGGCTGTGTGTCGGCCCCTGGTGAACCGAGCGTCAGTGGGCTGTGTGTCGGCCCCTGATGGACCGAGCGTCAGTGGGCTGTGTGTCGGCCCCTGGTGGACCGAGCGTCAATGGGCTGTGTCGCCCCTGGTGGACCGAGCGTCAGTGGGCTGTGTGTCGGCCCCTGGTGGACCTAGCGTCGGTGGGCTGTGTTGCCCCTGGTGGACCGAGCGTCAGTGGGCTGTGTCGCCCCTGGTGGACCGAGCGTCGGTGGGCTGTGTCGCCCCTGGTGGACCGAGCGTCGGTGGGCTGTGTCGCCCCTGGTGGACCGAGCGTCAGTGGGCTGTGTCGCCCCTGGTGGACCGAGCGTCGGTGGGCTGTGTCGCCCCTGGTGGACCGAGCGTCAGTGGGCTGTGTCGCCCCTGGTGGACCGAGCGTCAGTGGGCTGTGTGTCGGCCCCTGGTGGACCGAGCGTCAGTGGGCTGTGTGTCGGCCCCTGGTGGACCGAGCGTCAGTGGGCTGTGGTCGGCCCCTGGTGGACCGAGCGTCAGTGGGCTGGTCGCCCTGGTGGACCGAGCGTCGGTGGGCTGTGTCGCCGGTGGACGAAGTGGGCTGTGTCGCCCTGGTGGACCGAGCGTGGTGGGGTGTCGCCCCGGTGGACCGAGCGTCAGTGGGCTGTGTCGCCCCTGGTGGACCGAGCGTCAGTGGGCTGTGTGTCGGCCCCTGGTGGACCGAGCGTCAGTGGGCTGTGTGTCGGCCCCTGGTGGACCGAGCGTCAGTGGGCTGTGTGGCGGCCCCTGGTGGACCGAGCGTCAGTGGGCTGTGTCGCCCATGGTGGACTGAGCGCGTCGCACCAGTCCGCTGCTCATTTGTTCAACAATGGCGATGGTGAGTTTATCTGAAATTGATCGTATTGTAAGCGGTCCAATACCATTCATCAGCAACTGAAAAGGCGACGAACAAAGCGAAGGTAAAGTGCGGTCAGCAGGTGCCTATTCATTGGACATGAAATATTTTATTTCACGTAGCTATGGGAGTTGTAACTAAGCACCAGGCCGCGTTACTTCATGCTGCAGAAGGAAACGATACACCCACCCTTGTCGGTACGTTATCAGGTATGCTTTGGCAGCTAAAAGCAAAACATAAAGCACGGGATGATCGCAGTGGCATAATTTAAATAACTCGGACACGAGTCGGCACTGGCATTTGCATATTCAACCAGCATATTCATGGCCAGCCCACATGATATTGCGCTACAAGAGCGCTACACATGGTGAAATAATGGGCCCTGTTCTTGTTGAAATTTGTAAGGGTATTGATCAGATGCCTTTCAAACCCATGCTCAATGGGATACAGATTTATTTGATCTTTTATGCATTGGCCCCAATAAAACATCATTGGAGGCTTCCATTTCGTTTCTTTTTTCTGTGCATGTTATGTGTAATAAGCATCCCCAGATATTGTTTGCATTAGATGCGTCATCTTCTTCTGGCTTAATGACATGACGTGAAGCCATGCTTTGATTCTGTCACTTTTCTTTGAACATTTGTTTATGGACATATGTTCAGCCTTGATTTGATTATGTGCGGTTTGTTCTAATAGCTTGATCCAACTGTCCACTGTCTTAAAACCGCATCATGGTCGTGGCATGACTCTAGCTTGAACTAGGTTCGTGACCTTCATTTAATGGATCTGCAGGTTTAACACACGGTGCGCTCATCGAGTAAGGAAGATATGCAAAATTGCAAACTGATATTCTTACTGGCCTACCACGCGCATCAGAGGGGGGGGGGGGTGAAAGATATCTCATAAACTGATAGGGATATTGTAATGAAATCGAGTGACGTTGTCGCTCATTGATTGATTGATTGACAGGCACATCGCACATTGATTAATTGATAGGCACATTGGCACATTGATTGGCACATTGGCACATTGATTAATTGATAGGCACATCGCATGCAATGCGAATTCTTGAAATCCTTCGATAGATATGCGAACTGTGGGAGTGCAAAGTCGATCGATCGGCCGCTGGCAAGCCGCCACAAAGGTTTCGTCTGCGAGGCGGGGTGGCGGGGCGGCCCCCCGGCCGGTCGGTCGACCTCGTTTGACCCTGAGGCCTGAGACATAGGGCAGAACCCATTTGACGTAGGATCGTACAACTTGTGCTGCAGAGACTTCACCATGATCCTAATCTTCCCTCCAAACTTTGCGTTGCCAGTTTCAGTAAACTCCGATATCTAAGCAAAGCAACCCGCGGCAACCGCCTCCCCTCCCCTCCCCTGATTCACGTTATGTGAGAGGCCCTCCTGTGCGCATGCTAAGAGTTATGCTAGAAAAGCCCGGCAAGTGTAGAGTTGTCAACTAAGCACCAGCGTGCACATTATACTCATATTAGGATATCACCATGTCATATTCGGTTGTAAAATTCATGGTTAAATTCAACGTCAAAGTCGTGGTTAACATCAAACCGACGGATGCGGCGCCAAGTATAATGTGGAATGACTTGCAAACGGTCGAAATGATCCGTTTTCATTTGCATGGGTAAACTAATTTCTTGTGAACTCAAACATTACAAATTCCACGCATTCCATGCTCAGTGGAAAACGGTTTTCTGAGGTAAATCGAGGTTAGTAATCTTGCTGACCCTTGACAAGAACATCGGTGAGAGACGTGGTCTGAGAACTTTCGAAACATGACACGTGAATCCAATATGCCCATCAACTGCAGTAAAAGTGGGGAAGAACACATTTTCACGGAAAATACAGTCAGCATGTCTCGGTGACACGACATGAACTGACCAAAACATGATTCACGAAATGTTTGCAAATGCTGTTCCATCAGCCACTCCAGCCTGCTCCAGACGATGACGTGCTTGCCGCGTTCGGGTTTCGTCAGTCACGGGAAAGTCACTTGGTGTCTGGCATCTACATTCTCGGGGTAGGCAGAAATCGGCATGAATAATTTAAACCAGTGCCAATCGAAATGTGTACGATGCGATGCGATAGAGCGATTCTTTAGCTTTCATGACCTTCTAAAACTACTTTTGTCTGCATCTCAGGACGTTATTATTGTTCTTGGGCTGAGGCTGAAAATGAAGCATTCCCTTCGTCACCTGGTGCACATGCTTCTGTTGTTCTATAACGAATGGTGATCTGTTCGTTGTAGCATACGCTGTGACATTGTAAGCAGCAGGAGTATGCGGCAAAGACTTTGTAACAGCCGGCCCATCATGTGGTCATATCAGTTTGCTAGAGCACGTGTCTTCAAATTTCTGACAGGAGGATTACACAGTAGGCACATTTCTTGAGTGAGGTAGGAATGGAGTGTTCATGTCTAACGCCTATACATGCCTGCAGTTTTGTGCCATTTCGGTCTGGAAAGCTTAATTATAATCGCAAATAATTGCCTAAAAATGTATGGCACCAAAAACTGCTAGCCATCGCTTGGCCGCCCGGCAAATCAATCGTCCCCGGGCCGAGGGTACTTGACAGCCTCCTTGACAGACAGACTAGCTTCCGACCTAAGTAAGCGAGGATTAAGTGCAAAGACGGTTAGAAATCCTAGGCCATTAAGAGCGGAAACATATCTTTACTCGCATTTTGTGCAATAGCGGGGTCACCGGAGGTCATATTAAGTCATTATACGGACCTTTACTTAAATCCCTGGACATTGTTTTACATCGGCAGAGCTTATTTTTGGGAGCAGGATTTTCTCCAGAAATAGAATAAATGAATGTAATTGTGTTGATCAGGTTCACAAAGACCAGGACAGGGTAGGTCAGGTTCGGTCAGAATCAGGCATCGAAACCAGCTTCCACACTATGTAACTATAGGTACACAGGGAAAACGTCTTTGGGAAGCCAATGCAGCTGATGGCTTATATCACAGCTCTTCATTTGTTGGTCTTACTGAGATTATTGAAGGTCATAAACTTTGCCTTGGGGAATGAACCTAAACATATGAATATATGCTCCGGGTCTTTTCAACAGAGCTATTCAAGCAAAATGCGTACGTGTGTTTGATTTTAGAAAATTACAAGGTCAGGTCAGGTCGCGCCGCATGATCATGTTAAGCAAATTAAAGCTTGGGTATCCCCGGTACATGACATTTGAGGTACGCAAACTTTGTTCCCGAGGAGAACTGATATGATACTGAAATATGTTTTACGCTATCCAGCTTCCGACCTCGTGAAATGACCTTCGGTCAAGCTGGAGCAATAAATAGATTGATAACACGATCACTTCAGCTTTCGCCTACGTGTGCACTGCTTGAAATGTATTATAATATAGTGATCAAATGAGGCTAAATAGCTTCAGGTCACACACATTCTGGTAATCTCGGGTCATTGGTTCACTACTCAATACAATGTTACACGACTTAGGCTGTGCAGGAAACCAAACGAAGATATGACTTCACGAGTAATAGGAGCGTTCTGTATATGATGAAATTGTGTAGAATTGTTGGATATGCATATTATTTTACTTTACATCATGCTCTTGACCTTTGACATATTTAAAACCAGAATGCTCCGAACATGTTCTTTATCATTCTTTTGCATGACAAATTACCAACCAGTTCAATTGTTCCCACTCAGTACGGCTAAAAACGACTGAACCTCAGGTCAGTGACTTGAACCGCAATCAAGGACTCGAGATAGCAGAGTTCTTTGTCTTGACGAACGAACAGTATGCTCTGAGTTTGGCGTTAATATGTTGCAACTAGTTCGAATGGCGAAAATTTTAAGATTTGGGAACACCACTCTTTTAGCCCATCCTAGGTCCATACCCTATAACGACCTAGATCTGAAATAGTATGAGAGTTGCAAAACCGATACATCAGAACGCACTGGAAGGTTTATGTATCTGCATCTCCTTCTTCGGCTGCTAGCCCGGAGAACCTTAAGGGTATGGTCCCTCGAGTACACACCTCCGCCCAGCGATGGCTAGGTAAGGTCTACTGTGTAGCCGTTGACCTTATCACCCATTGCTGGAGTTCTAATTAAATGCCAGAATCTAAAACGAGAGATGTAGCCTGTTTCCCATGACCGGACAGGGACACCTCTTTGCCACGTAAACAACATTATTGGGTCAATTGGCAGCTGAACCTCGTATCCTCTAAACACGACTTCGTGTGACTGTTGACCGTAAAAGTGTATATGTGAGCCAGCGCAACACCCACTGTCTTGCCAAGGCAGAGTACACCAAAGGTCAGCGCTCTACCGACTGATGTGTTACGGTGGCGTCATGTTGACACGCTCAGGATAGATGCTTCCACCTGTGTACCGTTGTTACAGGCACGACGAAGTTCGTGTATATGCGACAAAAGTTCGTCGCAGAGACTCGGCCCGGCCCGTTCCGACCAGTCACTTTCTTTTTCAAACCGTGATAACTATTCCGTTGCGGCATTTGAAGTCTGATTCTATCACTGAGAAGTAGGTCTGATCTTTGAACCCTCGCTGGACTGGGTGAGTTCTCGAGAGCCTCTCAGAATTGGACCAAGAAACGGCGCCAGGAATCGCGACTGGTTAATGCGATCTGAGAACGGAACCCGAAGAACTAGATTGGGGAACATGACTGGAGAACGGGACCGGGAAACGCGATTTGGAAATCGAACTATTGGAACAGCACAGGTTGGTTCCACGCAGAATGGAGCCATGACACGGGACCAGAGAGCCGAGCTGGCTATAGGTTCCCAGAGAGCCGAGCTAGCTATAGGTTCCCAGAGAGCCGAGCTAGCTATAGGTTCCCAGAGAGCCGAGCTAGCTATAGGTTCCCAGAGAGCCGAGCTAGCTATAGAGTCCCAGAGAGCCGAGCTAGCCATAGGTTCCCAGAGAGCCGAGCTAGCTATAGAGTCCCAGAGAGCCGAACTGGCTATAGTCCCCCAGAGAGCCGAGTTGGCTCTAGGTTCCCAGAGAGCCGAGCTAGCTATTGGTCCTCGTTTCTCAGTGTAGCAGCGATAGGAAAATGGAGCATGATTTGGGACCATTGTTCAATGCACAGATGAGAGCCGATGCACATGAGAAGGACCGCGGCATGACTCACCCCCACCAAACTGGGCACCGAAACAGCACAGGGCGTGAAGACCAGGACCAGGGAAGGGAATTGGTGAAGGAGATCAGGAAACGGGGAACCGGGAATCGGGAATCGGAACCGGGGAATGATACCGGGATGTGGGACTGGAAAACTGAATCACGGCGTAGGCTCGGGACAGTGATTTGGTGATCGGTACTGGAAAAACAGCGACGAGGAAAAAGTAACGAGCTCGGATTATGGGGAACGACGCAACAGAACAGGACCAGGAACGGAAACGGGCCCAAGGACACCGTCTAGAGCAGCAATTAAAATTGCAAGTGATGCAATAGTACCTGCAGGTGCTGGGCACGACATCGTGGAACCAGACCGGAAAATGTCAACGGAACAAGAAACCAATGAAATGAAATCGGATGAAAACTACATCAGCTCAGATTACCCTAGTTTAGGTTGGGATTCTACTTTTTTTATCAGCAGGTAGCCGCAATTGCAATGCTTTTTGTGCTGATTGCACTGTTATTTGCCCGACCCGGCTCGTTCTATTTGTTCAGGTCCTTGGATATCGGGCCAGGATAGTCCAGTCATTTGAAGTTGGAGGAAGGGGCGCCCCCTCAACTTCATAGGAGCGGGGACAGCCATTTCTCCTACCCTCACCCACCATTGTTACTACATACATACCACATATATAATTTATAATCTAATGTATTTGACAAGTTGACATATGACTTATTTTCTTCTTTCCTTATGCGTGTCCTTTTCAACCATTGTTCAACCAATATTGTATGTCGTATGTCCCTTTTCTGGTAATTTTCACCCCATTGTGATTTGTGTTTCATTGAGCCTTACATTGCATATCCTTTCCACTTTTATTATATTTAACTTGTTCAATTCGGAATTTACCCCTTCGAAATTCCCCCTTCGACTTTTTGTCTTTTCGACTTCTTGTCTGTTCGACTTTCATCGCTTGGACTTTTGTCCATTCGACTTCTATCCCGCCAGCTTTTTCCATCCGACATTTTGTCCTTTGACTTTTTATCTTTTGACTTTTTCCTGTGCACGTGCCTGAACACCCTGCACGGATGAGGGTAAATATTGCTGGGCACAGTTTTCTGAGTACTAACTTTTCCATTCAGAATTGTAACTGTTCTTTTGATTACGTTTTTTGCCAGTTACCATTACCATATGTTGCAGAACTTATTATTAACGTTTACAACAGCAAATGGTTTGCAATAGCAACCTTCACCACTGCGGCTTCGGTTGGCCGCCCATCACGTGGTATGACGTGCCACGTGGTCGGCGTGTCACGTGGCAGGGACTTCTTACATACTGACTGGTGGTCATTTTTCCCAGTAGCCCTCGAGCTGTGGCAACCAGCCCGCGTATTTGTGCCCACCAGCCCCCATATCTGTGCTCACGAGTAGAAGGTGCCCTTTTGTCCCCCAGATGCAAAAACTCCGTCACTAAGGTAGACTGCTTGACATGTGAAAAGCTAAATGTGAAAGGAGCCAAGGTCAATAGAGCACGGGCACAGCCAGCAGCTTGTTATCGCCACCGGTTGTGAGCATGATGACGCCATTTAGACATCGGGTGTTTTAGCCGCTAGATATAAACAGCGTGGTATAGCGCATCCAAAAGAATTAACATACTACGAGCACTTTCTGGCACAAACTGGGGATCCGATCGAAACACACTTCTAACCCTCTACAAATCACTCATTCGGCCAATTTTGGAATACGGATCCCCACTCTTTGAAAACGCTGCTAAATCAAACCTCAAAATTCTAGACAGACTACAACACCAATGTTTAAAAATAGCCACAGGAGCCTATATCACCTCACCATACCTCGCACTACATATATATATATATATATATATATATATATATATATATATATATATATATATATATATATATATATATATATATGTATATATATATAAATATATAACCACATACCAGAATTACAGCACAGACGCACACAAGCACTATTAAAATATCACTACAAAACGCGACTCATTCCACAACACCCATGTACACAGGCCCTAAAACTTCGCACACACGTGTACACCAACTCATGACAACAACACCACTCAAAACTACAATAGGCTGCCGCATCCACCAACACGCAAACAGACTACACATTACACTACCCACAGCCAAACCATTGCCACCACCCACAGCCTGGTGGAAACACGAAACACCCACAACACACTTCCTCATAGACCACCTAAAACACACATACACCGACGCAGAAATACACCAACTCTTCTTCCAATTCACAGCACAACACGCAAATTACAACATCATCTACGCAGACGGTTTAAAATCACATACACAGCAGACGGACACAGCGGCGGTGGTGCACCCCAATGCAGCACCGCCGCGGGTTATCCTTCGTGGTCGTCTGCACGACACAGCATCAACCTACACAGCAGAATTATACACAATCTTTTCGGCTTACACCACCATTTACAACACCAAAATTGAACACAACATCATAGACACTGACGCCAAATCAGCATTACAAAGCATCACACCATACACCAAACACAAACACCCCCTCATCCCGAAAATACTCTACATACATAAAAAACTCAACGCACAACAAAGACCACTTCTCCTATGGATCCCAAGTCACACAAACATACACGGCAACGAACACGCAGACACTGAAGCAAACCTAGCCACAACACTACCACAAACCATACCATGCCCACTCTCACAATCCGACTACTACCCCACAATACAACAGGCACTTAACAAACACATCCAACAAACATGGGACACAGCATTAACGCAACTTCATGAAATACACCCCAAACACGAACCTTGGCACAACATCAACCAACACACCAGACTTAAAGAACGCATTCTAACACGACTACGCCTCGGACACACAGCACTGACACACTCCTACCTCATACTACAATGCCCACGACCACAATGCACAACATGCCAACGAACACTCACCATCAAACACATACTCATCTACTGCACCAAATACAACAACGAAAGGCAACACATCACAAACTATTGCAGCACACGCAACATCCCACTAAACATCACTACACTTCTCAACGACGACTATCCAACATTACACGAGCTTCTCTTCCACTTTCTCTCTACGACACGCCTAATCGATCAACTGTGAAAAAATAGACCGGGAAAAAAGACAGAAAGATACACCAAAGAAAACGAACAAAACCCCGGGAAAAAAATTAACCAACAACAAAAAAAAACAAAAAACAAAAAACAAAAAACAAAACAAAACAAAACAAAACAAACAAAACAAAACAAAACAAAACAAAAAACAAAAACAAAAAATCAAACGAATAACTACAAAAAGATGTTCTTGCAATGTTCACATATGGCGATGACCCGACCCAAACCCACCCACTACACCCCATACCCCAATCTGGCACCGTCCGGACTGACAGTTTCTCTCGACTACTTCATCTCCGGCTCTCAAACGACTCTTCTCCGCCATCTCTACCTCTTCAAGCTACCAGGATCAACTCAACTCTTTAAGACGACTCCGACTCTACTCGAGCATCGCTCTACAAACAAGTAATCTATCCGCCCTCTATTTAATCCTCCTACCATTCTACTCTACTCTACCATCTACTCACACTCACACACCGGAAACAGCCGATATCACCCACAGGTGGCAGGCTGGACAAACACAAAAACACACACACACTATATAAATACAAGTTGCGAATATATAAAATGGAAGACAATTTGTGTTTGGAAGCCAGGAATCCCGACACAATTGGTGACTCCTGGACCAGGTCAAACTTGTTTCATTGCACTTGACAAGTCGTGGTGCTCACTTTCAGAACTCACGTATTAAGTACATGCGCATTCTTTTTCCAAGTGCCATGTCATTTCAGTAAGGTTGCCTTTTTGATGACATGTCCACCAGTGATAAATCCTGTAGAAATTCCCTGCCACATGGCCTGCGCGCGCCGGGGCCAGTCGGCCGGACGGCTCCATGACAGTGTAGTAGGAGATGCTGCCCTCACCGACTGTGTGCGCACTGAATACTTTGACCACCTTCAACGTCGTAAACTGTCTTTCCTGGTGTTTAAAGGGGTGAGCGCAGACGGCCACCCCTTGCTACCTGTAAAACCATGTGCTTGTTTTTATATAGTTTTTGGCATGGTTACACTAACCTGGTTATCACACTTCGCTGGAGTTACTATTCCTCCAGTACCTGAACAACCTGGTAGCTCTTTTCAGTACCATGCTGAAGATCATCGTGCGTTACATCCTGGCAAACCCCAAATATTGCTCTGAAAAATAGCGTTCTTGGACCACCTCTGCAAACTTCCTCTACAGTAATAGGAGCCTCGAAACCTGTGAGCCTGTTCATCGGGTATTTAGCACACTTGATTTGAAGGAGAGATATCGTTGGCTTTGGTTTACATCGCACAACAGGTTATTACCATCATTGAGACAGATCACTTGCTGCTGCAACATGAACTTGAATACAAATGATAGTTAATCTACATAACAACCAGGTGGTGCATTGCACATGACGATCATAGCAAAAAATGCACGCCCCCGCCGTTCCAGACCAGGGGTGCCTGTTTAGTGCTTCTTCGCAAGCAGATCACACAGCCGTTGTAATATTTTTCGCATCATTCATTTCTGGGCACGTAATCCAGTCTCTCAGTCGCGAGAGCCCACGGTAACGGACTGAGTGTCTGAGTGCAGCAGGAATATTGACAACCAGTCATAACCGTGTTTGGTTGTCAAGCCACGCATTGAAACTTTTGCCAAAGTTTTCGGTCGGAATAAGCTCCGAATTAATCCACTCATTTGCGCATCCTTACCGAAGGTCGCAACAAGTTTAACGACGGGCATACAGCAATGAAAAAGCCGGAGAAGGGAGGCAGCAACACCTGTTTTTATAAAATCAAATGAACATTCAACAACTGATGAAGTTGACTTCAACCGCATCCTTGGGCTAAGCGCACAACTCGCATAGGACCAGGTCCTTTGCAAAGTTTCTGAAGGAAGCTACGGCCCAGCGCCGCCAGCGGACGGTCTGGCGCTGATCCGCCATTGCCGGCGGACGGTCCAGCGCCGCCGGCGGACGGTTCACCGCTGCGGGCAGGTGGTCTAACGCCGCCGGCGGACGGTCCAGTGCTGCCGGTGGACGGTCTGGCGCTGATCCGCCATTGCCGACGGACGGTCCAGCGCTGCCGGCGGACGGTTCACCGCTGCGGGCAGGTGGTCTAACACCGCCGGCGGACGGTCCAGTGCTGCCGGCGGACGGTCTGGCGCTGATCCGCCATTGCCGGTGGACGGTCCAGTGCTGCCGGCGGACGGTTCACCGCTGCGGGCAGATGGTCTAACGCTGCCGGCGGACGGCCCAGTGCTGCTGGCGGACGGCATGCAAAAAAGCCGAAACATTGAACATTGTGATGAGAATATGACCGTATGTTAGTGCCACCATGCACTGGGTTATGACAAAATCTTAGCGAAATATCGAAATAAGCCTTGGCACATAAAAAAAAACATAGCAATGCGAACAAGATCACGGACTGACCTTTGATCACAACAGCCGCCGAACAGAAGACGGAAGTGCTTTCTGCGCCGGCGTACTGGCGATTTGACTGATATACGGTGGTGAATGCTGGGAGTTTCATTTTTTGAGTGGTGAATACAGAAGAGTTTGAACTGCACCGTTATAATTGAACTAATCGTTTTATATAGTATACTCCCTTAAAGTTAGTAACACATTTTCTCAGTACGGCATGAACTAAGGGAACGTTGCGAAACGTTAGGAACCGCTACACATGATACCATCCATGCCATTTCAACAATTCGCCATTGCGTATTCAAGCATGAGATAAGTGCGCAGTATTCGCCAGAGGAATACGATTGCAAGCATGAGATAGGTTCACATTATTCGCCAGAGTCGTACGATTACAAGCGTGAGACAGTTGCACAGTATTCCCTACAGGAATGCAATTACAAGCGTGAGATAGGTGCGAAATATTAACTAGAGGAGTACAATTTCAACAAGAGCGCAATCAGTTTTGGCTGAGTTGGCTGGCTTGGTTGGTTGGCTGGGTTGGTATTTTAATGCACGGTTCGTCGGACAGATTCTCTCGGAATGATAAAGCTCAAACACATAATACATACATATTTATACTATTTATGCTATCTGCACTATTTATAAGTATGAAACAAAAACTGAGTGCGTAAGGGTCTGCTTCCAAGGTATTTGCATGTGTGCTTGTGTGTGTGTATGTATGCGTGTGTGTGTATGCGTGTTTGTGAGTGTGCGTGTGTTTGGGGGGGGGGGGGGTACAGGTGTGCGCGCATGTGCCGCGTCCACAACAGCGAACAATTGCGCCTTTGTGTACGGCTGTCGATGGTAGGCTGGCGGTCAGCTCCACGATGCGCGACGGAGCATATTGAGCGGCGGCGGCCGTGACCGTGACTGTGCCTGTGACACCAAGGTCGGCGGTACCGGCTGGGCCGTGTAAGTGGCGGCGCGGCACCGGAATAGGCACCGCAAGTGTTCCCACGCCGACATCCCCGTGCGTCGCGTCACTCCTCCGAGTCGTGGTACGCGAGATCCGACCCGCCCGCGCAGCAGCGTCGGCAGGACGGTGATCAAGGCCGGCGTGGTAAGGGGTCGGCGTGGTAAGCGTGGTAAGCGCGGTGATCGAGGTCGGCGTGGTAAGCGTGTCCCCGAGTCGGCTGGTGGAACGTGCAAAAGGACACCGGGGTTGAAGCGAGTGAACGCTGCGTGGGTTCTGAGAAATGCACGTTTCCGCTGTGCATAACTGTGACCAGCTCATGTCGCTGTGCTATGCAGCGTTAACCTAAGAAGGTCCAAATAAACGCCGTGTAAACGGCAAACAATATCATTGTTACTATTCAAAACCTGTGTTGCGTTTCAAGTCACACTAAGCCAATGGATGCCCATGATATCGGGACATGAGACTGTAATATCAAAATATTTTATGCATTTTCTTTCCGGCGGAACTGCTCTGTGTCATTTCGCGCACAGAAGTGAGGTGACCGAGGGCTCTTTTAAAGCTTCCCTGAAATAGTTACCTTCATAGTATACCTCGAGTCAATTTACACTAACACCAGATCCTCTGAGGTCGTAGTGCAAGACACTATCACATACACGGGGAGGACATGACAGTGCAGAACACTGTTGCCGATACAGCAGATAGACTAAGTATAGATTGCTAACACAGCTACAGCAGACAGACGACAGTACGAAACACCACCTGACTCTGGGCGGACGAACGGCCGTTAGCCGCCACAGACTAAAAAAAAGAACTTCATCCGAGTTCTTGCTAGGGTGGCTTTATGAACCAGGGTCCTATTGTTAAGCAGAGCTTGTTGCGTGAACCCTGCCCCACCATCCGATTCATGAATTCCAGTTCAACTGCAGCATTTTGACCGAAAGTTTAACCTGCCGTCAACGCACCGACACGGCCGCCCGATAGCTCGTCCCCGGCCTTATCGGACCAGCTGCCAACTGACCCTCCCAGTCGGGGGATAAATGCGAGCGCGTGAAGCGACTCGAACCCTGTGTTGCCAGGACAGAGGAGGCAAGTGCAGGTCAGCGCTCGAACCAACTGAGCTACCGGGGCGGCCAAGATGCGACGGCACGCGATATTCCAACACAGCGTGCGGCCGCTGGGCGGCGGCGGCGCGGGAGGCGGCGCGACCTTGCCTTCACGGCTGGCCGTTACACGGTCGGTGAGCTGGTCGATGGCGGCCGCCGCCGGCCGATTGGCAGACAGTCGGGGGCGGCGGCCGCGCGTCTGGAGCTGGCGCGCACGTGGCGTGCCCCGGCGCAGTCGCGGCGGTCGTGTCACGCCCGCGCGAGCTGCCAGATGGCCGGCCGGCGCGGTCAGCACGGCGCCGACCTTGGCGGTCGAGCTGACACCGCCGCTCCGGTGCGTGGCCGCTCTAATCGGTCTGGCCGGCCTGTCTGCCCGTGCACGGACTGTGCACTGTATGCACGGCGGGCCCGGGTGCGTCAGCGCCGTGTGCACCGGGCCGGCCGCGGTCCTCGCTGCCCTTGGCTAATTTGTGCAGCAGGTGTCACCGGCAATCTCGGTGCGATTGTGCTGCATGAGTGGTGTCGGTGGACGTAACTTGGATGGGGTGCTGCCCTGGGTACGTGATGCAGTATGTCGATGTGATAACCTTCCGGCTCGCCTGGCGTGATCGCCTTGCGTGGAGCTGGCTACGTACACGCGCTTCTTCCAAACTGTCAACGGCGTATCCAGGTGTTAGCCGAGACGACTGTGCTACTCAGCTGCATTTAGCACATCGTCCGTGTCGCTTGCTGGGCTGCTAAAGTCAGCAGGATCATTTCAGCCATTTAAGCTTGTTTGTGTTTTCGCAGCACCGACCCCGGCTTATTGCAACATATCTAGAATGCTAACTGTAGCAGATAGACGATTAGGTGTCGTCAATTCTTTTTAATTTGAAGTGTCGAGTTACAAGATGTATGCTGTCTTTTTCACCTGGCTCAGACAGCAAGATAGCGCGAGCTGGGGATCAACATGACCCTCACAGCATAACGAGGGCTATTTGGATCGTGTTCTGCTGGTATATTCATGAACAACCATGTGCGTCGTCCTTACCGGGGTTAGGGGTAAATTGTCCTGCAATATTTGCGACATATAAATTCACGCCTCTAGGTGGTGCATGGAGACATCGGACCGAATAACCCTAGTTTTCATGGATGGAGTTTTCGTGTTAATAGCTGGTGCTAGAACACCACTCAAGGGTGGTTGAGCACCACTTAGGTTTTGGAAATGCGCCATTGGTGCCTATGGGAACTCCATTTTATTCAACTTCAGAATACAAAATACAGGTCAGTCTTTGGCTGCACCATTATAGTCTTCCGTGCACCTGTGGGTGTCCCATTAGAGTCTTCCGTGTCCCCTTTGGGTGTCTCATCAGTCTTCTGTGTTCCTTTGGCTGTCCCATTAGAGTCTTCCATGTCCCTTTGGCTGTCTCATTAGAGTCTTCCATCTCCCTTTGGCTGTCTGATTAGAGTCTCCCGTGTCTATTTGGCTGTCTCATTAGTCGTCCGTGTCACTTTGGCTGTCTCATTAGAGTCTTCCGTGTCCCTTTCGGTGTCTCATTAGAGTCTTCCGTGTCTCTTTGGCTGTCTCATTAGAGTCTTCCGGGTCCTATTGGCTGTCTCATCAGAGTCTTCCGTGTCCCTCGGTGTGTCACAGATGTGCGTCGGCGTGCCGTCAGCGTTTTTCACCTCTTCTGTAGCAATTCTTATTAATGAAAAGCCACGACTATAATGACAGATTATATCAGCACGGGTCCGTCTCCCTGTACCTCTCTCTCTCTCTTCTCTTCTTCTTGTTCTTTTTCTTCTCTTTCTCTCTCTCTCTCTCTCTCTCTCTCTCTCTCTCTCTCTCTCTCTCTCTCTCTCTCTCTCTCTCTCTCTCTCTCTCTCTCTCTCTCTCTCTCTCTCTCTCTCTCTCTCTCTCTCTCTCTCTCTCTCTCTCTCTCTCTCTCTCTCTCTCTCTCTCTCTCTCTCTCTCTCTCTCTCTCTCTTGGCGAGCACCAAGGTCCCGCCCCCGCAGCCGTCATCTATGACGTGCTGGAATCTGCGCCCATTCTTCTGCTGTGTCACGCTCAATTTGTGGTTAACCACCACAGCAGGAAACGCCACGCTACTTTTCTATTAGTCATGCACGCCAAATAAATCGTCCAACGATTTTTCCTCCTGCTGTTCAGGAGGAATTTCAGCCCGAAGTCAGGTCATCATCGATTAAGTTCATGCGCCAAGACTTAACAATCAGATGGTGTTTTGCGGATGCGATATCAATGCTGCTCAGGCCTGAGGTACTTGTCTTAAAGAAGCTATTCCGCAATGTGTGATGTATCTACTTGCCTGCGCATTCCTCTGAAAATGAGGTCGATATCGGGCGACATTGATCACCAGCGTCTTCGAGCTTCGAGGATATCGGGCGACATAGATCACCAGCGTCTTCGAGCTTCGAGGATATCGGGCGATATAGATCACCAGCGTCTTCGAGCTTTCAAGCAAAGGGTTGATATAGCATGCCGAGGAGAAAGTTCATGCAAATTCCTAATTATTTACACTATGGTAACTACAAGTCAAGAGAGTTTACTCACATTTACCCTCCCTAGTACGGTTGGAGTTATAGTTGAGATAACCGTAGCGCTGTCGAAATGGAAAGATGTGCATCTTCGGGCTGGCTACATTTTCTTCACTTTTCTGAAAGCACATTAAAAAATGAGTCTTAATCTGACAGTGTGGCGCATAAATCTAATAATTAATCCATTAGCTTGGCAGGTACCTCCATCCACAGATTCGTTCCTTAAAATGCATGATGAGTTGCATTTCGGGGCTGCTTCATTGAATCACTCACTCGCTCACTCACTCACTCACGCAAGTGAGAGAGAGAGAGAGAGAGAGAGAGAGAGAGAGAGAGAGAGAGAGAGAGAGAGAGAGAGAGAGAGAGAGAGAGAGAGAGAGAGAGAGAGAGAGAGAGAGAGAAATAGAGAGAGAAAGAGAGAAAGAGGGGAAAGAGAGATGAGAACAATGAGATGGGAAGCAAGAAACATACCCGATAGGTCTAGTTGGACAGTGCGGCACAGACAATAAGGAAAGGGGACATCTCCCCCCCCCCACTCCCCGTAAGGGTACCTTTTTGTTCTTGCTTTTCCCCACTGATGCTGCACTGCGCCAAAGTTGCTACTTCATCAACATTGGCTTTCCTTCTCATCTCTCGTGAGAGAATCTTCGCTACGCCCATGGTCCCTGCTAAGTAGTGAAGTGAAGTAGTATGCTTGTTATATATAGCACGCATATAGCAGCTTCACCTTGACCAACCGGGTGTTTTAAGGAGCCTTATCGTCAGATTAAGATTACTTCCCAGAGTTAGCGATTGCTCTAAAAAAATTGTGAGGGTCTAGGGTCTAGAAGCCTTCAGGTAGTAGGGGCCCACCCAAGCAGAAAGAGTCTCACTGATTTAATACTTTTCATATTTCGGCAGTTATTTTCCTCCACTAACAATACAAAAAAATCAAAGAAAATTTTCCTGCGCTAGGGCCAATAATCATGAATCATAGGACAGGGATGGTAGGGACCCGAATAACCAGGAAGTTTGATTTCAGCCATTATTTTTCAGGGCTCCCAAAAAGGAACTTAGGAACAATAGTTATTTCCGTCTGCTATAGATTCAATGTTTATGTTGTATATAGATAGGTATGCCCATAGTATGTTTGCAGCTTTCGCTACCCTATTGGTGGTTGCACCTACATTAGATGCTCACCATCCACACCCGCCTGATACTTGTGTGAATAAATAAATAACAATTAATGGACATGCTTCCAGCCAGACAATGGTTTTCTGGCTGCGCTCACCTCCGTAACTATAACGTGTTGTACGTGCTGCTTCTATGCAGATGTTTATATCTCTAAGATCTCTGAGCCTGAAGAAGATTCTCTTAACAGAGCGAGGACCTTCTAAATACGAAGAGTGACTTTTGAGCTGTGAGATGCATCCTTGAGATGGACGAAGTCCCTCTGAGCCCTTAGAGGGACTGTCTGAACCTGACAAAGGCCCCTTGAAGTAGGATAGGACCATCATAGTTGGGATGTGACCCCTCTAAGCCCGGGAGTGGGCCCTCTGATTCTGGCTAGCACTCTTTGAACCATACATATGCCTCCTGAGCCGCGAGAGGGCCATCTGAATGCGGAGAGTTTTTGTTTAACCGTGAGGGTGACGAAAGCCTTCTGCGGCGGAAGTGAGCCCTCTGAGCCCTCCGAGATGGGAGAGGGTCCTCTGAGCCCTCCGAGATGGGAGAGGGTCCTCTGAGCCCTCCGAGATGGGAGAGGGTCCTCTGAGTTTTGAGAGGACCTTTTGAGCTTGGAGAGAGCCCTCTGAGCCAGGAGAAGGCTCTCTGAGCCGGGAAAGGGTCCTCTGGATCGGGTTCTCTGAGCCTCAATGGGGTCGTCTGAGTGCGTCTGAGTGCCCATTGTGCAGTGAGAAAGCCCTCTGGGATGTGAGACTGCGAGAGGGTCCTCAGAGCTTGGAAAGGAATCTATGGACTTAGAGAGTGTTCTCTAAATTGAGGGAAAGGACCATCTGAGCTGTTACATGCTACTCTGAGATAGTAGGGCAGCAGAACAAAAAGTTTAAGTACTCATTTGTCGTTCGATTTTGTCTGCTTGACCTTCTTCGTGTTGTGCGCGAGCCAAAAATAATATTCTGAATTACCCACGGTCCCCGTCACTTCTGCGAACTGTCGGGACCCGTGGGGAACAGATCCCACATACAGAGTTGCAAAACCTTTGTCTCCGTCTACCCCAGTAGGCGACAACTTTTGAATGATAATTTCAAATACAATATACTCGTATATAAAATAGCACAGAATGTAATGCTTTGTTTAACAGTTCATTGTAAAAATATTTCTACAAACTCTGAATACTTCAGTCTAACCTGGATTCCGACGTACAAAGCTACGGAAAACACAAGTTGGTGATCAGTTTTTATGGTGAAATTACGTGTGCAAAATTCCTGAGAATTTGTCGACTTGTATTAGCCGTTCACCTTGCGACCTACCGACTTCCCGTTGACTTTTGCGACAGATGCGGCAGATGCGACAGGACCTTGAAACCGTTTGTGTGACTGGTTGTGGCGCACGTGATTATGAAAGCAGGGCGAGAGGGCACCATTGAAGGGACTGCCCCCTCCCCCCCCCTCCTCAGGTTGGTTCAAAACTCTAAATTCTCAAAAGTCCCAACTTCTGCTGATACGTTCCAGATACTGAAAGGCCCCAATTGCTCAAAATGTGCAATTGTTGAAAGAAGTCCACAATGCTCAAAAGCTCCAAATGCACATAGGCCCCAATCGGTCAAAAACGGTCCAAGACACCAAAGTTCAAAGTTCTAACTGTACAAAGTCCCCAATCAACCAAATACGCTTAGCACTCTCAATGCTTAAAAGCGTTAATTGTTAATTTTGCATCGATGGGTTCTCGACTATTCGGCTTTTGGGAAGCCATATTTTATAGGTTTCATAGAAACGGGAGGAGGTAGGGTCTGGGCTTTCAGTCCCGACTTCACTCATGTTCCAATTTCTCGAGTTGTTGTCACACACAAGCCATTAAAAAGAAATATGGCTGACGCACGTGAAAACACAGCGTCACAAACTCACGATTTATTTTGTAGTATATATTGGGTTTCCTTGCGCATCCTCTTGTGCTTCCGACTGCGACAAGTTTGACCGTTCATTCATTGATAGGAGACAGGCTAGTGATGTTCTTGCTCCTCTGCCCCCACGTCGCCACGAAGTCGTCCATCCTGTTGCCTCCCCTCTCCATTTCACAATAAAAAACGATTGGTTCCACAGCGCAAGATGGGCCCAATGGTGCCGGATTGTATTTTTTTTTAAACTGGTGGCTGCCTGTGACAGACCAAAACCATGTCTTGGAAAGTGGGGGCTTCAGCGGCTTGTATCGGGTCGCACACCGAATATATACAAGATGAAGCCGCGAAATAGGTACCGGAATGGATATTAGCATCATACGAATCAATTGGCATTTTATTTAATCTTGCAACGCGCATATTTAACGGATCAGACTAGCTCAGATTCATCCAGTTCACACCAAGCGTCATATATAACTGCTGGTAAAAACTGCAAAGCACTGCTTTTGGATTTCACAGGGAAAATTGTTGAATTTGATATCGTTAAAATGGCCTGTAAAGCATCTGCTGTCCACGATCGTCATCCGAGTTGAATCAACACTTATGATCTCATTCGACGCTAAAAGATTATCCGCGAGTCGAGATAGCTGGAGAACGTCTAAAAATATGACATTTTATCATCTGACCTTAATCCTCGCCACACCGGCCGGTCATGTATATCATCTGACCTTAACCCTCGCCACACCGGCCGGCCATGTATGTTATCTGACCTTAGCCCTCGCCAGACCGGCCGGCCATGTATATCATCTGACCTTAGCCCTCGCCAGACCGACCGGCCATGTATATCATCTGACCTTAGCCCTCGCCAGACCGGCCGGCCATGTATATCATCTGACCTTAGCCCCCGCCAGACCGACCGGCCATGTATATCATCTGACCTTAACCGTCACCACACCGGCCGGCCATGTATATCATCTGACCTTAGCCCTCGCCACACCGGCCGGCCATGTATATCATCTGACCTTGGCCCTCGCCAGACCGGCCGGCCATGCATATCATCTGACCTTAACCCTTGTCGGACCGGCCGGCAAATCCACCTTCATCGGTCTTGAAGGCTCTCAAAGGAAGGATAAAATGCATTACACCGCAATAAAGTTTTGGTCATGGACAGCTCGAAACGTACCTTAAATGTGCATTTTGGTCGATAGTGAGGTTTCCAGGGGTCATAGTATGTTAAAATACGAAACTTGATATAATTACACGAAAATGGGTTGCAAAAGGCAGTTTGTTTTCCTTGGGCATTGTTTCTCAAGAACTAACATAGCTGAATGTGCAAGGACAGGTTTGACCAGGTCGGGTCAGAATCATGCTTGAAACCAGCTTCCGAACTATGCATGCAAGAGACACAGGGAAACGTCGATAGGAAGCTAATGTTGCCTAGAGCTCAAATGACAGACTATTTCCGAACTTTTGGCCATGCTGAGGTCATTAACCCTATTACAGTATGACTTTTTAGACCCAAGTCTGCGGAGGAGGCGGGCGGCAGATTCCACTTCTCTTAGATCTCAAAAACGAATAGGTAGACTTCAAAGGAACTCTTGTAAATACGAAGTAGACTCACCCGGGCTTCGCCCCCGCTCGTAGATTCTCAGGACTCTATACCTCTTCCCTCATAGGTCTCCTCTTTGCCCCTCTTCCATAACCACAATATTATTCCTTCCAGTACGACACGAGCGAGCTAGGTTAATAACCTTTGGTTATTGAAATTGACACCACCGATTATTACGTAAGGCGTAAGGCTGGAATAGCATCGATTGCAATTATTTGGCCAAGTATCCATTGAAGGTTGCACCACATTTGTGACTAAATGGTATTGATAATTGTCGACCGCTAGTCTTCGGAGTCCGAACAATCACAGAGGGCTGCTGGCCATTGTTTTACGACGCACCCAACGTTTGAGGTCATATGGCGTCGCCTGCTTCTCACCCTGGCAAGAAGGGCGGGCGCCGTGAGTAATCGAACCCCGTACCTCTGGCATGCCAGACGCTCAGTCACAGAGAGCTAAGTATGCGATAGCTTGCGGGCACGCCTCCATAATCCATTGTTCGTGAAATCTTAGCTGATAAAGACCGTCGCCTCCGTGATCCGGTTAATGGCAATGCGACTTCGGGCCGTAATTACTTCTCGTCTGACCATTCAGACAATCCGAATGGAATACTTTTGTTCAGAATGCGAAGGGTACCCAGCCATTGTGGTGTAAGACAGCGAACGTAACGTCTAGGGAATCAATGCTGCCGATCTTCACGGCCGAGGAGACAAGCGAAGGGCAAAGGACACACTATGTCTCCTCTCCCCTCCACGGTGTACACTTCCAGCACGCATGTACTGAAGCGTCCACAAGGACCAAAACGTTCGACTGGACGGCTTCCTGACATTGTCAGCTGGATCACGTCTCAGCTGCAACTGCGACTCACGTGGACAAGGGGGCTACTTGGCGCTCACGTGGACGCCAAGCAGCCCTGGATCATTTTGGTGAATATTTTATCTGCCAAATGTATACAATATATTTTTGTTAACAATGTATTTATTATGTCGGAATTTCCGAACCATGGGGCGCCATATTGGGTCACATTTTGAGTTTTCATATTCAATAATCTTGACAGCAGGTGTTTCATGTTCTGACATTGTGTGGAAATTGGGCAGGGCAGACTCGCCTTGGAAGCAATGGCACCACATAAATAAACAAAGAAGAGTTAAGTCGATGTCAACCTAATTCCATTGGCCTCCATTACAACCCAACAAGAAAGTTAAATTATTTTCCTAATTACTTCCACTCCACCCTCACTTACCATATGGTCCGATATTTCATTGGTGATTGTTTTTTTTCCAACAGCATAATTGCACTCTGGTTATCCAACTTAACAAGCTACTCAGGTCCTTTCAGGCCCCTTCGTCCCAAAGTAGCTTGCTGCCATCCTGTCGGCATGATCACTACATCCTGCCGCGGAGGACCACCATCCTGTCAGCATGACCACTGCACACCTGCCTCGGAGGGATGTCATCCTGTCGGCATGACCAGCGCACACCTACCGCGGAGGACCACCATCCTGTCAGCATGACCACTGCACACCTGCCTCGGAGGGCTGTCATCCTGTCGGCATGACCAGCGCACACCTACCGCGGAGGACCACCATCCTGTCAGCATGACCACTACACACCTGCCGCGGAGGGCTGTCATCTTGTCGGCATGACCAGCACACACCTACCGCGGAGGGCTGTCATCCTGTCGGCATGACCACTACAACCTGCCGCGGAGGGATGTCATCCCGTCGGAATGACCACTGCACACCTGCCGCGGAGGGCTGTCATCCTGTCGGCATGACCATTGCACACCTGCCGCGGAGGGATGTCATCCCGTCGGCATGACCAGCACACACCTGCCGCGGAGGGATGTCATCCCGTCGGCATGACCACTACACCCTGCCGCGGAGGGATGTCATCCTGTCGGCATGACCAGTTCGCACCTGCGGGCGCAAGTGCTTACATGTTGGGAATAATAGTACGGGATATGCTTAGCCACAAAATACCCGTGAAAATTTTCCGACTTCGCATTAAGTCCACCTAGAGCAATATTGAGCAACGTCCAAGCAGGTACATGTGCACCATCCCTCATACCTAGCATTGTAAGCTTCGAGTTCAGTGTATATTGTATACCCTCAAATGTATGATGATCAAAATCGCATGCCTAGCGGGTCTGGATCATCCACTCCTACACAGTCGTGTCGGTCACTGTTCCCAAAGCCGAGATCGGGTGGGTCACTATACATTCCTTGCACACCGTCACCACTCTCTCTGACATATCCTCTTCGCGTATGATTTGGTTATATTTTAGTCCGAATTGTTGCATTATGGATCAGGGTCCTATTGCTAAACGGAGGTTGTTGCGTGAACCCTACCTCCCGATCCGTGAATTCCATTCCAACGGCAGAATTTTCGCCGAGAGTTTAACGTGCCCTCAATGCACCGACACGGCTGCCTCAGTAGCTCGTCCCCTTCTTTGTCGGGTTAGTTGCCAACTAACACTCCCAGCCGGAGGTAAATGCAAGTGCGTGAAACGACTAGAAACCCACTTGTGCCAGGACAAGGGAGACCAGTGCAAACCAGAGCTCCAACCAACTGTGCTAACGGGGCGAACAAAAAAATTCCACCTCTCATACCTCCCTTCCTTGACGGAATGTTGCACCTGTGATTGCACAACAGAATTGAACTTTGCACGGTGCCCTGCACGGTGCAGAATTGAAAAGAAGCAAGACAAATTTGCGTGGCTCGGTTCTGTTCCTCCATTGTATTGTCACATGTCTCATTCCGTCCCCCAGAATTCCGCCCTAATGCTGTTCCCCGGTTCTGTCACTTCGCGTGGTCACGTTCTCCAAACCCTCTCCCCTGTTGCGCTATCGACATTTATTCCCTGCTTGAAGCCGCCAGTTTGTACAGTACAGTTTTTGTTGGTTTACTTGATATCAGCTAGATCAGATATAATTTACATGACGCTTGACATTTACGACTGCCCACCCTGTGTGCGTGCGTCCCACAGGCGGGTGGCGAGGTGTGCATCGATACAGTCGCACAGTCACGCGGCGCCGACTCGGGCGGCGGCCACCATCGATACTGCAGGACCACGGTGAAGGCCGTCCGTGAGTGTCGTGTTTTGTGAATATACAGCAACTGCGGGTTTGCCGCAGCTGCTGGATCTGCCGCGACGGTGCCGGCGCAGGCTTGGCCTCGATTGGCCTGTGCCCTCTGGCCTGTCCACTACTCACTCACATGTAGGAACGCTGTGAGTTGAATTGATCGCATCGCATTGGGAAGTGGCGTCCGTTCCCTAGGTATTAAGCGAGGAAAAGCTGCTCTGTACAGTGACGGCGGTCGCAGAAACTGATTCATGTGGTTGTGGTGATGGCTGATAGCGAGCTCTATAGCACTTCGCTGAAACCGGCACGCAATCGGTTAGTTGATCGGCTACTTGCTATGCACAATGGATGGGAGCCGTTTTCCAGATCCGAGTTAATGTGGCACATGCGTGGGAAATGCGTGGGTACAGTCGATAAGACTGACTGCCATATTGTGGATTCGGACCGGTAACCGGACAAATGTACGTAAGAGCAAATGTACGTATGGCATATGCACCTGACCAAATGTGCTTAAACGCAAAGGCCCGTATGCCTAAATGTACGTACATTGGCTCATACGTACATTTTCTCTTGCATTCTTTTACGTTTACGTACTGTTGCGCTTAGGTACATTTGCGCTTACGTACATTTGCGCTTAGGTACATTTGCGCTTACGTACATTTGCGCTTACGTACATTTGCGCATACGTACATTTGCGCTTACGTACATTTAATCATACGTACTTTTGCGCTTACGTACATTTGCGCATACGTACTTTTGCGCATACGTACAATTGCGCTGACGTACATTTGCGCATACGCACATTTTCCATACGTACATTTGCGCTTACGTACATTAGCCATACGTGCACCTGCGCTTACGCACAATTGCCATACGTACATGTGCGCTTACGTACATTTGCTTACGTACATTTGTCCGGTTACCGCAAACGTATGTATGGCATATGCACCTAACCAAACGTACGTAAACCCAAAGGTACGCATGCGTAAATTGACGTACATTTGCGCATACGTACAATTGCACATACGTACATTTGCGCATACGTACTTTTGCGCTTACGTACATTTTCGCTGACGTACATTTGCGCTTACGTACATTTGCGCTTACGTACATTTGCGCTGACGTACATTTGCGCTTACGTACTTTTGCGCATACGTACATTTGCGCTTACGTACATTTGCGCATACGTACTATTGCGCATACGTATATTTGCGCTTACGTACTTTTGCGCATACGTACATTTGCGCATATGTACATTTGCCATACGTACATTTGCGTTTACGTACATTAGCCATACGTACATCTGCGCTTACGTACAATTGCCATACGTACATTTGCGCTTACGTACATTTGCTTACGTACATTCTTTACGTACATTTGCTTACGTACATCTGCCATACGTACATTTGTCCTTACGTACATCTGTCATATGTACATTTGTCCTTACGTACATTTGTCCTAGAATCATTGAGCGGCTTGATTCAGCGCAGTGTAGATATCACGGAGCTTGGAGTTGTGCTATCCCATAATAAGGCTGCGAAACGCATGCACTTCAGGAAACATGCATCGGTTCCACTGCTACATCAAAGTAATTATATCGTGTGTAATATATCCTTGGTTTGATGTGACATCCGAGTGATGACAGATCGCATTGTGCGCACGCTGTCAGTCGTTTTAAATTTGAAAATGACACGTGACATTGGATCACCTCAGAAGCCACCCGGAAACTTTGAGGGGAAGTGGAGGGGTGTGGTGGGGGTTGGGGGAGCGGACACGTAAAGCCTCATGGTTGAACACTCTTCGACCGAGAGCCGATGAAATTACTAAAGAACAAAAGTATCTCTTATTCGTCGCTAAGCGGGCAGGCGACTGGAACCTCTAGATCGCGGATTCTCACCCACAGATGTTCCGAGGTCACGTAGCACCATCTCATGCACGTGGGGTCACAGTGCAGTTGCCTGCAAAGGTTGAGCTTCCTATCTCTTGCAAGAATGCCGTCCCTCCAACGTCGTGTCGAGCCCAGGCAGCAAATGCATACATTGACATGTGACTTTATGGGCGAACAACTCTAATGTGTTTTGATGTCATTAATTATAGCATTGCTGGGCTCTCTGAATAATTTGCTTCATGCTTCACTGCTAGCTATTTGTTGCTACTGTTGTGATATCACTTCGGATAATATGATCGCAGGATAGGCACATGCAGCATTCCTGCAGCATTCCTGCACCAATCCTCAGCTAGACTGTGTGTGCAAGCAGCGGTAAACACTGCAATGCTGATAAATAGCTCAGCTTACATCCTGGCTCCGCTGGTGTTTAATCAAGATGTGATAAAGCTCAAGCCTGTAAGGTCACGTATGCCCGCAAATAAAGCAGCCAACCTTTCGGCAGGACAAACAATCTCAGAGAGGAAAAACTACCGACATGAAACAGTCGTGGTGACAGGACAGAACAGAACAGAACAGAACAGAACAAACAGGATATAGACAAGTTATGTGCTGCAGCATGCGATCCTATCCAGAGACGTAGCTAGGGGACGGGCGGTCGCCCCCTTCTTGGGCTCCCATGGACCCGTATGTAATCCTCTACCAGATCGTCATGGCGGAGATATAAAGGCCAACAGCACTTCTAAGGCTGTTATCGGGCCCTTCCAAACGTCTACGAGCCACTACGAACGCCCACGGGCCCTTATGAACGCATACGGGCTCTTGCGAGCGTCCATTAGCTTTTACGGATGTCTACGGACCGATACGGAACTTACTGGCCATTGCGGGCGTGTACGAATACCTACGAACGTCTACAAGCCCTTATAGACGTCTACGGGTCCGTGCAAACTAAAATCCAAGGAAAGGTAAGCTTTTTCGAAATAAAGCGACCGAGATCCGGGGACTTAAATAATTGTGGAGGTAGTCCGGGACCACTTCGTAAAATCTCCGGGCGTCCGAGACCACTCTCCGAGATCTCCGAGTCTACTCTCCGAGGTCTCCAAGTCTACATTCCGAGGTCTCCAAGACTACTTACCCCCAGAGGTCTTCAAGACTGCTTACTCTCCGAGGTCTGCGAGACTACTCTCATGGCAGACACACGGCAACAGGGCGGCACCGAACAACACTGTTTTGGTCGTAATATGCCCAATAAGCGATCCTCCGGAACTTTCGGCCAGGTGAAGTGGATTTTATCAAACTTATCAGCAGATCCCACGTGCTAGCACAGGAACATTGCTCGCAGTCGCATTCCCGGAGAACAAAGTAATCGAATCGCCAACACGATATCCTGTAAACGACACGCACGACCATGCAGCAAACTCACACGTACCGGAACCAGCCAGCCGCCCGCTCCCCTCCCCTCCACACCATTCAAGATCTGACCACTTCCACACAACCGCCCAAAATCGTAACCCGACCACAATCAGTCACGCAGCTGCGACTGATTGGTCCCGCGAAAGAAAAACAAGAAGAAAAAAAACGCCTCCCGCCCAATCAGCCATCGACACTGTTACAACAGCCGACCGCACTACCAGCCGGCCAGCCATTGCTGTGGCGTGTTGGCGGCGTTCTGGTGCCGGCGCCGGTGGTGGGCCGGGGCCCGGCACATGCACACTCAGCACAGCCCACCATGCCACCGTGACCGATCGGCCCGCACGCGGTCACGCCTTGAACGGCGTGCAACATTAGCCCAATGAATTGATCACACCAGCCGCCCGAGCGGCGGCAATGGCGGCCGCGTTTGATACGGTTCCCAGTTACGGTATCTCACGGTTCAATTAATAAGCGGCTCAATCACGACCCGACTCGACACCACGCGAGCCGTGTGACGCCGCCGGAGTGGCGTGACATCACCAGGCTGGTGAGAGCTGACCCGAGCTGGCGGTCTCGTGCCAGATGCAGTGGCTGGTTCACGACCACCGATGGATGTCGTGGCGATCCTATAGCGGTCACGTGATTGGCGTAGTAGCGCTCATACTACACCAATCGACCGTCGTGGATGCCATAGCGATCCACGATCGTTGCGTGATGGGCGCCACAACGACTCTACAGTGACCACATCACTGGATACTCTACGTCGGTCTCCTGATGGTTACCATAGCACCTCCACATCGGTCACGTGGTGGAGATGACTGACGGCCATCGACAGTTCAGCGGCGTCTGCTCCCAGTCTTCGGCAACCGTGCGACCTGCTCTAGCAGGTGGACCTGACCTAGCATGGATGGGGAGGAGGGGATGGACCTGACGTGACATGATGCGTGGCCCGTGATGTCGGATGACACCGATGCAGTAAATGATACTATTTCAACAAAACGTTTCTATGCACAGCTCCCGAGTGACGATCGACCTGTCCTTGTTTTACTCAGGTGCACAAGAATGTGAGTGGACATGTAGTGCTCCGGATATGGCTGTGGTCAGCCAGTTGCGAGCAAAACATCGCCGTCGCCGCGCTGGACTGGTGTTGGGCTGGTGGGTGGAGCAATGCCACCTGGTGCTCAAGGCTGTGGCGCCGGCACACTGCTGGCCGCAGAATGCAGCTCAGATCTGCCGGTGGCGTTTAACCCTGCAACTGCCGGGGAAGGGACAATTAGTCCGTCTTGTTTTTTTCCTGGATAGCCGCGGAACGCTAGGAACTAACGCGCTCAAATGTGGCGTACCTTCTGACAGCTGAAAAGCGGACCTTGTGTGTGTATGCTTTTGTCTGATAACCTGGGATAATCAAGCTAGTTGAGTTTAAATTCAGGTCACCGGTTTCGAAAAGTATCATTCTTTGGTGCCTTTGCAGGAGCTGTAAAAAGTAGTTTCGAAGATACCTAAGCGTTTGGATAGCATAGACCACGCTGGTGCCAGGTCTGAAGCAGATGCGAAGGTCAATATATTGAATTTTGTTGGTCACAAAAACTTATGTAGCAACTTTTGTCGCATAAGCGAGTGTTGCAAGCAGCGAAAATGTGGCTTTCCCTCAAGCGGAAAGTGGTCGGATTTTGGAAATTTCATAGCACCACTATGGTCTCGCACGAAAAATCGACCTAGCCCACTTCCTCCCATCCCCGATCCAAAAACAGTGGAGTATTTGCCACCAGGTATCAAGATTCCCAGCTAAACTTTCTTCGAGACAACTAAATGTTTCGCCCGAGCGACAATAAATTGTCCCCAACGCCAGAGCTGGCGTTGGTGTGTAGTAGCTCTACTACATTACCGAAAAATGGATCTCTGAGTCCATGCAGAAGCTTTATTCTCAACGTATGTGCTGATATCATGTGGCCTGGAGAACTTGAAACGAAAGAAAACACACCGGACGGAAAGTCGGCAGTCAAGCAGCATGGCTGGCTGGACACTAGTTTTGATCGGTTTTTCTTTGTGGTCGCTCGCCAGACCGCCCACCCAACCTCTGCGAATTTGTCGGCTGTAGCCAGAACTGTTGCTCATGCCGTTGCACCTGTGAAGAACTACAGTGCATTGCCAACTGAGCTGGTGTGACTGTCTGTGAGCTGTCAGGCGCAGGCGCAACCGTCAGGCGCAGAGCGCAGCTATCGGGCGCAGCTGTCAGGCGCAGCTGTCAGGCGCAGCTGTCAGGCGCAGCTGTCAGGCGCAGCTGTCAGGCGCAGTACGGCCGCGCCGCTGAGCACAACGTGACTGCTGTCACACGGAGCGTCGTGCAGCCGGACAGCCGGGCCAGCACATCCCACCAAAAAAAACGGCCTCTTTCCATGGTCGAGCGAGGTGTGCGTTGTGGGCAGGCCGCCTGGCTGCTGGCCAGCCGCGACAACACAGCGCACGCCGCGCGAGGTCGACGCCAGAGGCGGACAATTACCCGAAATGACGGCGGTACGAAAGGTGGTCGTCATTCTAAATCGCGCCATTTACGGTTTCAGGGTCACACGGAAGACATGGATCGCTCTATATATGACTGACTGATGTAACGGTGGTGCAAGAACACAAGGAGGCGACCGACCCATTACACGGAGCCATTGTCTCGCCAAGATTAATGACCACTTTGATCGGTGCGAATGCAAAGCTACTCGATGGTCGCTGCAAAGGTTTCATGGCGAGGGTGTAACGCGAACAAGAAAGCAGCCTTGCGTGCATTGCGCAGAGATGTCCTGTGGTACTTGTAAGCCCACTGTGAAACACAATCTTTAATCACTGGCTTGCATCTTTTTCTTGTATGCCGGAGGCTTCTCATTGGTACAATATCGTTCTTTGTTGTCATGCCGTTTAATAGCATTGTGTGTCTAATTTCATCTAATTCAAACCCCCGAAGGCTGGTTCACATGCCCTGGAAGCACTATTAGCATGGAATGCAACTTTCAATAGATTCTATAGAAGTCCGGTTAAGCAGGATTTTGAAGCGAAGGTTGATGGTACACCATGACTCGACAACATTTCCTGCTGCATCACCGGGGGCCAAACTCCATATCTTCTCACACTACATCCGTGATACAAAGTAAAATATGTCCACTGGGATGTGCATGTAGATGCCATACACAGCAGTGCAACGACAAAAATGAAGAGAGCACCGAAGCGCACTTCGGGTCGACATGCCAGTTTGTAGACAACATACCGAACACCTGTGTGTGTTTGCTTTTCTGTGAAGAGTACGCTCTTAGCAAAAAAATCCACCCACTAGCCTAAAATTAATAATGCATCATCCTGTCATCTAGTTTATGTCGTGCACATCATCGCGCACGGAATATCAAATTGTCGACACAGAAGCTGAAGTCGTATGCACCTACCAAGGATGTAGTCATCCTTCTGAAATATATATGATGATGATCGAGCTACGCTTTACACCGCTTAGTTCATTTAACACAAATAAAAACATGCTGCACAGTGCGATATCGACATCGCACCGTGACATCAACATCGACATCAACACCTGCACTGTACGATATCAACATTGCACAACACGGCAAGCACAGCATGCTGGCAAGTTGCGCAGCACGCTGACAAGTCGCACAACATGCTGACAAGTCGCGCAACACGCTGACAAGTCGCGCAGCACGCTGACAAGTCGCGCAGCACGCTGACAAGTCGCACAACACGCTGGCAAGTGACGCAGCACGCTGGCAAGTGGCGCAGCACGCTGAAAAGTCGCGCAACACGCTGACAAGTCGCGCAACACGCTGACAAGTCGCGCAACACGCTGACAAGTCGCGCAGCACGCTGACAAGTCGCGCAACACGCTGACAAGTCTCGAAACACGCTGACAAGTCGCGCAGTATGCTGGCAAGTCGTGCAGACGCTGACAAGTCGCGCAGCACGCTGGCAAGACGCACGCTGGCACACTGGCAAGCTGGCAAGACTTGGCGATACCATCGCCAAGTCACGCCGAATCGTTGAACGATTTAGCGTAATATTAAATGTTAAACTTGTGAGTCTAAAACCACACATGTATATGACAAGCAAAGCATCGGCACTGTCGCTGCCCCGTCGCCAACATTTGGCAGCAATGACGTGTCGCCGGTGTGGCCCGGCGGTGACGGCGCCGCTGCGACATCCGGCGGCGCTACGGTCGTAATTCTGGTGGCGGCGGCCGTCGGCCGATCACTACCTATCACGCGTGACGCCGTGATCAAGGTGGCCACGGCCGCGTCACCAGCCGTGGTGCCGGTCAATACCGGTCCCGAGGAAGGCGGCCGATCACTACCGATCACGCGTGACGCCGTGATCAAGGTGGCCGCGGCCGCGTCACCAGCCGTGGTGCCGGTCAATACCGGTCCCCAGGAAGGCGGCGCTGCCCCGCAGGATGTGGCGACTGTTGACCCGGCCGACACGAGCCGGCGTGGACGGCGACGGCGGGGTCACAGTGGGGTCACGGCGGGGTCACGGCGTGGATCACAGCATAGGTCACGGGACTGACAGATTGTGGCGGTATCGGTGGTGGTGGGTACGCACTGACGCATTTGCTGATGAACGCACTACGACATACACTGCCACAAAGGCCAGACACGCACTGACAAACAGACTGCCACAAGGGCCCAGACACACACACTGCCACACACACTACCACAAGGGCCTAGACACACACACTGCCACACACACTGCCACAAGGGCCCAGACACGCACTGCCACACACACTGCCACAAGGGCCCAGACACGCACTGCCACACACACTGCCACAAGGGCCCAGACACACACTGCAAAGGGCCCAGACACGCACTGCCACACACGACTGCCACAAGGGCCCAGACACGCACTGCCACACACACTGCCACAAGGGCCCAGACTGACGCACTGCCACACACACTGCCACAAGGGCCCAGACACGCACTGCCACACACACTGCCACAAGGGCCCAGACACACACACTGCCACACACACTGCCACAAGGGCCCAGACACGCACTGCCACACACACTGCCACAAGGGCCCAGACACGCACTGCCACACACACTGCCACAAGGGCCCAGACACGCACTGCCACACACACTGCCACAAGGGCCCAGACACGCACTGCCACACACACTGCCACAAGGGCCCAGACACGCACTGCCACACACACTGCCACAAGGGCCCAGACACGCACTGACACACGACTGCCACAAGGGCCCAGACATACACTGCCACACACACTGCCACAAGGGCCCAGACACGCACTGACACACGGACTGTCACAAGGGCCCAGACACGCACTGACACACGACTGTCACAAGGGCCCAGACAACACTGCCACACACACTGCCACAAGGGCCCAGACACACACACCTGCCACGACCAGACACATCTGCCACAAGGGCCAGACACCACACTCCCTGCCACAGGACCAGATTGCACCGACACACAACTGCCACAATGGCCCAGACACACATTTCCACACTTCTGCCACACACACTGCCACAAGGGCCCAGACTGAAGCACTGACACGCGGACTGACTGGAGCCAGACGTGCGGCCGTGGCGATAGCTGGTGTGGGCCGGCTGGTGGATGCTACGGACTGACCTGAAGACTTCAGGCGTGCACACACACGTTGCATGCATACGCGCCGGCAAGCATACTGACTCACAGCTGGAGTGAGCGTCATGAATAAAGATGCATGGACTAAGACACGCTCACACGCACAATAACCCATGGGGCGAGACACATCCAGAAGAATAGCCTATCACATGGCCCAGCATGTTGCCAGACCAGTGCGGCGTGACGGGTGGCGGCTGGCTGGCAGGGCAGCAACATGACCCAGCAGATAAAGAGCAGCACAGCCAGGTACAGCCCGCAACACACAGGCCGGTATGTAGACCGACACACAGCCAGGTACAGCCTGCAACACACATGCCGGTATATAGATCGACACACAGCTAGGTACAGTCTAAAACACACAGGCCGGTATAGAGATCGACACACAGCCAGGTGCAGTCTGCAACACACAGGCCGGTATATAGACCGACACACAGCCAGGTACAGTCTGCAACACACAGGCCGGTATATAGACCGACACACAGCCAGGTACAGCCTGCAACACAGATCGGTAAATAGATCGCCAAAGCCAAATATAGCCTACAACACAAGGCCGATATACAGACAATCACAAGTCGGTAAATAGATCGCCACACAGCCAAATATAGCCTACAACACACAGGCCGATATATAGACCGACACACAGCCAGGTACAGTCTGCAGCACACAGGCCGGTATATAGACCGACACACAGCCAGGTACAGCCTGCAACACACAGGCCGGTATATAAAACAACAGGTACACTAGAACAGGTGTAAATAGATCACACAGCCAAATATAGCCTACAACACACAGGCCGATATATAGACCGACACACAGCCAGGTACAGCCTGCAACACACAGGTCGGTAAATAGATCGCCACACAGCCAAATATAGCCTACAACACACAGGCCGATATATAGACCGACACACAGCCAGGTACAGTCTGCAGCACACAGGCCGGTATATAGACCGACACACAGCCAGGTACAGCCTGCAACACACAGGCCGGTATATAGACCGACACACAGCCAGGTACAGCCTGCAACACACAGGCCGGTATATAGACCGACACACAGCCAGGTACAGTCTGCAACACACAGGCCGGTATATAGACCGACACACAGCCAGGTACAGCCTGCAACACACAGGCCGGTATATAGACCGACACACAGCCAGGTACAGCCTGCAACAGTCAGGTACAGCTGCAACACACAGGCCGGTATATAGACCGACACACAGCCAGGTACAGCCTGCAACACACAGGCCGGTATATAGACCGACACACAGCCAGGTACAGCCTGCAACACACAGGCCGGTATTTAGACCGACACACAGCTGGGCGCACAGTCAGGCATACAGCTTAGCAGACCAGAAAAAGCCTGTGTTGCCACACCCGTTCTATGGCGCAGAGCACCCGGACTTCAGATGCAGTCCCCGGGCAGCCCGCGTCCGGCTTCTGGTGTGATGTCGCCGCCCACGCCCGGCTTGTAGTGCAGTGCCGGGGCATTCCACCCTCCCGGACTTCAGATGCAGTCCCCGGGCAGCCCACGTCCGGCTTCTGGTGTGATGTCGCCGCCCACGCCTGGCTTGCGGTGCAGTGCAGCACAGACCTCCGACGCCAGCGCCTGCGGGGCGGCGGCGGCCCGGCCACCCTCCTGACCAGCGTCAGCCCGGCGGCCGACACGGGTGCACCGGGCGCCACTGTCTGCCGCTGTCTGCCGATCTGCACGGCCGCCCTCCTGACCAGTGTCAGCCCGGCGGCCGACACGGGCACACCGGGTGCCACTGTCTGTCGCTGTCTGCCGATCTGCACGGCCGCCCTCCTGACCAGCGTCAGCCCGGCGGCCGACACGGGCACACCGGGCGCCACTGTCTGCCGCTGTCTGCCGATCTGCACGGCCGCCCTCCTGACCAGCGTCAGCCCGGCGGCCGACACGGGCACACCGGGTGCCACTGTCTGTCGCTGTCTGCCGATCTGCACGGCCGCCCTCCTGACCAGCGTCAGCCCGGCGGCCGACACGGGCACACCGGGTGCCACTGTCTGTCGCTGTCTGCCGATCTGCACGGCCGCCCTCCTGACCAGCGTCAGCCCGGCGGCCGACACGGGCACACCGGGTGCCACTGTCTGCCGCTGTCTGCCGCTGTCTGACGATCTGCACGGCCGCCCTCCTGACCAGCGTCAGCCCGGCGGCCGACACGGGCGCACCGGGTGCCACTGTCTGTCGCTGTCCGCCGATCTGCACGGCCGCTCTCCTGACCAGTGTCAGCCCGGCGGCCGACACGGGCACACCTGGTGCCACTGTCTGTCGCTGTCTGCCGATCTGCACGGCCGCCCTCCTGACCAGTGTCACCCCGGCGGCCGACACGGGCACACCGGGTGCCACTGTCTGCCGCTGTCTGCCGATCTGCACGGCCGCCCTCTGACCAGTGTCACCCCGGCGGCCGACACGGGCACACCGGGTGCCCTGTCTGCCGCTGTCTGCCGATCTGCACGGCCGCCCTTGACCAGTGTCACCCCGGCGGCCGACACGGCACACCGGGTGCCACTGTCTGCCGCTGTCTGCCGATCTCAGGCCGCCCTCCTGACCAGTGTCACCCCGGCGGCCGACACGGGCACACCGGGTGCCACTGTCTGCCGCTGTCTGCCGATCTGCACGGCCGCCCTCCTGACCAGCGTCAGCCCGGCGGCCGACACGGGCACACCGGGTGCCACTGTCTGCCGCTGTCTGCCGATCTGCACGGCCGCCCGGCCGAACCAACGCTGCAGCGCCGCCGTCGACCACATGCAGAGGCCCTCCTGGCCGTCGAGCGGCGCCGCCGGACCATCCGTGACGTCACCCCGCTGCCGGAACTGGCAGCGGCTGCCGGAGCTTCCGCAGGTCCGGCCGGCCCCGCCCACCACCCATCGTCGTCTGCACATCCTGCTCGCAGGTCCGGCGGCCTCCCGTTGTCGGCGTCCGAGGGGGCCGGCACGTCTCCGATCAGGACGTAGACCGGGAAGTGGGCGGGCCGGGTGTGGAGACGCAAAGGGTGCATGCAACTACTTGTCTGGTCTTCTGGTAGGATCATGCAAATGATTCGGGATGCGCATAAATCAGCGGTTTTACTAATTATCTGCACTTGCTGATGCCAACGGCCGTTTCCCCTCGAGTGATGACCAGACGTACCCATTACACTCGCTTGCTCAATTATGCATCCTTGCTTCCTTGATGAAATTGGTCTGAATTGGCATAGTGGCGCTATACAGTAGCTATGACCTGAGGCTAGCTATACCGGCTTGATTTTACATTTTTATCCCTGAAGCGTGACAGTCAACAGTGTATTCACCAGGGTGTCTAGCAGGACGCTTCATAAAGCACTAGAAAATGCAGCACCGGTTTCGACATGATAACACAGAACTGAGCAGAAAACCAAACAATGCACCCAACAGGACACAAACTAAGTCACTGAACAAAGCATTTCGCAAGAGCGTGCAGCAGTAGCACCTAATTTACGAATCTCAACATGACATTTAACAAGCAAAATAACGACAGGAAGCTCAACGGGATAGTCAATGGGGCAGTAGGCGGCACAGTTAATGGAACATTCAGTAAGCGAGAACAGTTAGCAGTGTACCACTCATTACAACACCGAAAATAAATCCACGACACCCAACGACCAGAAAATTTACCCATGCACTCTTACGACAGGCATCACTATCAGAACAGCCGAAGCAGGGCGCTACATTCCTGCAGACACTGGACGAGATGGCATACTCTCGTGGTCACTGCAAGATGGAGTAGGATTGCCACTCGTCCACGACAGGAGCGGATCCAGCCGTTGCTTTGGGGAGGACAAATATATTGGCCTTGCAAGATCAACTTCTTGTCGCGATGATATCCAAGGTGATTTACTGTTTATTCTATCCGATGGTGTCCGATAATGACCAAGAGAGGCACCCAGCTGTTTCCCATCTAGCCGTATCATAACATTATCTGACAGAAACAAATCCTAGCTCACGAGAAAAAAGCAACTTGCCCGCGTGGGCCAGGTGAGGTACGAATTCGTCCTTCATCTTATTTTTAAAAGTCGGAAAATATGTGTGTTTGCAAATCGTTTTTATCTCATTTTTGAACGCGTCGGTAGCTCAGCGGCTAAACTGGCCCGTCTGGGAAGCGCAGAGGTGAGGAGGTTCGATGCCCCACGGTGCCAGCCCTTCCTGCCGGCATGAGAGGCAGGCAACGTCATTTGGCCTCAGCTGCTCAGTGGCTAAACTGGCCCATCTGAGAAGCGCAGAGGTAAGGAGGTTCGATTTCCTGCGGTACCAGCCCCTTCCTGCCGGCATGAGAGGCAGACAACTCATATGGCATCAGCTGCTCAGTCCATCGCAAAGTCACAATCAACAACAGCAACATCTTGTTTTGGTTTTACGTGAAGCTACTGTTCTACTGCCTTCGGATCAAAACAAATTGCATTTTAACCTGAAATAAATAGTTAAACATATCTGTATAAGGTGCTTCTACATATTACAAGTTAGTTTGCATGGGTGTACAGATGTCGCTGCTTTTATTTCATTTTCATAGTTCATTTTGTTTAAATGCAATACATGAGACGAAATGCTGACGGAATATTGACTTGAGTTCAGCGACGGACCTGTCAAACTAATTGGGGGAGGGGATGGGAGGAAGTTTTGCTGGGATAAGTTGTGCCTGCTCCAAGAATTGAAGAACAAACTCAGAGTGAGTCCATAGCGGATATAACTAAAATCAAGAGCGACAAATTTTGACATCCCACCCAACTGAATGCCGTTTGTTTCTATGCAACAGCGTTTGTGAGCTTGTGATTTTTCTATCCACAGACTACGTAGGTGATAGATATTGGGTAACTTTGACTGACCAGCGTTGATTTTTTTCTCGAAAAAGATTGATTTGCCGTGGGTTTCTAGTGTATTTTCCGGCGCTGATTCTGATTATAGTCCGAAAATCCAAAATCGACGGAAATTACCGCACGAGCTATTAACAAATTTATAGTATTGCCAGCTTACCTCGTTGCTACTTTTGCTAGCTGACAAGAACAATTGTGCACGAAGAGCTGCTTGTTTTGATATACTTGCAAGAACTCTGTAAAAATGAGAGTAACAAAACTATCTTATGTGCGGACGATGCTTTTCTACATCTCCAACACAACACATGGCACCGAACATTGCACGATAATCTTTGCAACGTGACCATGGCTCTACCCACGATTATTCTAAACAATGGGTCTTCAGCCCCATAAAATTATGCAACCATCATTCAATCATACGGTTATGCTGCACACCTACCACTTATATGTTCGGGACACAATATAGCACTCACAGACACAGTCATTTAGTCGTCACTTTATCAAGCAATTAAAAGTCCACAGGCACCTTAACGACATAATTAAAAAGACCAACATTGCACTCAGTCCGCTCTGCTCAATATCCAAGCTGCTTGTTATATCAATACCACAACCACGTATATCACGTACCACGTACCATAACGCACAGAATATATATATATATATATATATATATATATATATATATATATATATATATATATATATATATCTACATATATATATATATATATATATATATATATATATATATATATATATATATATATATATATATATATATATATATATATATATATATATATATATATATATATCTATATAGATATATATGGATATATATATAATATAATATATATATCTATATAATATATATGCATATATGTTTATGTATATGTGTATGTATGTATGCATGCATGTATGTATACATGTCGCCCCGGTAGCTCAGTTGGTTAGAGCGCTGGCCTGCACTGGTCTCCCCTGTCTTGGCAACACAGGGTTCGAGTCGCTTCACGCGCTCGCATTTAGCCCCCGGCTGGGAGGGTCAGTTGGCAGCTGGCCCGATAAGGCCGGGGACGAGCTACCGGGCGACCGTGTCGGTGCATTGACGGCACGTTAAACTTTCGGTCAAAATTTTGCCGTTGAACTGGAATTAATGGATCGGGTGGTGGGGCCAGGGTTCACGCAACAAGCTCTGCTTAGCAATAGAACCCTGGTTCATAAAGCCACCCCAGCAATAACTCGGATTACATTGTTTTTTTTTTTAATGTATGTACGTGACCTACGAAGACTACTCTGACACAGTCTATGACGGACACCTGACAGTACACGGCAAACTTAAACTGAAAAAAAAACCTGCAAAACCAAGCAGCATGACTTATAGAGGGAGCTCGACTAGAACACTGCGCTGACAAGCCCGAATATGAACTAGGCTGGGACTCACTAAAGACGCAACGAGAAATTTACAGACTAACGTTCTACCACAAGCAAAATCATTATACGCAAAGATCTCCAGACTGTATATGATCATTTCGTCCCGAGGCACGCATGACTGGTACAAGAAAACATCTCCGAAACTCGCAAGAACTAGCAAATAATAGAGCATGTTTTTAGCGGCCCTTCATCTCAGGCACTACCCGAAAATGGCACCTCCTCCCATCCACCCTCCGTACCGAACTTCCTTGACCACGTTCCGGTGTGAAATCACCAGGCGGGTCTGCTTCCCTGTCCCATCTCTGTACTACTCAGATGGCACAACAAACGGAACCAACTCCACAACCACTCAGAACAGGAGCAGTAGCAGTCAGCGCCTACTTCCATCAACTCCAGACATAATCTACTCCTGCATGTCCATGTGCACATGCAGGAGAATAGACCAAACCATCGAACACGTAAACCACATGATTCTTCACTGTTATCTACACAACACACTTAGGCAATCACCATTGATCCAGCCGCCAGATATTCTCCACAGGAACTGCAATTTGCTCCCACAATCCTCCGTCCTAGACATTACTCATACATGGCACGCTACTTCAAGCCAAGGACTACCGCCAAGGACCACCTTGGCGACTGTTGACTGTTGACTGTTGACCACTGTTGCTGGGTACTTGCTGTGCTACACGACGGCTGCGCTGGTGGTGAGGGGCTGTGCTACACGACGGCTGCGCTGGTGGTGAGGGGCGTGGCTTTGGCGGGCGCTGGTGGTGAGGGGCGTGGCTTTGGCGGGCGCTGGTGGTGAGGGGCGTGGTCTTGGCGAGCGCTGGTGGTGAGGGGCGTGGCTTTGGCGGGCGCTGGTGGTGAGGGGCGTGGCTTTGGCGGGCGCTGGTGACGAGGGGCGTGGCTTTGGCGGGCGCTGGTGGTGAGGGGCGTGGCTTTGGCGGGCGCTGGTGGTGAGGGGCGTGGCTTTGGCGAGCGCTGGTGGTGAGGGGCGTGGCTTTGGCGGGCGCTGGTGACGAGGGGCGTGGCTTTAGCGGGCGCGGGCAGCGACGCTGGCGACGACGGCGGAGGTATCTGATCAGAGCACACTGCTTCTGCCGCAGGTGGCGGCAATGCTGTTGGAAGCTATCTTGTGTTGTATATTTCATTGCATGCGTGTTCTTGTTTGCAATATTCTTCCTCACTCTGTCAGGAGTAGCGCTATGTTTTAAGCTTTAGTTTTTGTGCCAATCGTATGCTGTAGTGCAGATGGGAATGCGTGTAGTTTGTACTCAATACATGCTTACCACCAGCAGCATAGGCAGCGACCAACTGCTTGGGTGGAGTATATTTTGCATTTCAAGCATTTCTCAGCTTTGAAAGATATTAGATTAAGCATATATTATGATCTGCGTTTTTTACTGGTTCAAGAATTAAGGGTAATTGCAAATAACTGTAGTTTTGTTTTACGAAATATAATATGACCTCTTGGAGAAGGAGGGAGCATGGAAATGACTCCACTTGACCCGCTTCTGTCTGACGAATCACCAAAGCTGTACATGTGTTGCAGCTGTCTGCGTTTTAGCATTCTCTAGCTTCTACTGAAATCACTTCCTTGTTTCATCTGTACTCTGTCTTCATTATTAACAAGCGAATGCAGATTAATGTATCAAGCAATTGCAATTCTGGCCTTGGCAGCAAATGGACTTTGGCGCGGTTTCATGGTGCCTTTTGAGGTGAGTCGTTTAACCGCCCACGAACCATTAAGTTCAGCCCGGCTGAGCGTGACACGTGACTACTCCTCACGCCATCCTGGGTCTGCGATGCCGTCAAATAACAACGTACATGGATGGACATGGCAACCGCTATAAGGGAAGGGGCAGGGTTATGGGCAATAGACAAACAACATATCAGTTATATTGATGTCATACCCATGAGCGCTGTGCAGCAGATGCAGTTGATGAGCCACTAAACTCCAACAGTTCAATTACATTATGTCTTATTGACCTTGCATGAAGATGCCTGAATGTCATGGCAACTCCATTAATGTTGGTATTGGCTGATGGTCCTTTGATAAGAACAGCATGGGACCTCCACTGCAGTGAGGTGACCGGGCGGCTCAACGCGCCACGGGTCCTCCACCGCAGTGAGGTGACCGGGCGGCTCAACGCGCCACGGGTCCTCCACCGCAGTGAGGTGACCGGGCGGCTCAACGCGCCATGGGTCCTCCACTGCAGTGAGGTGACCGGGCGGCTCAACGCGCCATGGGTCCTCCACTGCAGTGAGGTGACCGGGCGGCTCAACGCGCCATGGGTCCTCCACTGCAGTGAGGTGACCGGGCGGCTCAACGCGCCATGGGTCCTCCACTGCAGTGAAGTGACCGGGGCCAACGCGCCATGGGTCCTCCACTGCAGGGGGGGGGGGGCCTCACGCGCCACGGGTCCTCCACTGCGTGAGGTGACCGGTGCGGCTCAACGCGCCATGGGTCCTCCACCAAAGAGAACCGCGCTCAACGCGCCACGGGTCCTCCACTGCAGTGAGGTGACCGGGCGGCTCAACGCGCCACGGGTCCTCCACTGCAGTGAGGTGACCGGGGGCTCAACGCCACGGGTCCTCCACTGCAGTGAGGTGACCGGGCGCTCCACGCGCCATGGGTCCCCACCAGTGAAGTGACGGTGGGCTCAACGCGCCACCCCACATGGCGTGTTGAGTCGCCCGTTGAGCCGTTGAGACACCGGACCATATTGTGTTAGCTTCTGGAAACCTAGCAGATTCGGAGCACTTTGGACCCAACCGGACTTTGAAGGTAAACTTCTACCATTATTGCTTGTTCGACGCCGCCGGCTGGGCCGTCAACGGCAGGAATGGCCACCCCCGGCTGCCCTGGCTTATCCCTCGTCACTGACGTGTTCAATGTCGCAGAACTCCTCAGCACATTTTCAGCAAAACGGTTCTAGCGTTATCCTCCTGCAGACACGGCTCTGACAATGCTCTCTAACACCGCGACCGATCCAATGGAACTCCATTCCGCCGAGGTGGGTTCGAAAACTCTGATTATTTCGGTGAGGCGGTCACCGCTAACGAGTGGCGGCCAGCCATGCTTGTGGCTGTCAACAAATGAGGCGCAAACACAACGGCTGTCTGCCACAGGACCGGTTGTGCACCCCACAGTATCGCAACCGTGTGTGTCTGTTTGTGTATTTGTGTGTCTGTGTGTGTGTGTGTTTTGCCCCGGAGCTGGTTTCCTCACTGATTATGCGAACGCAATCTGCTCAGGCGCATAATGAGTGGGATCGTATCTTACGGTTAAATAGAACACACTGTAGCGGCGCCGGACTGCTACTCATCTGGACATTTATTACGCCTAGTTTTAAAACTGTTTGAGCATTTCAACAAAGCACTTCTTGACAAATGAGAAACCAGCCAGGTTGATTTTCAGTCGACTTTGATGCCACGAAATATCTAATGAATGAGGATTGGAGTGTACATACTATACCTATTAAAATAATCGCATGCATTTAAATGTGCAATATAATAATAAATTGCGTTTCACCAAATTCATCCGTTGTCATGAACTTGACAGAAAACAAGGAGTGTCTGGTTTTTGGCATTATTCGGCAGTACAGTTAATTGATTAAGTGCAGTTAATGTAGTTAATTGATCATCTACTATATGCATCATTCTTGCATCTTTTCTCTTCTTAATTGTTCCAGTATCAGATGCAGTGGTCTCTCCGATTTGGTTGCATGCACTTCCAAATGGTCTTTCAATGTGGAATTTTCCTTGATGAGCTGCCCAGGAATCAGGAGCACAAGGCTTCCTCAGGAGACAAGCAAAATGTCATGTCAAGTGTAAATACGCAACCAGTACAGGTTGCATCTTTTTTTTCTTCGGATGGGCCACCACACGTTAATAGTAGGAAATGTGACCCTGGGAGAATGCAGGACAGAAAGCAAGCTAGTAACGTCCACAGCATATATCCAGGACCGCAATGTGGAAGTGTTGAGTGGAGCAAGGCATTGATCTCATGCAGTAGGAACTCACGCAAAATATACCTCGCAGATGCATCTTATCAATATCTTCTACAAAAAGACACGCCCATACGCACTCATGTTTCAATACGTTCCTGCATCCTGTCCCAACTCGCAACCACTGTCAAATCTGAAGCATAGCACATGAAAAAGCAGGAAATAATATTAACCATGGTTAATCTTTAACTTTATTTTGGCAAGCATAATTCCGTAAAATCTATTGCATTTAGTTGCACTTCTTTTTGTCCAGGGACCTATTCTGAGAAATATTATGCAACTGGCATTGCTCCAGGATTTCGGTTCAGCGTATTTCATAACATGTACCCTGCATGTACCCATAGCATGTACCCTGCATCAGCGTATGCATATACCCATTCATAACATGTACCCTGCATTTCGGTTCAGCGTATTTCATAACATGTACCCTGTAATATTTGTATGTAAATGGTGCACATACATTGTTGAATTATTATTGTATTAATGGGTATTGCATATTCAAGCAATTCAGGCGTGGGAAATGTCAATGCATGATAAACAAATTTGTAAAGTGTAAAGAAATTGTGTTCCTGTGCGATATATCGGTCAATTTCAAAATACATTATTGCAGCAATAATTAATTTGTGAAGTACACATAATATTACCCATCAATAATTCTTATTGCACGTTTCTGGGACTTCATAATGTGGTATAATCTAGTAAGACAATCGCTACCCCATATCACGTCACAATACTTCAAATGTGGAAGGATAAATCATTTGCAAAGTTTTCGACTTTTACTCAAGTATTTTGCCCTCTCTATAATACCCAAGTTTCTACTGGGGATTGCTGTGACATGAGCTACACTGTAAACAAAAGCACGCTCCCTTGCTTGCTAAATGCATTACAACGAGGTGCTTAATACCTTTTGTAGCGCCTATTATAACTTATGATGCTTAAGAGTAGAGCGTTGTTGCCTCAGAGCTGCTCAATGCCACAATTAGCAAAATGTCACTACCAGTGGAGTAATCGAGTGCTCACTGTCATATCTTTCAGCACCAAATTATATAAAAGCATGCTAATTTCAAGCACAATGTTATTACGAAAGTTACAAAATAGTAAACAGTAGCATAGCACGTGTTGATGATGGGCAGAATGATAGTCAGTATGCTAGAAACCACTACCAGATTATATAAAGTGGTGCTCAACATAAGCAACATTGTACTAATAGTACTCTCTCTCTCTCTCTCTCTCTCTCTCTCTCTCTCTCTCTCTCTCTCTCTCTCTCTCTCTCTCTCTCTCTCTCTCTCTCTCTCTCTCTCTCTCTCTCTCTCTCTCTCTCTCTCTCTCTCTCTCTCTCTCTCTCTCTCTCTCTCTCTCTCTCTCTCTCTCTCTCTCTCTCTCTCTCTCTCTCTCTCTCTCTCTCTCTCTCTCTCTCTCTCTCTCTCTCTCTCTCTCTCTCTATATATATATATATATATATATATATATATATATATATATATATATATATATATATATATATATATATATATATATATATATATATATATATATATATATATATATATATATATATATATATATATATATATATATATATATATATATATATATATATATATATATATATATATATATATATATATATATATATATATATATATATATATATATATATATATATATATATATATATATATATATATATATATATATATATCTCTATATATATTATCTCTCTCTCTCTCTTTCTATACAGAAACAGTGCCAAGTGGCTTCGGCACCACGTACGTGCCAATACAATTATAGGAAAAATATGCCGTTGGGACCATTCCATGTCCTCAACCGAAACAACGGGTATGGGGTAAGTACAACGGGTAAGGGTGTGGGGAGGGGTGACGTACAACGACGACATACCTGTACCCGTTCCTGCTGGTTATTTCAGCCTCGCGGCAAATGTATGTCCGCTGGCACAAATCTCAGCTCCAGGTTTGTCGCTAACTTTTCTTTCAGCAAAAGTCTGAAGTCCATCTCATTTCTCCTCTCGGTCCCCTCCTCTCCTCGAATCCCCCACCCCTCAGCCCCTGAGTCATCATCCATATATGCTGGCATCGAATGTCGACTGATCAAATGGGTGGGGATGCTCTGCATACTTGACACATGTGACCCTTTGTCGCCCCCACGACGACCTGGTGACCTGGCGACACCTCGGAGCGCCCACTCGCATGTGTTGCCGTCGTCTCTGTCGCACCGGTTTGCATCTGCTCGACTTGGTAATCAGTGGTAAAACACCAGTCCGCCTTTACGGGCGGCCGACAAATAGCCATATAGCAGCTTTCCCACCTGCACATTCTGAACAGCCGGCAGCCTTCTCACCTGCACATTCTGAACAGCTAGCAGTCTTCTCACCTGTGCATTCTAAACAGCCGGGAGCCTTCTCACCTGCACATTCTGAACAGCCGGCAGCCTTCTCACCTGCACATTCTCAACAGCTGGCAGCCTTCCCATCTGCACATTCTGAACGCATGTACCGTTCACTGTATATTCAACGTGCTGGTGTCTATCGACGCCCACTCGTCCTTCTGTGTTAGACTTTCCAGCTTCGCACGACTTCGTATGCGTCAAGCTTTAGATGATGGATAACTTGGTTATTAAGTCGCGTCTGATATAGCTACGAAATTGAAATTTCGGTGCGAAGTAGATAAATAGAAAAATCGGAATTTCATGCCACTATTGCGAAAGCTTGGAACGGTAGACAAAAACGGCACTGGGGAGGGGAGAGACGGAATCCCCATTGCCGGAAATGAGTTCACGTCTTCATGTATGTATGTTTCCGAAGTCTCCCACACGGCGGCGCTACAGGTCCACTGGAGAGCAAATGTCCAGTCTTCATGCGCATCGAAGTGATATTTTGTACTAGTTCTGGGCAAACTTGTGCTCGACTCAAATTTGTTGAATCGACTCACATTTGACTCATAGATCTTGAGATCCGATTCAACTCATGATTCACAGCAGGTCAAAATTATTTAATTCGACTCAATTCAGACTCAGAGCTACAGAGACCCGATTCAACTCACGACTCAAACATAAATTTGAATCGATTCAGATCCGACTCAATGGTTTCAGACTCATAAGCCATATGATTTTGTGTGCACTGCTCACACACTATTTATATATATATATATATATATAATATATATATATATATATATATATATATATATATATATATATAAAATATATATATAATATATATATATTTTTATATATATATATATATATTATATATATATATATATATATATATATATATATATATATAATGTTAGGTGAAAATAAAGTTATAGCAAGAATAATTTATTTGACAGACGGTTTGATGTCAACTCATCTTCATCTGTCTAATTAAAGAAGCGAATCAGTATTTATTCACACTAACGAAGATGCTCCAACATCGAAACATCTGTTGGATATATTATTTTTGCCATAACTTTGTTTTCACCTCACATTATTTATCATTCGTCATGCACTGTAATGGTTGATATATAGGATAAATATACAGATAAATGAACGTGCATGTGCATAAAGTAATTGACTCAAACAAATTAACGAGATGAATGGTTGTCAATGCATATGCAAAGCAATGAGTGCATAATACCTCAGTCCACATCAGCATGATGCACACACAACCTGAATCATATACCTGACACACATCACCCCTAACTGCAACATGGCACCCAGGTTCTGCACTGCAATAGGTATCTGCACAGAATATGATTGCGTTGATCTGTTGCCCCCACGAAGTTTGTTTGGTAGCAGGCTTGAAGGTTTCCCTTCACCATTGGTTTACACCCAATTTTACCGACTTTCTCTATGCTATCTTGCATATTGTATGGCAATATAGAGTACTTTGACGTATTCTAATTGAAAGACCTATTCTTCAGCTTCATCAAAGGGTATCCTAAATGACCCAGTAATAATCGTCCTGCCCAACAATGTGCCATTTCCGGCAGGCTCACCATCAAGTGCCTCCAAAATAAAGGGCTTGTTCCTGATATTGGTAGGCTCCCTCTACCATCCATTTTACATGTTCAAGTTGTCACCCTCGTTCAAGAGCGGAAGAAAGGACAGTCAAGGGGGCGCTAAGTGCTCCATAGCTTCTTCTCCCCATTGGCAGGAGAGTTTCAGTTGAGTTGCATGTTTCAGGAGGGCATTCCTAGATCACAATGGTGTTGTACATAAATGTTCAATTATGCATGTATCATCAACAATCCATGCAAGATTCACCAAGGAAGAATGCATCATGCCCTGGGTCTAGCTGGCCTGGAAAAACTGTTTTCAACAACTGCTGTATGTCGATGTAGGTAGGTAGGTAAATGTTTGGAAAAATAGGCTGATCCTAGATTTTGGGGATCCTGAACATTATCCTTTCCAAAAAATTATTTGTTGTTTTTTCATCTGGAAGTTGAAGTTCCTAAGTTATTAACTTTTGACAACGAACTGCTGTGATCAAGGAAAAGTGCCCAAAATTCACTGAAATGGGTGCAAGTTGAGTTACCATGCATCAGGTTTGAATACAAATATTCTCCATACTGGATGACTACAAAATATTCCTCTCCAAACGCCGGATTACAATGCACAAATCCGACCTTGTCTATGCATGAGAATAAAATGTGTTGGAACAAATGCTCACTGGAAAGAATGGGAAAAGATTATAACTCACCTGGTGAGTGGAATACAAATATATTTGCTAGGAAGCAAATTAAAGTGACCATTGCGTATGATTTGAGAAAAGTTCTGCAACCAAATTTCTACCATATTTTTTTTTTTAAACTTCGAATGACGTCATGCGGGCTTGAAGGAAAATTTTGATCTACCTTCTTGTAAAGGTAACTTGGGTTTGTTAATTTGTCATACAAACCGACGCAATTTATTCAGAGCAAATGCCTGTTCCAAAAAAAGTGCATGATCGTTTCAGTTCACTATTATTTTTCACAATCACATCCCATTTCTGTGTTGTGTTTCTGGCACTAGAATTGACTCATGCATGATACTGATTGTGAATACCAAGCTTAGCATTAATACTTTTTGTAGTTATTGTTATCCGTTTCCCATTCTTTACTCACTGGAAGCTGATAAGTTGACAATTGTAATGTTAAGCATTAATGATTATACTGTGTTTTTACTCCCTACCTTGTGTCATGGCATACTATTTACAAAGATACATGCTTTATATCATTTGTTCATAGCTTGCATTTGAGTCGCAAGACTCAAATGACTCATTGTGATTCAAATGATTGACTCGTGATTCAACTCATTTAAAAAAAAGAAAGATGTGATTCAACTTGCGACTCAAGATATGTTTTTGGGAAAAGAATCGATTCAACTCACGACTCATCCAAAAACGATTGATTCATGAGTCGATTCTCGATTCAACTCGAGTCGAGCACAAGTCTGGTTCTGGGAACAATGATCTTTAGAGTGTGCAATGATTGAGCGAAAACAAATTCGCGAGGCGATATGATTTTGCCCATTACAACACTGCGAGACTAAGGTCAAGTTCGCAACTTGTAATTGTAAGGCCTTGATTAAGATTCCCAATGTAAAGATGAGATTGAGGCCAGGGCTGTTTCCAAGCCTCGCATTACTGAGCAAGTAGCACTTGCTCACTGTTAGGTGACTGCATTTTTTTTTGCTTATGCATAAATAAAAATACGCAAGGGAGTAACTAAATTATATCAGGAATTATCGAAGTTGTTTCAGAAGATGCAACAACAAGCATCTTCTTGCAAAACAAACAATCTTTATAATGTTAAATTGTTTTATTCTGGTTGTGAAAGCGATTTTAACATCACAGGTCAATTATATTTTTTATGAATTATACGTGTCGCCAACTTGGCTTCAGTGACGCAGCTCAGAGGGACAGAGACGTCTCCCCCCCCATGAACCAAAAATACGTACACTAGACGACACAAAGTTTTTTATGTTAACCAAGCAAAACCAGAAATTTGTGGCAAGTGAAGCGCACTGAAGGCCATCTCTTTTCATCACATAATTTTGGGTCGGGCACCCCCTTAACACGCGCACTGGAGGGGGGGCGAAATCCGCACACCCCTCCGGTTTTTCGTACTTAACTGCAGATTTTACCGGTCGATAGACGCGATCTTCTGCGTACCTGCTTAGAAATGACCGGCGCGTCATTTAAACCAAGAAAAATGGAAATCGGCCGATAATTTTTCGAGTTAGGCGCTGTTAATTTTTTGTAAAAAATCCTGGCGCCAGACCACAAAAATCGGCGCCGATGCGCTTCTCGTATGTCCGCAAAAGGGAAGTGTTCTTGGCAACACCAGCGACTTGTTTGATGTACATTGATATACTATATAGTTTCAAGATCATGTTAGGTCACCGAGGTCAAGTCAGGTCAAGTTCATGACAGGTCAATGGAACCAAACTTGGTCAACTGGAATGTTGTCATAAATGCACTACTGTTTGTCATTGCGTTTCCATACTTTATTCATGTACTTCACTCCTTTCTTCGCGAAGCCGATTGCGCCGAGCTGCCCGACGGAGCAGTCGGGCGGGCGGCCCGGTTCCGGTAACTGGAACAATCAATCAATCCTTATTGGTACCAAGATACCAGTATCAAATGCAAAACCTTTAAAAGGGGTGGGACAGGAGGCTACTAAAACATTAAAAACACAGCATACAATACTCAAACATCCCACGTACAGCTCTTTTCAGCGCCCCTTCAGCTTAAACTTAAAACCAGTCGCATATTCTCGGCCCCAACTTCCTCGGGGAGACTGTTCCAAAGAACTGCAGCACGGTACATGAAAGAGCGTTGCGCAAAGAAGTTTTCAGGCGGGGCGCTCTACTGAAAACGGTGTTGATCGCGAGATCGAGAGCGACATCACTTCCAATGTCACAAGATCACGCAGGGTTTCAGGTGCTCCCGAGTGATGCCGCAAGATGAACCAGTGAGCAATCCCCAATGTCGACAAAGCGTTGTAAGCTAGGCCAGCCTAAAAACAGGTAACTGACCTGATCAAGTGTTGCTATATAGGTGACCTGAGGTCAAATGTCGGGTCTAGCATCTGTATTGCATCATTAGTAATGTCATTTATGCCAATTTTGGAACATTTAAACACAATCACGGCGATCCATAACAATGACAAGCCAAGCCACGCAAAACAAGAACATTTTGACAAATGTGACCTCATTTGGCCTTGAAGATATTGACCTAAGGTCATGCAATTTGGACATGATAGAGTTCACTACCGTATCCATCCACCCTGCGAATTGTGTTCCTCCAGCTTTATTAGAAGCCGAGATCTTAGGGGGGGGCGGAATCCGCCCCCCCCTCCCCTCCAGTGCGCGTAATTTTCAGAGGCCCTCCAGGACGCGTGTTAAGAAACCCATGGATGCACCCCTTAGACTCTGCATGCAGATTGCATTCTGTAAACTGACATACATACAGGGCTGACACAAATTATCGGGTCTTTATGCGGTGTCTAAATGTGACGAAATATTCCTCGGGACATCAGGAGGAGAACCTTCAACCACCCAACCGTTACAAAGGACAAGAAGAATGGGTGATACACGTTATCTGGGGTGATCACTTGTTAAGCACTGCGTGAGCTTTCGGAGCTCCTGACGGATCCGTCACCAGATGGTATATTAAAAGAGAAGGCAATTGATAATGTTGCAAACATTTCAAACACAAGATACGAGCAGCGAGGAAAGCGGCACGTCAAAGGTGGTAAAAAAACGGCAGACTGCATAAACATCACAATACTTCCACGTAGTAACACAAAAACGGCAGAGATTGTGAAAACATCACAATCAATGTTTCTCGAATTCTCACCACCCACCCCCTCCCCTCAGATTGCAGCCCGTTAATATCAGCAACTCTCCAGATGGTAGACCATGGTCTAGCTGAATCGGAATGGGGTTTAGAATGCATTCTAAACCCCATCCCGATTCAGCTCTTGCCGTGACTTTCTAAAATATGATTACAACAGCTTCCTTCTCCTAAACTTGCTTTTCCGTTCCAGAAGCTCCACGTCGTTCCAGTGGATATCATGCCGAGTATCTACAGCGTGTTCACCGACTGAGGAGTTTTCTGGTTATACCTTAGAGGGAGCGTTTCGGTGCTCCTTCAGGCGCTTGTCCAGTGGCCGACCACTCTCGCCAATGCACGTTGCGTTGCATTCGCATGTCAGTAGATGATCCCCGATGATGTCAGTAGATGTTCCCCCGAGCTCTGTCCCCGATCTCTTCGGTCCTTGAGACGTTGACACAGTTTGCTTTTTCATAGATTGTCCAGACGCGTGAGCGATGACAGCTCCCACGCACCGCAGGCGGCGTTCCAGGCGCTCTCCGATGCTGGGATAATATGACACTGAGACGTGTCTCAGCTTATTTTCCGGTTTCCTTGGTCGATGTCTGTGTTCTAGTACAGCAAACGCAGCGATTTTCTTTCGGTAGCCGTTAGCGGTGAATATCTTGTCGTGGGTGGACAATTCAGACTTGACGCTGTCATTGTAGCCTATTTGTCGGGCCCTTTCAGTGAGACAGCATTCGACACCATGCTTCACCTTTTGGGGGCGGTCCGATTCTTGCTGCAGGTAGACGTTGACGTGGGTGTGTTTCCTGTAGACGGAGGTTTGGAGTCGCCCATTAAGATACCATCTCGCCCATTAATATACAATCTGACGACGGAGCCGCCAGGTGCTCGGAAACTAATGTGTTTCACAAGGGGTCATCCAGGATGACGTTTATCTTTCTTATAAACACTTTAATATGTCTCTGAAAGAAGAAAGGGAATGGAAGGAATGCCGTGAGTGACAAAGTGTTATGTCTTAGTCAAGTATGATACTAATTCAGTGAAGAGGAAAGCAACCAAGATGTACTTGACTTTCCTTACAAAGTTCTTATCTCTACCTTGTGGAGTATCTAATATTATATGATATTTCAGGCACGGTCCATGATGACATATAAACGAAGGCCTTGCATCAGAGGTGGGTCCAGATCCACCAGGCCAAAAGCCGAGTAGAGCGGTCGTAACGCCACAAAATCCCACCGGCCGCCCGCACGCCCGTACTTGATACGATTTGGCACTAAGTGAGCCAGGGAATCTGGATAGAAGAGCCTCAGACCAGCTATGTCTATGCGCACGGCCCGGTCGTAACGGCGGCGGGTATTCTACCAACGGTCGACGTAGTCAATGGAAACCTGTAGTTCCTGTAGTTTAACGGCCGGCTTTAGCTGTCGGCTAGTTTAGTTGCTTGCTTGCGCAAGCAACTCATTGGTTGGCCGTAGCATTCGGCTGCCAGTGATGACGTCACGGCCAAGTGCTTGACCGTGAAATCAGTGTTGCCGCGGCCCAGTTTTACAGCGTACCAGGATCGCACCCAAATCGTACCAGATTGGCTATGTTTCGTACCAGATCATAAGACAAAATGTACTTAATTTCGTACCATAAAAGGTAGGCATAATTTCGGTAATTGTGCAAGTAATTTATACCATTGTCTTCGTGTTTTAGGTGCTCGCTAGATACGTTGGTATGAATTGTCAGAAATCAGGACAGGTTCAATCTTAGACTCCTGGTGCCGCCTAGCTAAAGCAGTTTTCAATTGTGACGAAAAAGGACAATACGCATGCAATGCGCAAAACAGCTATTCTCGGTATCACATAGAAATAAGAAAAGTCAGTCAGTGCTTAATAAGTTTTTTACCACCAGCAGATTCTGCATACTCACCGTATTTACCGGGGAGCAGGACATGAGAACGGGACGGAGGAGTAAAGACTGCAACGAACCTGCAGTGGAATGTGCGTTGTTGTTGGTCAGTAATTTTAATTTGTTATTGGTGATTCATTTTTGACTTCATGGAAGCCGTGGGCGTCCACTTGTGGCAGGAGGGCGTGACTTGCTGCTTGGTGAGGATCAGGAAGGCACCGTTCCAATCTGGAGGCGGTTCCGCTGTTGTGTCTTTATGACGTTCAGGCTGGAGGATACTCTCACGGCGGCTGCGCTGGAGTGCGACAGGGACAGGAGATCCTGCATCAGCTGGACTACCTTTGGAAATGCTGGCTCGCCACTGCCATCCCTCAGCCTTTCCACCTTCGCCCAGTACATGGGCGCAAAATGACCTCAGTAGTCGAGGCGCCCTAAAACCCAAATAATTAACTAATTAACTCAGCCCAGTACTCGCACGCCGGCTTCTCCTTATTCGGGAGCTGCTCCTTCGCTGCCTGCTGGAGTTCTCGCCATTCTTAATTCAGGGCCTAGTACTCGGTCTCTTCGATGACATTTGGAAATCTCAGAGCCAGCGACACGATGGAGGGCGCTTGCGAGGTCGGGTTCAGCAGCTCCAGAAGCACCCTGGTATTGTCGCTGAAGTCGAATCGTCGCCGGATCTGCTTGCGGAGCTCGGTGTAGACCATTTGTACCATTACCATTTGACCGGTGTAGACCATTTGAGTCGGAAGGCTTTGGCCACCTCCTGGGGAACAGACTCTGAGAGGATGATGGCCTTGACGTTAGTGCCACAGTGCTTCTGCTCCAGAGGGAGGACGTTCCTGGGATGATCAGGACTGACCATCTCACCTGGCTCAGCCACACACCTGGCTCAGCACGCAGGAAGTTGCTGGCCACGGAGAGGAAGAGCTTCAGGAACATAGCTCGTGCATACTGGACCTTGGATGACTCGGACTGGAACACCTCGTTCGTCCTAGTGATCAGTGGGAGAGCGTAGTTAAGGAAAGCGATATGCATCTTGTATATTGGGTCGCGGAGGGCGTTCAGGATGATTCGAGCAGAGTGGACGTGATCCTCATCCACCGCGTGCTGGAAGAAGAGGAGTAGGGCTGCCCAGTGCTCGTACATCCTCTTCACCACCGCCTCGATGGAGAGCCACCTCGTCCTACAGGGCGCAGCAGCCTGTGGACTGGGACGTCAGCCATATCTTGGACAGCCTGGTACTCGAGGAGTCTCTTCGGGCTGTTATTGAGATAGCTGGAGATAGCTGTACACGTCCCGGGCTAGATCCTCTATGGATGAAGGCAGCTTCATGCACGCTGCGGGGCGCACAGGTACAGGGAGTGGCATATGCAGCCGGTGATCAAGATGTGCGGGAGTTCCCTCCTAAACAGTGCCTGCACACTCTGGTGACACCCCATCATGACGCTAGCATTGTCGGCCGCAAATCCAATCATGTTCTTCAGGGGCACATCGTTGACTGACAGCACGCTAGGTGGCGTCATGCAGGCCCTGGGCGGTCGCATCCTTGACCATCTCCAGGTCCAAGAACAGGTCCCTGGTTTTGCTGTTTCGGTCGTCAAAAACACGCGCCACAATGGTCAGATATTTGGTAGTAGACCTGTCGGTCGTCTTGTCCACGATCAGTGAGAATGGGTTATTGCGCATGAGTGCACTCACTGCTACCCTGTCCTCTGCTCCTATGACATCATTAATAGTTGTAGTAGTCCTCGTTCTGGCTGACTTAAGGTTTTTGCCACTTCTGATTCTGGGCATACCTTTTTGACTAATGTACGAGATGGTCGCTTACCGATAATGGCAGATGATGTTCAGCGATGAACCACGCCAGCAGTAGCTCGCCCTGGGCCACATTATCCTGCTGTTTATCGTGGCCATGGCTCCTTTCTGCGGCGGCAACAAACGCGGGTAGCTTACCACAGCCTGCAGAGCCGGTTACGTTCTTCTTGTGACCCTCAGTTGCCCCGTATATGTGTATCAGCTAACGCCACCGCGCTGCGAGATAAGTGAAAGTAGGCACGATAGATTTCGATGTAATTGTATGGCCTAACTTCATCCCCTCTGAATACAAGTAGAGTTTGGAAAAGAAATGACCTGTCCATTTCCGAAGAAAATGCGAACTAAAAATGAATAAAAACGCGAAAGAAATGTACTTCGGCGAAAAAGTACCAGATTTCCCTCCGGCGTACCTCCGTACCAGAAAAGTCGAAAACGTACCAGATCTGGTACGATCGTACCATGACGGCAACACTGCGTGAAATGGAATTGTTGTGGCAGATGCTTAGCCAACGTTTTGCAGAGCATCGTGGCTTGAACCTTACGACCTGCGTCCAGCATCAGGTTGTCACACATCGGCATCGGCGGCGTCAAAAGCGGCAACTGGACGCGCACGTACGCGCTCTGGTGCGCAACGGCCGCGTTTGTCCAGCAATGTTCACGTGTCGGGGTCACCACCTGGTCGGGGTCACCATTGCACTACACAGTGGGACATGTGAAGCGGATGTTTGTCCAGGCACGGGCCCACAGGTTCACATTTCTGACCAGGGGTGTCACTGCATACGCTAAGGGGAGCCACTGACCCACTGAATCATTATTTTGGTCCCCTCGCGATCATTTATTTCCTCTCCCCAATCAGGCTGAAGCTTAACCATTGGGCCTGTGGGCGTACACTAGTTACAAATGGTTTTCGGGCAGATTTGGCCATCAAAAATGTCATTTGGCCCCCACCCCCAAACCAATTTCACAAAGTGTCACCCACGTGTCTGACTCCAGTCTTCAGCAACGACTGAGACAACCGCTGCCACGCTGCGTTGCTGCCAGCTGCCAAGGTGAATGTGGATGTCCCTAAAACATGCACACTTCATTATTTCTACCACGTGTTTATTCATCGTTTCTTCATTCATTTATCATTCAATGTATATATGGCCATGCCTTTTCCAATTATGTTTACATTTTATTTATCTTACTATGGTACAATAAGTTTAATTTATTTTGTATACCAATTATTTATCCGTGCACGTATTTATTTCTTCATGTACCACATGATTGGGATTTGTGACGTCACCGTATGGTGGACATAGGAGAACGGTCGGACGGATCCCCTGATTTATACCAGATAACCAAATACAACTTGCCAGCATTTTACATCGACAAAAAAAGAGTCTTACCAACATGTGCACACACCGCAGCCAACGCTGATAGCAAAGAGACAGAAGAGCATGCACAAATCCACTTCTACAATTATGCGAACATGCTGTTTTTGGAGACGCCAAGATGATACACGTTTGTGTATGATTAGCTTAATATCACGGATTTGAATTATACCGTGGCTCGGGAATGGTGCGATCGGGGTGGTCTTTAGCTTCATCGAGTATCTCTACAGAAAGATGCACCAGATTGGTAACCAATATCAAAATTGAGATGCTTCTCTATGAAGTGGTAACCTATTGGGGTATCATTGGGCCATCTGTAAGGTTATCGGCACACCTACTGGCCCTCGGTAAGATTCTTGGCGGTTAAAACGCGTTCGGTGAAGCGTAATCTGATGAATCGAGCCGCTTCACCAAGACACGACGCATTTTCTTAATGTATGACTCTGTCAAGCATTTTCCTCTAAATTCCGACATACAACACTACATGCACGACTGCCAGATGGATACATCGGTTTAGAGATCGCCGACGCGTTACATGTTCCTCTGTCTCCGTGTTGCAGCGTTGACTCCAGTGTGTTAACGTGTTGCATGTTCCTCTGTCTCCGTGTTGCAGCGTTGACTGCAGCGTGTCCACGTGTTGTTCTCTGAGTCAGGGCCGTTACACCCGTGTTGCAGCGTTGACTGCAGCGTGTCCACGTGTCGTTCTCTGAGTCAGGGCCGTTACACCCGCTCACCGTTACACCCGTGTGTTGCAGCGTTGACTGCAGCGTGTCCACGTGTTGTTCTCTGAGTCAGGGCCGTTACACCCGTGTTGCAGCGTTGACTGCAGCGTGTCCACGTGTCGTTCTCTGAGTCCGGGCCGTTACACCCGTGTTGCAGCGTTGACTGCAGCGTGTCCACGTGTTGTTCTCTGAGTCAGGGCCGTTACACCCGTGTTGCAGCGTTGACTGCAGCGTGTCCACGTGTTGTTCTCTGAGTCAGGGCCGTTACACCCGTGTCACATGTGACGCAATCCTGCATCTCCCGCCACTGCTCACACAAATCTGCCCTGTCATTACACGGGCGTGCTGGTGGGCGACTCTGGAGCTGGCACTCAGGTGTGGAGAAGTGATTGCCAGGTATACCTGGCAATCATTCCTTGTATCGAGATCTATTCGACCAATCCAAATCAGAAACACGTTCGGGAGTCAGCATGGATGACGAACGTGTGCACCTAAAACAGCACTGTCTGGACTTCTTGTGCGCGACCGAGATGGAACGGAATCCATTTTCTCTGAATTATTCCATTGGCTTCGACGACGTTTGCCACAAAGGTGGTCGGAATAATAGGCTACATGATGTGTTCTGTCGTATGTGTACTACAGAATACAACCTAGAAATGTCAATCAAGGTGTTCGGCCGCAGGATGTGCTCGGACACATGCCTACGTTCACTCACACTCACACTCAAACTCACTCACGCACGCATTCACTCACGCACTCACGCACTCATTTACACTCACGCACGCACACACGCACACTCACTCACTCACTCACTCATACTCACTCTCGCTCACTCACACTCGCACTCACTCACACTCACTTACGCCCAATGTGCCCAGAATCGTGCTCGTGTACCGAGTCGGTCACGTCTGCACGAGACTAGTCAGAGTGTGATGATGTGCTCTAATATTAGTGGTGTGCTCTAATATTAGTATTACGTACATAGTTCAGAAATGCCCGTATTTCCTGGTCAATCATTGTGGATATATTAAAAGCTAACTTGATCTTCAAGATCCAGGAACGACTCAATGTTATACAAAATTGTAAATATATATTGTGACATTTCGGCCACAGGCCATTTGACAATGGCCCATGGCCGAAACGTCACAATGTATATTTACAATTTTTTTTAATAACATTGAGTCGTTCCTGGATCTTGAAGATCAAGTTAGCTTTTAATATATCCACTCTACTATTAGCGATAGGTATGCGTCGGGTGCAGATGTCGACAACATCCGGTATGTGTCGGGTGCAGATGTCGACAACATCTGGTATGTGTCGAGTGCAGATGTCGGCAACATCCGGTATGTGTTGGGTGCAGATGTCGACAACATCCGGTATGTGTCGGCTGCAGATGTCGACAACATCCGGTATGTGTCGGCTGCAGATGTCGACAACATCCGGAGCTGATGTCTGGGTATGCTGTTGCTCGCTTGCGCTGTACGGCGGCCGTTGTTCGTGTACCCAGCTGCTCACATCTGCACCCGACCGGCGTGACTCCCGTGCGTGACGCTGGTCGGCCGTGTCTCGTGTAGCTGCGGCGTGAGGTCTGGGCGGAACAGACCAGTGACCACACCACATCTGTAGTGGGGAGCGGCGGACCACTGTATGACGCTGGTCGGCCGTGTCTCGTGTAGCTGCGGCGTGAGGTCTGGGCAGGACAGACCAGTGGCCACACCACATCTGTAGTGGGGAGCGGCGGACCACTGTATGACGCTGGTCGGCCGTGTCTCGTGTAGCTGCGGCGTGAGGTATGGGCGGAACAGACCAGTGGCCACACCACATCTGTAGTGGGGAGAGGCGGACCACTGTATGACGCTGGTCGGCCGTGTCTCGTGTAGCTGCGGCGTGAGGTCTGGGCGGGACAGACCAGTGACCACACCACATCTGTAGTGGGGAGAGGCGGACCACTGTATGACGCTGGTCGGCCGTGTCTCGTGTAGCTGCGGCGTGAGGTATGGGCGGAACAGACCAGTGGCCACACCACATCTGTAGTGGGGAGAGGCGGACCACTGTATGACGCTGGTCGGCCGTGTCTCGTGTAGCTGCGGCGTGAGGTCTGGGCGGGACAGACCAGTGGCCACACCACATCTGTAGTGGGGAGAGGCGGAGCGGGTGGAGGGAGTGGAAGGGGGGGGCGTCGCCGAGGTGTTTCTCACTGTCGGACCGGTCCATGCATCTCATCAGGGCCAACAGACGGTCATTACCGTCACAGCGGCAGCGCCTGGCCACTGCTGGCCACCGCTGGCCACCGCTGGCCACCGCTGGCCACCGCTGGCCACCGCTGGCCACCGCTGGCCACCGCTGGCCACCGCTGGCCACCGCTGGCCACCGCTGGCCACCGCTGGCCACCGCTGGCCACCGCTGGCCACCGCTGGCCACCGCTGGCCACCGCTGGCCACCGCTGGCCACCGCTGGCCACCGCTGGCCACCGCTGGCCACCGCTGGCCACCGCTGGCCACCGCTGGCCACCGCTGGCCACCGCTGGCCCCGCTGGCCACCGCTGGCCACCGCTGGCCACCAGCTGGCCACCGCTGGCCACCGCTGGCCACCGCTGGCCACCGCTGGCCACCGCTGGCCACCGCTGGCCACCGCTGGCCACCGCTGGCCACCGCTGGCCACCGCTGGCCACCGCTGGCCACCGCTGGCCACCGCTGGCCACCGCTGGCCACCGCTGGCCACCGCTGGCCACCGCTGGCCACCGCTGGCCACCGCTGGCCACCGCTGGCCCCGCTGGCCACCGCTGGCCACCGCTGGCCACCGCTGGCCACCGCTGGCCACCGCTGGCCACCGCTGGCCACCGCTGGCCACCGCTGGCCACCGCTGGCCACCGCTGGCCACCGCTGGCCACCGCTGGCCACCGCTGGCCACCGCTGGCCACCGCTGGCCACCGCTGGCCACCGCTGGCCACCGCTGGCCACCGCTGGCCACCGCTGGCCACCGCTGGCCACCGCTGGCCACCGCTGGCCACCGCTGGCCACCGCTGGCCACCGCTGGCCACCGCTGGCCACCGCTGGCCACCGCTGGCCACCGCTGGCCACCGCTGGCCACCGCTGGCCACCGCTGGCCACCGCTGGCCACCGCTGGCCACCGCTGGCCACCGCTGGCCACCGCTGGCCACCGCTGGCCGCCGCTGGCCGCCACCGGTCCCCAGGTGCAGCCTCCCGGTCAGCGGCGCCGCGCCGCCGGCCGACGCCGTCAGTCCGCTCGCGCCTCTCCACCCGCCCACTGCAGGCCGCCGCAATAGACCGGGATGCCGGCCGGCCGCTGCATAGTATCAACTGGTCACGGCATCGCCGCTCAGCACGCAGATCGCTGGCTCGTACTTCATAAACATGGGTGTCGCTGCTGAAAAGGCAGCAAATTGATGACGCCTCTCGGCAGCAGAAATTAGCCACGCCTGGTCGCTTAGCAATATGCAGTTAATGAATGTCATTGCCGGCTCCGTCGAGCCTCGAGCTGTCGCCAAGGAGAGTTAATTGGTCCTCGTAAATCCGCCTCGGTTCGGCTAATTGAAATGCATGGCTGCGATGAATCTAAATGGTGTCACAGCTCTGCCAGACTTCAGGTGTGGTGTGATCGTTGTCAGAGCAGGCGCCAGTGTGGTCACCTTGAAGGTTCTGTTGCAGACGTAATTACTTGTACGTGCAGGTTGTCGAAGGTGACCACAATCATTGTGGTTAGACACCGATTCTTAGTGCGTGTATGTGCACTGTAAAGATGTATTTATTATCCATGGTGTGTGCCGGTATCCTCAAAGTGTGCAGTGGATGCACCAGTGGATATCCTCAAAGTATGCACACAAAGATGGAATATGCCTACCACACATTGTGGATATGCATGAAGGGTACACACACATATCAAGCATGTCTAGTGCAGGAGGAGAGTGAGCTTAGAGGCGTGCCGGACCATAGAGGTCATTTGCGCCACCTTTAAATCGACTGGGTTTTGTAAACAACTCTAAGGCAGGTGTACAATTACGTTAAAGGAGTCTTACGTTATAGTGTATGTGACGTTGAGGTGCTGAAGGCGGGGAGTGGACGGGAAACATCTCCCGGATGTTGATAGTTTTAGCTTACTTTACCCTTCCGCAAGATAATTTGTAGCTGGGGTGGGGGAGTGTTGACAATAAAGTTGCTTTTGCCAGGGTGCCAACATTAGCCTACTCCTGTCGAAAAGCACCCAGGATTGTTTTACCTTGCGGACAAGGAGGTAATTGTCCGCACCGCCTATCACGCCGGCTGCCGAGTGTTAGTTGTTAGTAGTGGTTAGTAGCAGAATGCTTTCGTGCATAATTATGTGTGAGATTAGTACGGTGTTTTGCAATTCGGCTCATCTACGTGCGTTGTACCTCTGGATAACCGATTTACGTTAGAAATTGCAAGGCAAATCGGCTCATCGACGTTCGATGGCACCTCCTGGTAATCGTTCTACGTCAGGTTATTTTTTAGACAAATCGGCCAATCCAAGTCCGACGGCATCGCTAGGTAGCCATTTGTTTCGAATGGGAAAGCGAATTGGATCATGTACGTTCGATACCATTCGTGGATGGGTAATTGCGTGATTCCTACGAGTGAACGCACGGGCATGCAGTGCGTGTTAGAGTGCGTGTTGAAGTGCGTGTTGAAGTGCGTGGTGGTGATATGGCGTTCACAACGGCGTGGCGTCTGCTAGCTTGGTGGCGTACAGATAGCCAAATAGTAATTGGAGGAGTTCTGTGTTTCACCTAGAAGCGATGGAAGCGAGAGGGTGATGCCCTCTTTTTGGCAGAATGCCCTACGTGGTTGTCTTCGAGCGTTAAAACTACTACATTCTAGCAGGATGTAATCTATGCTTAATGTGGTGTTGCAGGTGTCGCGGTGAGGTGTTGCATAATGGTCATCCTCTAGTTGAGGCTGTGTTAGTTTTGTGCAACCAGTTCTATAAGTCTAGGAAGGATGATCTCTTTTTGGCGGTGTGATTGGTTTGATGTGCTCCATGTGCCTAGCGCTGGCTTGATGTTGTGGGTGTGGTTGGAGCGGTCAGGTGTAGAGTTGTGGTGTGGCTATGAGTTCTGGTAATGCTTTCGTATGTGGCGTTGTAGGAGTGCTTTGCAGTCGTCTACGGAATATTCCATGTTCGGATATGTGGTCAGTGCTAAGGCTTCCTTTGCCAGCCCGTCTGCTTGCCCGTTTCCTGGAATGTTGATGTAGCCGGAATCCAGAGGAAGGGAACGTTGGTTTATGTTGCGGGCCACGGCTGTGGGCGGTCGTGTGCGTTGTTAATTGATTTAAGGACTGATTTGGAATCTGAACAAATAATTACTAAGTTTCTCGTGTTGCGCCTCTTTAGAATGGAGATGGCGGCCAGAATGGCCAGTGCTTCAGCGGTGTAGATAGAAAAGTTATCCGGTGGACGTTTGGAAAGCCTAAGGCCCAGCGATGCCTGGCCTGGCCCAGTGATGTCTGGCCTGGCCCAGTGATGCCTGGCCTGGCCCAGTGATGCCTGGCCTGGCCCAGTGATGCCTGGCCTGGCCCAGTGATGTCTGGCCTGGCCCAGTGATGCCTGGCCTGGCCCAGTGATGTCTGGCCTGGCCCAGTGATGTCTGGCCTGGCCCAGTGATGCCTGGCCTGGCCCAGTGATGCCTGGCCTGGCCCAGTGATGCCTGGCCTGGCCCAGTGATGCCTGGCCTGGCCCAGTGATGCCTGGCCTGGCCCAGTGATGCCTGGCCTGGCCCAGTGATGCCTGGTCTGGCCCAGTGATGTCTGGCCTGGCCCAGTGATGCCTGGCCTGGCCCAGCGATGCCTGGTCTGGCCCAGTGATGCCTGGCCTGGCCCAGTGATGCCTGGTCTGGCCCAGTGATGCCCGGTCTGGCCCAGTGATGCTTGGTCTGGCCCAGTGATGCCTGGCCTGGCCCAGCGATGCCTGGTCTGGCCCAGTGATGCCTGGCCTGGCCCAGTGATGCCTGGCCTGGCCCAGTGATGCCTGGTCTGGCCCAGTGATGCCTGGTCTGGCCCAGTGATGCCTGGCCTGGCCCAGTGATGCGTGGCCTGACCCAGTGATGCCTGGTCTGGCCCAGTGATGCCTGGCCTGGCCCAGTGATGTCTGGCCTGGCCCAGTGATGTCTGGCCTGGCCCAGCGATGCCTGGCCTGGCCCAGCGATGCCTGGTCTGGCCCAGTGATGCCTGGCCTGGCCCAGTGATGCCTGGCCTGGCCCAGTGATGCCTGGCCTGGCCCAGTGATGCCTGGCCTGGCCCAGTGATGCCTGGCCTGGCCCAGTGATGCCTGGCCTGGCCCAGTGATGCCTGGCCTGGCCCAGCGATGCCTGGCCTGGCCCAGTGATGCCTGGCCTGGCCCAGTGATGTCTGGCCTGGCCCAGTGATGCCTGGCCTGGCCCAGTGATGCCTGGTCTGGCCCAGTGATGTCTGGCCTGGCCCAGTGATGCCTGGTCTGGCCCAGTGATGCCTGGCCTGGCCCAGTGATGCCTGGTCTGGCCCAGTGATGCCTGGCCTGGCCCAGTGATGTCTGGCCTGGCCCAGTGATGTCTGGCCTGGCCCAGTGATGCCTGGCCTGGCCCAGTGATGCCTGGCCTGGCCCAGTGATGCCTGGCCTGGCCCAGTGATGCCTGGCCTGGCCCAGTGATGCCTGGCCTGGCCCAGTGATGCCGATGCCTACTTTGACCTCATGTGTTGACCCATCCGTGAATACAAGCGGTTTGTGATTGCTGAGATCGGCGAATTTGTTGAAGGTGTCGAGAATTTCCGACGATGCGACATCTGATTTCTTTTCCGAGAGCAAATACTCGACCTTTGATTTACGGCGCGCCCAGAATGGCCCTGTGTGGGCATTCTGTGGGCATGGCGGACGGTCGAGCTGCAGTGTTTGGCATTGTGAGGTTAAGATCTGAAAGAGCCGTGGCAATTTGAATACGTTGTAGGATCAATAGGTTGGGTTTACCCCCAAACTGGCTCCTGTAGTGGCTGTTAGGCTGGAAGCATCGCTGTGCCGAGTGCTTTTCAATGGACTTTATTTTAATGTGGTAGCGTAGACTTCATTTTAATGTGGTAGCGGCTGAGCTGTTGTGTCATCCTAAAGCGGAGGGGAAGCATGTCGGAGTCTACTAGAAGACTGGCTACTGGCATGGAGCTGAGGGCTCCCGTGGCTGTTCTGATGCAGTTGTTTTGAATGGTTTCTAACTTTTTGCTCAGTGTTGGTGAAATGGTACCAAAGATGATGCTGTTTTATTCTAGGTTGAGTCGCATGATGAGCCTACGTGCTGGGCCTAAATGCGATTGGGTAGTAGTCGCTCAGCCCGTGGTCGTCTGAGACTGACGAGTCAAATAGCGAGCTTAATCGTTGGAGCAACACGTTAAATGAAGACAACTGTCCAAATATCTTAAGGTCGGGTTGTGTCGTGTGGTGGTCCCAGTATTTTGAAGTACTAAGATGTGTGGTCTGAGATGAACTAGTGAATTTCGCGGCCTCTAGTGTCTGTCTGGATGCTTCCCCAGGAGGCGGTGGCTAACGTTGAGGTCTCCTAAAATGAGGACTGGTGAGGGAGCCTGCAGCAGAAAGTCGCTCAACTCCTGTTGTGTGGGGGTGGCAGGTGACGGTGAGATGCATAGGGAGATGACTGTGATTTGGCAATGGGCGATCTTGAGCTTTGATTGATTATTTGGGCTTAAGGGCGCGGCGACTTAGGTCATTTAGCGCCCAGGGCGATTTTGAGGCTGACTGCTACGCAGTTCAGGGGAGAATTTAGCTTTGCTCGACGATGAGGTATGCTATTAGCGATGAGTTTGGCTGCGCCATCTTTCCGAGGTGGACCGCTTACGTTGTCGACATGCCAAGTGAAATCTGAATTACTGTTCTAAATAGAGTCGGAATCTCGAAAATGTATTTCTTGGAGCGCGGCTGTTAATGTTCTTTGTTGTACGAATTCTGATTTAACTTTTTCAACTTCTCGGAAGACCACCGATATTTTACTGCAGGAACAGACCCATTGCCGAACATGGTTGGCGTTTGTTGGTATTCCTACGCAGGGGTGTTGTCGTGCAGGGGGAGTTGGATCCGGTGCATGGTGAGGAAGGCGTGTGGTGAGTCAGACAGGACTGGTTGCCGGGCTCTGGTGATACGGGCTCTGTGCGGTGATTGGATTGTGTGGCGACTGGCGAGGGCTGTGCGCTTTGGAGGCGAGGTAGGTTCGGTCGGGACTGGTTGACTAGGGGTTGTTGGTTCGGTCTGGATGGGCTTTGCATATGTGGTGGGCTCGATCTAAATGGGTTCGGTAGGTGTGGTGGGCTCGGTCTGGGTGGAGGCATCTGACAAGTTTTGGGGATGGGTTTAGGTGGTAGCGCAGGAGATGGTGTCGGGGTCGGTCTGGCAGGAGACGGTGGCCGTGTGCTTGTAGACAGTCTGTGTGGCGGCTGAGGTGACCTTGAGATTTGGCCTTCGTTTGGGCCGGCCGAATAGGTGGGGCAGAGCCCAGGGTCCCGGGGCTCGGGGGGGGGGAGTGCTGGGAAGGCGTGAGGGTGGCGAGGTGGTCACTGGCCGGTTGGTGGCAGGGTTGCAAAGGGGTACGGAAAGGTCCTGAAAGACATGGGAGGGTACCAGAAAGGGAGGGGATGGGGCCGGGGATGGTCTGAGGGGGGTGGAGGGGCCGGTTCTTGAGTGGGGTAGATGTGGGAGGAGGCCGTGTCCGAGGTGAGGTGGAGGTGGGCGGAGGCCGGGTCTGTGGTGGGATGGATGTGGGAGGAAGCCGGGTCCGCGGTGGGGTGGTGTTAGGAGCATGGGTGTTACCACGGTTTCGAAAAAAAAAATTGGGGGGGGACAAACCAGGGATGCGGTAAGCTTGGACAGGATAGAAGGGTAGCCCTGTCCCCCCCCCCCAACAAAAATCCCACGAATTCAGCCCCTTCTTTTTAAATGTCTTGTTTCCAGATTTGCCATTGTTAAAAATGATATTTTGCGGACAAAAGTTCCGCCCAATTAACTCTTTCACTCCCAATTAACTCTTAAAGTTTCACTCTTTATCACTGACTATGAACATCTAGCTTCATGTCGTATGTGCTGGGCCCGATTTCACATCACCATAGAGCCATGCTGTAATATGCTAAACGTTGCCCTCTTGCAGCAGGAAAAACATAAAATATTGCACGATGGTATTATCGTAGTAAATATGGACATCCTTGTTTACCTTTTCCATGCTTTCTGGTTTTACGGGGACACGTTTCGATGCAATGACAACCAGAGCGGATAAAGGGTGTGGCACTGAGGGTGTGTGCCTCTCGTAGAAGGTGGCGTCCCTCAAGCAGGGAAAGGGCGCCCCTCTGAAAAATTTCCAGTGTACCCACCCGCTCGAATTTTTCAGCAAGAAACGCATCTATGAAAGAAAAAGGCACCCCCTTGGTAGGAAAGGCGCCCCTTTGGGAAGGGCCGAGTGCATCCCGCCCCATCGAATTTTGCAGCCAGAGGCGCCCCTCCAAATGCTTTCGCAGTGGCACCGCTCCAAAGAAATGGTGCCCCTCCAGCAGTGTAAAATAATGGTTTTTCGTTAAGTGTGATATGTCGAAACGAGTACAGTAGGATGTTGAAATTCGCCGTGCAAACTATGTCTCTTAATATAACAAGTTCTTCAAGCATATTTCTAATTGAACAGCCTACCCATATGTGCACCTTTTTCCTTTGTTTTGAGATACTTAATTTAAGAAGAACTATTTTAGAGATAACAATGCGAAATGCCCATCCTTATCAACTGATTGTATAACAGACCACAACATTGGTAATCCCCTTACCTAGAATTGTGCTAAGAGATGTCTATGCATCACAATCCACAATGGTGAGTAAAAGGTGATACCTATCAACAAGATGCTGTTGGAAATTATATATGATGACTTCATAAATACAAATCGCGAAGTACGATGTTGATACTTCGTTGATAGGGATACTGATTCATTGTTCAGAAAGAGGTATATTCCACCCTGTTTCACGAATAATTTATCACAGCCCTCCAGACAAGTGCCCCCATGACAATTCCTGGATCCACCCCTGATTACAACATTGCTCTCTCCTGGTTATGTACTCCGGCTGGTTATAAAATTGTGCGCATTGTCCTGTGGCTTCTGTTCCAAATTTGATAACTTCCGTTGAACCATTAAGAGGAAAGCGGACAATTTGAAAAAAATAAATACATTTTACATGTCCAGAACAGCAATGTGGCAGTGCAAATTAATAACCAGCGATGAGAGCGCCGTCCGAGCAGGTTTTGGCGGGATTTCTTGGGGGAACTCCTAGTCATATAGGCTATGAGCACCTGCTATTACAACGGCTGCAAACAAAAACAGATTTGATCCTCCTTTTCCTATTAAACTCAATCATTGTACCCACAGCGGACCTTCGACATCCTTGAAATTATTTCGATATCTCAACATTCTGATACCGTACGGCAAGCCACGCCGGATGACACCTACATAATGCAAATTGAAGCCATAACGACGAAACGCGAGGACTTTGACAAATTATAACTAACCTTTGACCTTGAGGCTTGACCTGACATGTCCCGGGTTGAAGTGTTACTCGAGGGTTGCCCACGGGCTATCTCTTGATACCAAACACGGGCAGATTTTGGAGAAAACGAAGAAACGCGGAGCGATCGAATAAAATAGCTCGACCTTTGACTTTGAAAATTAACGTGAATTCTGAACAGTTTTCTAGAGTACCTGACGGCACGTCGAATGACACCCACTTGATGAAAAATGAAGACATAGCGACGAGGTGCGAGGACTTCGTGCAATTTAAGGTAACCTTCGATCTTCTGGTTTGACATTGACATGTCCCGGTTTGGAATGTTACTCGAGGTTCACCACAGGCTATTGCTTGATACCAGATGTAGGGCGAAGGGTGAAGAAAAAACGTGAGACGACCAAAGAAGTCGGTTTGACATTTGACCTTTAAATTTAGTTCGAATTTGTAACATTATAATACGACACAAGCCACGTCGAAAGACACCCACTTGGTGCAAATTGAACCCATAGCGACGAATCGCGAAGACTTCGAAAAATTAAAACTAGCCTTTGACCTTGAGGTTTGACTTCACATATTCCGGTTTCAAAATGTTACTCGAGGGTTGACGATGGTCTATCGCTTGATAGTGAATCTGTGTAGACTTGGGAGTAAAACAAAACAAAAAAATGCGAGGCGACCGAAGAAATCAGCTTGAATTTTGATCCGTCGAGATTATTACGAATTATCAATTTTCTGACAACGCACAACAAGCGACGTCGAATGACATCCATTTTCCATCCATTTTCTGCAAATTGAAGCCATAGCGATGAAACGCGAGGTCATCGAAAACTCAATACAACTTTTGACCTTGACATGTCTCGGTTTGAATTGTTACTTGAGTGTTCACCGCTGGCTATCGCTTGATACTATATTTGGATAGGTTTGAGCGAAAACGAAGAAAAAAAATGAGGCGACCGAAGTATCAGCTCGACCTTTGCCCCTGAACAACAATTCGATTGCTTAGCTTTCTTGTACCGCATAACAAGCCACGTCGAATGACGCCCATTTGATAGAAATTGAAGCGATAGCAGCCGAACCGCGCGTTCGGTCGATATCGTTTTAATATCGCCATCTAATAAAGAAGGCTACCTTTGACCTTGAAGTTTAACCTTGACATGTGCCGGTTTGAAGTGTTACACAATGGTTCATCACGGGTTATTGCCTGTGGCCAGATTTGGACAGGTTTTGGTGAAAACGAAAAAAAAATGGGAGGCGACCGAAGAAACCGGTTTGTGTTGGACCTTGACCATTCAAGTGGTAATGTGAGACTTATGTAGTTGCTTCCAACGTATTCAGTGCAAGCAGAAGCATTTGTGGTAATTGAATCGAACGATCGTAAACCCGTCGCTGAATGCCAATGCCAATACAAATATGCCTCTGGCGAACTCGTCGCTGAATACGAATGCGAATACGACGTTAACTTGACGTACGTGCTTCGGGCTGTCCATGACTCCCCTCCATGGTCTTGAAGATACCCAAGGACACCCAGTCACGCTTCCTCAACATATGTCAATATATGCGCAGGGGAATGCAACCTAAGACGTGCAAAGCTTTGCGATAATGCAAATTTGTTGCCTCGCAAAGCACAATTTTCCAACCAAGCGAGAACACAAGATGATCAAGGTTCATGTTATTCAAGAATGGCCCGGAAGCAGACATTTCTAACGTTTGCTGATTCACCATTCGGAGATTTTGTGACGACAGATAGCACGTGAAGCTCGTTGATTGGCTAGCTCGATTTCTAGTATCTTCGGTGATTATCTTGCATATATATATTTTCACTTTAGAAATAATTACGTATAATTTTGCGTCGATTATACTCAGGTAGCTGAGGCTTAGAGGGACACGAAATAAATTAAAGGGACAAATCGCCGCTTTTCAGAAATGTGGGGGGGACATGTCCCCCCAGCCCCCCAGTGGTTACTCCCATGGTTAGGAGGAGTGGGGTGTGGTAAGGGTGATGTTGAGGGTGGGTGGGGCGTTAAGTTGGGAGGTGTGCTGGACTCCGGGAGCCGGCTGCTGGTGGGTTGGTAGGATGGGTTGAAACTGGCCTGGGTGTGGGTCTCGGAGGTGAGGAAAGCGCAGCTGCATAGCTGCGCCGGACGGTGAGTGCGGTTTGGAAGGGTGGAATTTTGGAGGTGGGAGGGTTGTTGCGCAGGTGTTGGCAAGTTGTGGTGTGTGGTACTCTCTGTGCTGCCTTATACAGGCACACCTCCCTCTCGAATGCCCACTTGGGGCAGTCGGGGTCGGTGGCGGGATGCGGCCCATCACAGACTGCACATCTCCTTTCAGTTGATGTGCAGTCGGACGTTGAGTGGCGTGCTGCACACCGGCCGCAGCGTGGCTCTGATGATGCGCACGCACGTTCACCGTGGCCGTAGCTCATGCAGCGGTGGCAACGTAGTGGGAGAGGCACGTAGCGACATATGTCGTACTGCTTATCGTGTATATGTACGTGTGGTGGGAGCTGTTGTGTGTTGAAGTCAGTACCAAGGTGTTGCATGCAGGTCTTGCCTCCCGTCCGTTGTGGTCTACTGTGGCTGTGACGTCGAGGAGGGCTGTGGCGTCGAACAGTGCTGCTATTTTGGCGAGTGGAACATTATCCAGCTCTGAGGCGAAAATGTAGCCCCGGCTGGTGTTGAGCGTGCGGTGTAGCGTGAACGAACAGCGCCGATTGTTGAATGTTTTTGTGGCGAGTAGCGTTCGTGTGTAGGCGCTGTTCTGTGTGTTCGGTGGTGTGCGTGGCGTGCCGAGTGATGGTGAAGTGTGCTGTGGTCAGAATGTGGCGTAGTGTTTGTGCGTGAGTGAAGGAAGACTCCGGTGTTATGGTGCACTTTGGTTCGGTGTAGGTTCCTACCAGGTGGGTGCCTTGTGCAGAGTGGGCGTTAGGCGCCGGTGTGGTGTCACAGTGTTTGGGGTCTGGCCTGCCTCACCGGCAAGGTGACCCTCCATACTGAAAAGTCCCGGATTCGTTGCACCCTGGACTGAGCTTTCGCTCTTTGGTCACTGCCCGGCCGCAATGGCCCAGGGCAGTGGGCTCGTCACCGTTAGGTTTCCTCCGGGGTAAAGGTTAGCTGGGAGACGGAGAGAAGTTGGGATTTGGTATGGGTGGATTTCCTTCTCGAGTCGCAAGTTTGTTCGTCGAGGGTGCATGGAGCTCCTGTTGCTTGCGGTCTTCTTGCTTCTCTTCTTTCTTCTTGTCTTGTCTTCTGGCTTCTTTGTCTCCTTGCTTCTTGCTCTTCCTGTCTTTGTGGGCTTCGTGCACTTCTGGGGCTTGCAGGCGTCGCTCTTGAGCGTGTGGGCGCGCGGACGCTCTTCTAGGAGCCTCCCTACGGGAGGACCTCCTGTTTCTAGAGCACATGAATTACGTTTCTTGCGCTCAACCTGACGGTTCGTCGGCGCGCCACCCGTTCGCCTGTACCACTGGCGGCTGCCATGTCGCTCTGCTTGGGGTAACCCTGGGTAACGTTGCCGACTGGCTCGTTGGCGCGCTACCCGTTCACCCCTGCTACCGCCGGCGGCCGCCTCGACACGCCGCCGCCACCTCGTCAGTGCCGCTCGCCGGACGCGTCGCGACGCCCGGCGGAGCTCGGTCGGCGGCGACCTTGCGCGGCAGCCGTCGTCACGCCGGTTCCCATCGTTCTGCAGCGGCGGCGAATTCCGCGGCGGTCGACCGTCGGCGCCGGCACGCCATCGGTCACGGCCCACTGCCGGCGAGTACGCGCCGCGCCGCCAGGTCACGTGACGCCGCTGACCACCTCTGCAACCGTGTGAACACGGAACACTGGCGAGCGCACGGAACGACGCTTGCCCCACGCCGTGGCACAATTCAAAGTCATCTTTTGGTGAGAGATTTAAATTTGGTTTGGGAATATTTCCGACCTGTAGTGCGAGCAACGCATAGCTACAATGCAGTACTGATTCTGGTCCGAACTTGAATTAGTCATTCTACTTAATATATTTGAATTACCTCCATACCTCCACACCTCCATCCTCCAGGTAGGCAGGATATACCCTACCTTGCACTCGCAAACTTACCTCATTTCATAGTTACACTAAACGCTCTGTTTAATTGTTATACTTGGTAAAGAACTAACATGAAAATATGCAGATTGAATAACCTGAAATGTCGAGCTTTAAGGATAACTGAGTTCGAACGAGGGGATATCTACTCACGGCAAGGAACACCCAAGCATATGTGCTACGCCATTAACAGCAAGCTCACTGGAGACACGATGACCTGGGATTACCGAAAAGGAAACAAATAAGCAAACGTTGTTCGTTTACAAACGAAGGCGTTTGCTTCGTTTACAAAGAGAGCCGTGAGAACATACCATGGATTTAAGCATTATAGACATGCCACGTCATGCATTACGAGGCAGCAAATGCCAGCGGTGAATTCAGTTATGCTCTACTTTTCCAAAAGTTCTGAGCAGAAGCATACTCGTATGTCATGTTCTCAAGGCATAATCTACCAAAAAGAAAGTAATGTTGATTGTTGGAGTTAAACGCTTTCAGGTTCCATCGGTGTCCTCATGTTCATAGCAACTGGGGAAAAGTCGCTTTTGTGCCTGACCTCGGAAGTTTGATGTCCGTTATTGTGTCTATATTTCATTGCACCTTGGTCTGTCACTGCCATCAATGAACACTGCATCAATTAACCCAGTCACACACGATGATCATCGGCAATATGTTTGATTACGCGTACATTACAACAGACGGTGCCAATATATACACATAACGATTACAGCTCGTACGTCCGATGGTCCAGTGTCATCACTCACCAGTCCTTCTGTCACTGCATAGTGCACGCTGTTTTGGAACTGCCAGCAATTACAATTAATGGATAGATGCTAGAGCCGACCGCTGCGGGTGTCTGCAGTTGTCCCACTCATCAGATGTGTAGCCGACGGCACTGACTATCCAGACGCTGTCTCTCTCTCTCAAGTCAGGCCTCGCATCCCCTTCCCTATTCCCTTCCGTCCGGTGTCAACAGCACTGAGCGGCCGGAGCCATTAGACTGACAAGTGCACTTCCCTCCCCCCTCCCACCGGGGTCGACAATGATGAGCGACAGGAGCCATTACATTCATGGCAAGTGCATTTCCTCCTCTATCCCCCGCGATGTCGATAGCAATGAGTGGCAGAAACCATTACATTAATGATACGTACATCCCCTCCCCTACTCCCTCTGGTGGCTACAATTATGAGTGGCAGGAGCCATTACATTCATGACGCATACATCCCCTCCTCTGTCCCCCTACGATGTCGACAGTAATGAGCGGCAGAAGCCATTGCATATGGCAAGTATAACCCTCTCCCCTACCCCCTCTCCACGATGCCGTCAGTAATGAACAGGAGCCATTACACTGGTGACACGTGCATCCTCTCCCAAAACCCCACCCCCTACGATGTCGTCAGTAATGAGCAGGATGAGCCCGTACATTGATGATACGTACACCCATTTCCACCACGACGTATTGTTTGATCGCCTCACACCGTTATAAAGTTTCACGTGACGTCGCACTTAGCCGTGAAGAGCTAGACAGAGCCCGACATGAGGAGTGTGAGCCGCTTGGTCTGATTGAAGCTAAGCCTGGGGGGGGGGGGCGAGATTGGCTGCGAGGTTTGCCGCTGTTTGTCGTCACGGTTGGCCCTGGGCCCAGGACCGGGACGGGTGACACACGTGACGTGTGCCCGCCATTGGTCGGCCACACACACTCCGATGGCGCTGTTTGTCGTCACGGTTGGCCCCGGGCCCAGGACCGGCACGGGTGACACACGTGACGCGTGCCCGCCATTGGTCGGCCACACACACTCCGATGGCGCTGTTTGTCGTCACGGTTGGCCCTGGGCCCAGGACCGGCACGGGTGACACACGTGACGCGTGCCCGCCATTGGTCGGCCACACACACTCCGATGGCGCTGTTTGTCGTCACGGTTGGCCCCGGGCCCAGGACCGGCACGGGTGACCACCCCCCCATGACGGCCCCCCCCTCCGATGGCGTTGTTTGTCGTCACGGTTGGCCACGGGCCCAGGACCGGCACGGGTGACACACGTGACGCGTGCCCGCCATTGGTCGGCCACACACACTCCGATGGCGCTGTTTGTCGTCACGGTTGGCCCCGGGCCCAGGACCGGCACGGGTGACACACGTGACGCGTGCCCGCCATTGGTCGGCCACACACACTCCGATGGCGCTGTTTGTCGTCACGGTTGGCCCCGGGCCCAGGACCGGCACGGGTGACACACGTGACGCGTGCCCGCCATTGGTCGGCCACACACACTCCGATGACGCGTCGGTGCCCGTTCCCAGAGTGACATCCCCGGCTCCCGCCCGGAAAACCGCAGGTCGCCAGCCGATTAACCACCTCAGTGGGGTGGAAAGTGGACTGGCACGAGCTGGCTGTCGCCGGCCCGCTGCGGCAGGCCGGCCCGCCGGGGCGCCGCTGACGGCCAGAGACACATTCAACACCGGAAACGGTGTCCTCGTCTCTGTGCAGCTTTGTTACCGCTCGGAGTATCGACTTCGAGGCCGTCCACACAAACCGCGAGTGCTGCTGTAAAGAGGCGCATTTGCATATATATTAGACTTAGTGGCACTAATCGGACTGCCTAGCACACCAGCCACCACCCACCCGCGACGCTGTCTTCGATGTTGAATGGGAGAAGCAGGTCTCCAGCGACGCAATTGACTACAGCTTGGATAGCACGCCACGTTGTTGGCACCGCATTGTCATCATATCCGTTTTGCAACTGGGATGAACCTACGACTGAATGCCACTGGCATTGCTACAGAAATATTAAAATTGTTTGAAGCTAATAGATTATCATCCAATGTCACAAAACAAACAGATGCACGGAGTGATGACATATATAGAACCAGAAATTATCAAAAGGTTAAAAAAGCGAAAATCGCATATATTGGTTTTATCATTGATGGAAAATGTAGATGGAAAGATCACATAGCAACAATATTTGTAATATAACACACACCAAGCAACATTTTGCATGTTGCTACAAACACTAGCACATCTCTAGACATGCTTGGAAGAGTCGAATGCTTTAGCATAAGTCGTGATCTGAACAGTGAAGCAATCCGCGTATTCCTCCCTACTCAAATTACTGTCCATTAATATGAAGAAGCAATTTTCCAATAACATTACGCAGGGTTATCATTCTGCGAGTCACTGGGGAAGGGGACTTTCTTTACCCCGTGGTTAATCTGCCATAATAGCCAAATCAATTCAGACAGCAGCATGAAACTTCTCGTACCTTCACATGAACAACAAGGGTACGTTGTGTAAAAATATTGACCTCAAGGTCATCTTAGGTCATGTTCTAATGACGTCATAAATCTGTTCATAGGTGCTGTTTTTAACGTCTTCAACGGTTGCTTATTGCTATGAGATACAATCGGACCAAAGTATACTGACAGATCGATTCAGGTAAAGTTGGTGTACCGGAGGTCATTTATGTTACCGTGTGATCTAATATAGGTCATTCTGGGTCATTTTGATGTTATTAATTCATGCAAAATATTGACCCCTTCGGACTGGAAAAGATATTCAAGTTGTTATAAAATCGATATTTCGTTTATCAAAGACATCCTTGCTTGTGAGGTCATCATAGGCCGAGCATGATATGCATGTTTTGAGGTGCAATGCTAGATCATGTTATAATGACATCACAAATTCGATCGCAGGTGCTGCTTTTCCCGTCTGAAACGGTTGCTTATTTTCATCCGACACAATCTAACACTGGCAGGTCAATCCACCTGCATTCTTTCCAGAAAGATCAGTGTCCACCGCATGACCTCAAGCAGGCCATACTGGGTCGACAGAACATGACAAAAATTATCCTGTAGTATTTACGAAAATGTAGGTCCGTTTTTCAAGCTTCTCGTATAAATGTAGCCTATGAACATGTAACGCATTGCACACTGGAACAAACCAGCAATTTGGCACATTATCCCCGGATGACCTCACTCAACCCGAGGACAAGTTCAGAGTGTATAAATATTGGCATCTAATGCATGCATCGACCAACAACTAAGTTTTGTATTACTCTATGCTATTGCTTACGGTAAAAATGTGCACTCTAAGAGTCGGTCAAATATCTCCACTTGACATGACCTGTGACCAAACAAGGTGTCATAAAGATTATAATGAAATGCAAAATTCCTTAGCATATACGAATGTGTATGTCAGTGTTTCAAGATCCCTGCGAAAATGTGTCATAAAATTAATTGAATTGCATGCTGAATCAAAACGGTAAATTATCGTCCTCCCCTCAAGTGACTTTACTTGACCCGAGGTCAGAAAGTGACTACATGGGCAATCTTAGGTACACACTGCATGTATTCAACCACATTTGGGATCTGATATTACCTAATTCCCTGGCTTGTGTCGAAAATATGAGCGCTCGAAAACAGTCCAATGTTTTTATTTGACATGACCTGTAACCTTACCAGTGACCTCCAGGTAAACCAAAATTATTTGTACGGATTATAAGTATGAATCTATGGAATGAAGTTTGAATCGGCATCGTCGGTTCATTGATTGCGAAGGTACGAGGGGCACCCCCCCCCCCGCGCCCAGTAACTCGTGTGATTGCAGACCACAGTGACTGCAGGGTTATCATACAATGAAGAATATTAATATATATTTATATATATATATATATATATACATAGCATACATAAAATAGTACGTGCATTTATAATACATAGTCAGCGCACATAATACAGTGGGAGTTGGTCAGCTGCTTGGTTTGTATGTTGATGACTGATGCGGAGCACATAATGCAGTGTTTCTAGGGCCAGGAAGTCTCCTGAGGTCGTCACATCGTGCAAGTATGGTGGAGTTGGATATCAGGATGTCTGGATGGTGCTGTGCTTTTCTTCAGTTTTCTACGCCGAATTCAGCATATCCCTGTAGAATAGCACTAACTTGCCTATTGTGGCTGCTGCGAGCTCGGTTCAGCGTCTTCGGGGCGGTTCCCGCAGCACCGGCGGCGAGCTCGGCTCAATCGTGACCGTCGGCACATCCGCGTATCTCGTGCGAATGCAGCGCCTCGCGTGCGGCGGCGATTCCAGCCGGCCACATCGCACATCGGATCGGCCGAGCAGGTTGGTTTTTGCGCGACCTTGCCGCCGGAAGCTGGCATTGCTGGCAGCGACGGGGCGTACGGTGCGGCGGCGCACTGCGGCGGCCAACTGCCGCTCGTGCGGCCCGCATCCGCCTGCGCCGACCGCGCGCCCACCTGCGTGCGCAAGTGATTGCAATTTGCATAATTGGCTGGGTAAAGCGCATGGACACGCACGAGCCGGGCACGAGATAAACAAGGGAGGCGGAGGTGCACGCCGCGTCAGGCCGGTGCAGGAGGAGTCGGGCCGCAACGCCACCCGCAGCTGGAAATGGTCCGCAAACACCGCCAGCCACGTCAAAGCAGCAGACACCGAGCACAGAATGCGATGTGTCGCGGGTGCCACCAAGGGCACTCGGGGTCTGGCTGAAACCCAGTTGGGAGGCATCTTCAACCCACCCGGAAACAGCCAGCAACAATGGCTTCGCTTGCAATGGTTTGGAGCGCCATCGAAACACATTCGAAATTCATCCAGGTAATGGTCATCCCACTTATTTAAAGTTTTTGTCTGGAGTCACCTCAGAACCAACCCGATCAGCTTCAAAACCCAATGGAAAGTAACCAAGACTAGATTACTCTGAAGAAATGCTTCAGGATTCAGCGTTACCAATGTATTTACCTATTTATCCTAGTTTACCAAATAATGAACATGGATGATTCAGCGTTACCTCATTCCCTCACATGCGTTGATGTTGTTTGCTCAATCTTTCTAAGCAGTTTGAGCTAGGATTGTGTTGCTTGTTAGCTTGCATCAGCCAACAATTGCACACACAAGAATACTTCACCGCTTCGAAGAACTGTAGAACTTTGAGAGCGTCACACATCCATGTCTGTCGCGCCGTGCCTGAGAGCGCCACATAAAGGATATGAGTAGAAGAGACGCACTCAGGCATTCAAACTGTGGAGCGGACATAGTATATTGTTAGCTTTTTAGTATCACCCACAGCTATTTAAAAGACGATTTCGTATGATTGGCATGCAAATGAATGTACTTACTTGCTACGGTAGTAGAACGTAGTGCCCGAAGCGGTTCTAGAGATTGCAAGGTGGATGGTAGCACGTTCACTTCCCGTTGTGCACACCACACTCCCTTATTTGCATTCAGGATATGCATCCTAACACGTGCTCTACCTCCCTCCTGAGGAAAGCGCGGTCCAGTTGACCCAGCCAAAACAGGCATACTGGCGCCCCATGTTGCATACCTGGATCCGCCTATGCGCATTGCATTGCACTTCATTTTTCACGTCTTCATGTCGTTTTTCTGACATACGTCACCAAAACATGAAAAATACGTGATTTTTTTTCCAAGATCCTCCCTTTTTTGGTCCACCTGGAAACTCCTATAATTTTGTACTGTAGCTGTTAGCCGTGGATATATTTAAGAGCTTTACATTTCTAACCGAACCATGATTGTGTCCTAAAAATGTGCTCGTGAGCATGTATACAGTGACGGTTCAAATTATCCCATATTTTTTCACCTTACCATTATATTTCGAAGTTTTTCCTTGTTTTCTTGTTTTCCTTTGGTCATGTAGATCTTGTCGAGTCAAAACGACCCCATTTTTACATTAAAAAAATCGAACCAACAGTTCTTGATATATATATATATATATATATATATATATATATATATATATATATATATATATATATATTGTTGTGCTGGGTGACATAAACTGCCCATCCGCACACTTACAGTAATACCGGACAGCCCACACGGAATATAGTTAAGAGCCTGGAACTGCATCATATACAATTTGCGGGGGTGGTAACGACTCCCCCCTCCCCTAAGGTCCTCCGCGGATAGTGCAAAAAAACGGCGCGCAGTAGCGCGCCGAAACTTGGCATACTTTTTCCCACATCAATTTGCCATTTTGTACCAAAATTTTGAAGTCAGGTCATCTAAGGTCAACGAGTTAGTCAAGGTCAAGTGAGGTCACCTCCAAAAGAGTTCAACCAGTCGTCGCGCTTTAATGGATAAATATATTTTGATGAAACTTTCAGCGTTTGCTTATCTTTAGGGATGCAACAAAACGCATCAGATAATTTTTTTTGTATTTTTCCGTTTTTGATTACTTATTAGTTTTGCATATTTGCCCATTAGAGTTAAAATAGATGATTCTGTCTAAAATAAGCATTTTTTATGGGAGAAAGTTGACTTCGAACAACGTTTCTCAGCCCGCTCTACCCATTAGAAAAGGAAAATTAAAGAGAACTTGAAAACTCAAAATTTTGAAATTTAACGAAAAAAAATGATTTTTGGGTGGACGCAAATTTTATGGCCCTGGTCGATTTCGCTTTCCTTTTTTGATTCCAAATGATTTTTATTTTTTCAAATCTCCCCCAAAATGAACTCCCCAGAGCCAAAAACATGATGTAAGTTCTGAAAACCTAGGCCCCCTAGTGACGTCACTTTTGGGGGAAAGTTTGTTGGGGGTGGTGTCTAGCCCTACTCATCGAGAGCTTTCCGGTGACATCCGATTCATTTTCGTGCCGCCCATAGTTTGGAAGATAGAGGGGGGGGGGGGTTATCCACCCCACCCCCCGAGACGGGGTGTGAGGATCTGACCGGAGAGACGGGGGGCGGGTTAATGTACTTCACAGATACTTTTCACCCATACAACTCACCTACTTCCCGCCATTGTCAACAAAGACATTTATACACGTGGTGTAGATATATCTCTTCTCGCTTTCATCCTCCTTTTTCTCTCTCTCTCTCTCTCTCTCTCTCTCTCTCTCTCTCTCTCTCTCTCTCTCTCTCTCTCTCTCTCTCTCTCTCTCTCTCTCTCTCTCTCTCTCTCTCTCTCTCTCTCTCTCTCTCTCTCTCTCTCTCTCTCTCTCTCTCTCTCTCTCTCTCTCTCTCTCTCTCTCTCTCTCTCTCTCTCTCCCTCTCTCTGTCTCTCCCTCTCTCTCTTGCAAGATTCGCTCGTCGCCTGTCACACCTTTACTGCATTTGCCTTGTGTAATAAGTCCAGTTCGTCAAAACCCAGCTCCACAAGACAAAGTTGGCCCACATCGTTCACTGCCTTGAAATACCGTTGCCCGTAATAAGTTGTGCATTTGACATAGTTAATCTTATGGAATTAATTAAATTGCAACTTGAACACTTATCAACCTCGGCCTTTGCCAAGGTCATGAACTATCAGCCTCGAATGGCGTCTAAGACCTAGGTCTGTCAATGCAGTTTTACCCATGCTATTCTCAGAACGAATAATTATTCTACCCATTTATTCATATTCATGGAAGTAGGGGCATGCATCAAACCTGTTCAGGCACCTACTTACAGTGACGGTAACCGAGCATTGCTCAGTTGTAAAGTCCACTACCCATGGGTGCAGAATCCCAGGGACGTGTGTGGTCACGGTCAAAATCTTGGGTGAGCTGCAAGCACACATCGCCTTTTTGTATATATATATATATATATATATATATATATATATATATATATATATATATATATATATATATATATATATATATATATATATATATATATATATATATATATATATATATATATATATATATATATATATATATATATATATATATATATCTGTATATGTATATATATATATATATATATATATATATATATATATATATATATATATAAATATATGCATGTATATGCTTACACATTACCATTGTGATTGCATTATTTCTGGCTGATGTTTGATCATTACTTAGTGTTTAATGCTTAGATAGACGGTAATGCACCACTGTTTACTATATCGCCATCCGTGAATATCACCAATGGGACAGAATGTATCGCCACCCAAAAACGTGGCAGCATCAACATTCCGTAGAATGCTGCCTTCCCCTCTCCAAGGATCTGCTCACTGTGCCGGCCATGTGGCTACCAATTAAAGAATATCATTGCGAGGTAAATGCTTGTTTTGCTAAGGTATAGTTTTCTCCAGGAACTATTCTACAGGAAGCTAAATATCTGAATTTGTATAATTAAAATTAATGATCACAGTGAAGTCAAATATTTTAAAACCGCAAAGAAATTTCGCTGTATTGCATATATTTTAATTCATTGAGAGTTCCTTATGCTCTCTTCCTTACGTTACGTTTTTCCTTATCGAAGTTATTACCAGTCGCCCTTTACTCTCCACGTATATCCTCAATGTTTGTATCCGATTTCTCATTAAAGCTGTTATTTGCATCCAGGTTACTGGGCTGTCGCGCTGGAATGCGAGGCCTGCGTTCCAGCTGCCGAGCGTCAAATGTGCCCTGGCCATTTGAGGCTAGGTGAGGTGAGGCCAGCCCACCGCACTGCGATGTCCACGCAGAGGTCGCCCGTCAGGTGGCGTAGCTCCAGACAGAACTGTTGATGGCTTCCATCTCCCAGGAGCCGGCCGAGGAGCCGGCCGAGGAGCCGGCCCAGTTTGCGCCACTTGATGCATCTGACCAGACCACACGGGGCCAGGCTCCAGCGAGTGTTGCCGGTCCGCACCAGTCGGGTCAACTCACACGTCATCATTACGTCACTGCGCTTTTTCTAAGCCGGGTAGTTGGGACGTAGCTAAGCCGGGTGGTCGGGACATAGCAAGCCGGGTGGTCGGGACATAGCTAAGCCGAGTGGTCGGGATATAGCTAAGCCTGGTGGCCGAGACATAGCTAAGCCGGGTGGTCGGGACATAGCAAGCCGGGTGGTCGGGACATAGTAAGCCAGGTGGTCGGGATATAGCTAAGCCGGGTGGCCGAGACATAGCTAAGCCGGGTGGCCGGGACATAGCAAGCCGGGTAGTCGGGATATAGTTAACACGCGCACTGGAGGGGGGGCGAAATCCGCCCACCCATCTAGTTTTTCGTACATAACTCCAGTTTTTACTGGTCGATATACGCCATTTTTGTGCGTACCTGCTTAGAAGTCTCCGGCACGTCGCTTAAAGCAAGACAAACGGACTTCGGGCGATTTTTTTTTTTCGAGTTGAGGGGCCGTTAAAGTCAAAACATTTCCTAGCGTCAGACCACAAAAATCGGCTCTGATGCGCTTCCCGTATATCAGAAAAGGGAAGTGTTCTTGGCAACACTAGTGACTTGTTTGATGTATATTGTTATGCTATATAGTTTCAAGGTCACCGAGGTCAAGTCAGGTCAAGGTCATGACAGGTTAATGGGACCAAACTTGGTCAACTGGAACTGAGGTGACCTGAGGTCAAATTCCGGATCTAGCATCTGTATTGCATCATTAGTAATGTCCAAAACATCATTGATGCCCATTTTGGAGCATTTAAACACAATCACAGCGATCCATAGCAATGACAAGCCAAGCCACGCAAAACAATTTTTTTTTAAACATATGTGACCTCATTTGACCTTGAATATATTGACGTAAGGTCATGAAATTTGCACACAATAGAGTTCACTACAGTACCCATACACCCTGCGAATTTCGTTACTCCAGCTTTAATAGGAGCCGAGATCTTAGGGGGCAGAATCGGCCCCCCCCCCCTCCAGTGCGCGTAATTTTCAGAGGTCCTCCAGGGCGCGTGTTAAGCCGGGTGGCCGGGTATAGCTAAGCCGGGTGGTCGGGACATAACCAAGGTTAGTCGGACGGCCGGGTTATAGCTAAGCAAGGCGTATTGTGTGACCTCACCGACCATGCTCGACTTATGACATGGATCCGTGACTGCTACCTACCGCTGTACCTTTGTGCCTTGCATAACATGCTGATACGTCCGTTCCCCTTCCTTTCATAATGGGTCAAAATGTACTCATGATGAGTTTGGAGGTTTTGCAACTTTGCATGTTTAATTTCGAGGCTCCCAGGACGTAGCCAGTTCTCAACATAATGTCCTGCTGGTGCCGCACTGAACATAATGTCCTGCTGGTGCCGCACCGAACATGTGATTCTTGTGTCACTCATCGGACAGCGCAGTTGTCTGATACGCTAGATGGCAGCACCAGTTGGGCCCAGCTTCGTTTGTTTGCTGAACTGTGCTCTCGGATATACTCCTATGCTGAAATGCAGTCAGCACAATTTCAGGAAGACCCGGGAGACATGCAGCTGGAGCGGAACAGACTGCACCTGGTGGCCACATCAAGCACGATTAACACTCGTCATGTGGGGGAGGCTGATGCAACCATCCCAAGGTCTTTTTTGCGACCTCGGACAAACGACGCGTGTTGGCGCACCACTGCTTGGCATCGATGGTGAGGTATCCTTCGTCGATCGCATGATGTAACTGAACTGAAGATGTGCTGTCAGGTTGCTTACATATGACGCAATAAAATGGATGATTTTGTGGTATGGTTATGGTGACTTTTTGACTCGCTGCCATATTCCCGCCGAATATGGCAGCCCAAGATAATGTGGATTCGGCCGTCCACGAATAAACACTCTAACCCCGGAAGCCGCAGCGTTTGGACCGTCCCAACCGTCTATGAGTTCGAATCATTTTGAGCTCCAACCAATAAGAGACATAACATGGCGCGGTCGGTGTGCTCGTAGACGGACAGAGCTCTCGGGGCGGACAGTTCGTGTGCGTGCGGAGTGTGGTGAACTATAGTGACTGTGACCTGGAATCCCGGCGCCGCGGGACATGGATAGCACAGGGGCGTCGCCAGGCACGGCGGCCGGAGAGCCGGCCACCGAGGCAAAGCCTTCGCCCGTGGAGCTGCTCACGCAGCTGGTGGTCCAGCAGCAGCATCAGTTGACCATGCTCATGGAACGCGGACTGTTTGGCGGCTCGCTCACGGCGCCCGAGGCGCCGGGCGTGGCCGCGCCTGCCGGCCCGCGGACGGACAACGTCGCTGAGCCCAGGGCCCGGCACCGGCTTCCGGCGGCCGCCACACAGGTTCCTCAGCTGTCTTCCTCAGCGTCACGGAAGGACTTCGAGGCATGGCGAAGCAAATTCTCCGGCTACTGCCTGCCGACTGGCATCAATGGTCTCCAACATGCGGAGCAGCGAGCTGCTCTGTTGTCCGTCATGGACGACGACTGGACTCGGGTGGTCCGGTTCGGTCTGCAGGTTCCTGAGGACGCCGGAATGGAGGCGGTCATTACAACGATGCAAATGCATTTGCGCCGTCAGAGGAACATAGTAATCGATCGTCGGGACTTCAACACTCACGGCCAAGAGCCTGGTGAGTCGGTAGACGACTACCTCTGTGCTCTGAGGGAAATCGCGTCATTTTTCGATTTCTGTGCCCAATGCATCGACGATCGGTTCCGACATCATCTCGTCGTCGGAACGCGGGATGAAGAGGCGAGGCGGTGGATGCTGGAAGTTCCGGACCTGACTCTCCAGACAGCAGTCGATATATGTCGTGCGTCTGAGGACTCGGCCAACAATAGCTCTGCTCTTCGTGGATCAGTGCAGCCGTCCCTGGCCAAGGTCTCCCAGTACAAGCGGGATCGCAGCCGGCCGCAGCAGCCCAGTGACCGTGGCAGGCCAGCCGACGTACGCACTGGCAAGTGTGGACGCTGTGGTTCAGCTCCTCACGCTGAAGACCGGCTGTGTAGGGCGCTGGGTCGCAGGTGTTTCCAGTGTAACGGAGAAAATCATTTCTCCTCTGTCTGCCGTCAACGCAGTGACAGCGGCCGCCCGCGGCGCATGGCTAGCCCCGGACGCGGCTGCCAGGGCCAAGGTCGGTCGACTGACCGTTCCGGAAGTCGCCGACAGGTGTCGCAAGTCAGCAGCGGGGATCGCGGGCGGCGCAAGTCGCGCCCGCCCACGACTGCGGCAAGAAATCTTATCTCCGATGTGGTGCTAAGAGGGGTAAGAGCACGGCGCTCTCTTCAGGTGCACCCATAGGCGCACCGGAGGGGGCGCCCAGGGGCCCGGCCCCCCCCATGAGACCAAAGTGCCCTTTTGGCCAAAAGTGCCCTTTTGACCGAAAAGTGCCCTCCTGGCCGGAATGTCCCAAATTTAGCCCAAAAATCACCTGCCTTATGTGCCCCGCCTGTGCCAAAGGTGCCCTTTGGGCCCAAAACTGCCCTTTTGGCCTAAAAATGACATTCCCTTGTGCCCTTTCCTGTCCTATGCCTGTCCCAATTAGGTGCCCTTTTGATCTAAAAGTGCCCTGTGCCCTGCCCTGTACCCTGCCCTGTGCCTTGTGCTGTACCGTGAACTCTGCCCTGCCCTGTGTCTTGCCCTATGCCCTGCCCTGTGCCCTGAAGCTTTCGTTGCTATTTTTATTGTTACATGTTTGTGTACATGTCACCTGCCTTCAGGACCATCGCCTTCGTGTCAGCTGTTATCATCCTTTCCAGAAATCCACATCCTGCGTACTTTTACATCAAAGGTAAGCGGGCGACCTTCATCTCACGACATAATGCATGCAGGCTGCATGTTTTTGGAAATATTATTGTAAATACAAGGGTTCGGTGCTATAACATATAACGTGTCCCATGGAAAATTCACGCCACCCCCCCGGTCAGCAAACATTCCAGTGTGCCCCGGGCCGCAAAGTGCCCTTTTGGAGCCAGTCAAGTGCCCTTTTGGAGCCGGCCAAGTGCCCTTTTCGGTCCGGGCCCCCCATGGAAAAATCCTGGGTGCGCGCCTGGGTGCACCTGATGTTGCATCGACCTGGTGGATCGACTGCAGACACTGTCTGGGCTCCGGATACAGGAGCTGAAGTATTCGTGATGCCTCTACGAGTAGCGGGCAAGATGGGCATTCATCAGCGGGACTTGCTCCGTTCCTCAGACAAGCTGTATGCGGCAGACGGGCGGGAGATCCCATGTCTGAGGACGTATGACGTCACCCTTCAGCTCGGTGACGTCGTCCACACCATAGCGGTAGCGGTGGATCCTGCCTGCTGAATTTCCACAGCAGATCGGCAGCGTCAGCTCTGGATCAGTGACCGGGGTCGCAGATATCTGGTACCCGGCCGAGGAGCATCTGGACTCGGATGCCGGACCCGCCGCCGAGCTGCAGGGCACGGCCACGGTGGGTGAGCACACAGCCAGGCAGGCTGTGTCTCGACAGCCCCCCGTGTGGGACGCCGCGCGTCAGGGCGTGCCATCCGTGGAAGTTCGGATGCAACATTTTGCTGCAATGAAGAATGCTTTTCCACGAGCGTTCGACACGTCGAATTTACGGGAGATGGCAGGCGGACCAATGAAGATCGAGCTGACTGAGGATGCAACACCAACGGCTCTCTCAACGGCATGCAGCATCCCATTCTGCTGGCAGGAGGACGTTCGTTCTCAGTTAGAGGAGCTGATGTCAAAGGACATCATCGAGCCGGTGGAACACCCGACGGCATGGTGCCATCCCATCGTGCCGGTGGCCAAGCGATCTGAAGACTACCGTCTTCAGACATCTGGCATCTGGATCTGGATGACGGCATCTGGATGTCGCCTGACGGTGGACTTCACCCGGGTCAACCGTTTCGTGAAGAGACCTGCGTACCCGGTGCGGTCCCCGCACGACGCCTTGGCGTCGATCGGCCGTGGCGCCGTCTACTTCACCAAGCTCGACAGCAAGTCTGGGTATCATCAGATCGCCATCCGTGAAGAGGATCGTGATCTCACGACTTTCATCACGCCCTGGGGGCCGCTTCCGATTCAAGCGCGCCAGCATGGGCCTGATCTCTTCCGGCGACGAATACAACCGACGGGGGGACGCAGCATTTGGCGATGTGCCGAACACATGCAAGGTGGTGGACGACCTGCTGGCGTTCGACAAGGACTACAGCCAGCATATCCGCCGTCTCTGGGAGCTGCTGCAGGGGTGTGATAAGCACAGTATCACACTCAACCCAGAAAAGTGCGCCTTCGCTAAATCAGAAGTGAACTTCTGCGGATTCCAGATCAGCGCATCCGGCTATACCGCGGACAAGAAGAATCTTTGGGCGATCGCCGACTTCCCGCAGCCCACAAGCCTTACAGACTTGAGGTCATTCCTCGGTCCCGCCAATCAGCTGGGCGAGTTCTCGTCTGACGTCGCAGCTGCTGCAGAACCGTTTCGACAGCTTCTCCGGCCCAAGAACGCATGGCTGTGGACGCCGGACCACACCTCGGCCTTCAAAGACGTGAAGAAGGCGTGTGTCGACACCCATTCTGGATTTCTTCGACCCTCAGCGTCGGACCGCTCTGGAAACCGACGCTGCGCATCTCCGCGGCCTTCCTTGGATTCTACCTACGACAGCAGGATGAGGTCGGACGGTGGCGCCTCATCCAGTGCGGTTCCTGCTTCCTGTCTGACGTCGAGACGAGGTACACGGTCATCGAGATCGAGATGCTAGCCCTAGCTTGGGCATGCAGGAAGTGTTCGCTGTACCTCAGCGATTTACAGCGTTTCGAGGTGGTGACAGACCATCAGTCTCTCATTCCGATCCTGAACGCGAAGAGCCTGATTGACATCGAGAACCCGCGGTTCCAGCGTCTTCGTGAACAGCTGATGCGGTTCAACGTCTGGGCCACATGGCGGAAGCGCAAGCTACACGCCATCCCAGACGCATTGTCTAGGGCTCCAGACATCCCATCGGCAGAAGATGAGGAAGCCTATAAGGATGTGTCCGACCAGATCGCCAGCATGGTGACCCGACTGGTCACCGCAATGCAGGAAGACGGATCTTGCGTGTTTTCATTCGAAGATTCAACGCTGAAGAAGGTCCAGTCAGCCGCTGACAGCGATCCAGAGTGCATCGCGCCGAAAGAAGTGGTCCTAGCTGAATTTCCAGAACACTAATCCCAGCTGGACTCCCTGCTATGACTCTTCTGGGGTGCACGAGATCGTCTGACGGTGGACGGCGGCCTGATTGTCTGCGGACAACGGCTGGTCGTACTCGGAGGGCTCCGGCAAGAGACACTGCAGATACTCCACGCCAGTCATCGAGGGGTGGACCGGACGAAGAGGCGCGCTCGACAAGTAGTCTACTGGCCGATAATGGATCAGGACATCGCTAACGTCATCAGTGCCTGCGGTGCGTGTCAGACGCATCACCCGAGCCAGCAAAAGGAGCCACTGATATCTGAGAAGACGCCCACCCGAGTATCCGAGGCGGTATCAGTCGACTATTTTGCCTGGGCTGGACGTACTTACCTCGTGTACGTCGACAGACTATCTGGCTGGCTGTTCGTGTCCCACGTCACTGGGGAAGCGACCGCCCGAGACCTCGTGTCACAGCTGCGAGGTATGTTCACTAGCACGGGCGTGCCTTGCGTTCTGTGCACGGTGGTCCTCAGTTCTCAGCTCGGCGCACTCGGGATTTTCTCACGAAGGTGGGGTGTGGAGCATCAGATCTCCACTCCGCACTTTCCCCAGTCCAATGGACACGCGGAAGCCGCGGTTAAGGCGGCGAAGAGGTTCGTCATGGAGACAATGGTGGGCGGCGACCTTACCACAGACGCGCTTGCGCACGGCCTGCTCGAGTTGTAAAACACACCACGAGCGGACGGCCGCTCGCCAGCACAGCTGGTACATGGTCATCCGCTACGGTCAGCGGTGCCGGCGCACCACCGTGCATTCGCCAGAGTCTGGCAGAAGGCAGCCGACCTCTGCGACAAGAAGGCCGAAGACATGGGGCGCCACACAGCGGAGCGGTATGACTCCGCGGCGCGCCCGCAGCGTCCTCTGCGCCCGGGCCATAATGTTCTGCTCCAGGACGAGAGATCTGGTCTGTGGCACCGGTCCAGGACAGTCGTAGCGGTCGGGAGACGGAGCGACTATGTCATCCGTGCGCCCAGCGGTCGGACATACTGGCGGAACCGCCGGTACCTCTGACCCCTCCGCCCTCTGGTGACCGTCCCGATCGGGCCGCAGCGTCACGACGGCGGTAGCGGCCGGCAGCAGGCCACCGAGGCTGTCTAGGTCGGTCTGCAGCAGCACGGCGCTCCTCACGAAGGCCAGCGGAGCGCCCTGCAGGAGCCTCCGACAGTTCCTGTCGACGAGACGAACGGCGGCCAGAACGCCGCCTGTCGACACCAGGCAGCGGATGGCGTCTTGGACAAGATCGACGGTGATGTGACCAGTGATGACCGAATGCCGAGACGTGGGACTCGCCGTCGCCGAAGGCCGAGTCACATGGTAGTGACCTGGGGCGTGACTACGTGCCATAATGTGTAGCCAGTTCTGGTGGACCCGTCAGTGTCGGTATCAGTGCTATCGTACCTGTGCGACATCGCGCTTTCGGCGATGTTCGACGACTTGTTATCAGACGCAGATGAGTCCAGTTATTGTGCGTCTTGGGGGAGGTGTTGTATGGTTATGGTGACTTTTTGATTCGCTGCCATATTCCCGCCGAATATGACAGCCCAAGATAATGTGGGTTCGGCCGCCCACGAATAAACAGTCTAACCCCGGAAACCGCAGCGTTTGGGCCGTCGCAACCGTCAATGAGTTATAATCATTTTGAGTTCCAACCAATAAGAGACATAACAGTTTTCAGGCCTGCTTTCGGCGAAATCGCCAATTACCGGTAATTAATGTGACCTATTGCGGCCAAATGGTCAATGTTGGCTATGGACAACTCGGCCAACTTGCTTATGCAAATAATTAATATATCCAGGGTTATTCGAGGCCATGGCCGAAATTGACCCAAAATGACCCTTTTCGACTCAGTCGACCTGGGTTTAACTTGGACGCAAAGACTGAACTTGGCTTCTATGTTAACCCTGGGTGCAAGAAAATAGGGTTTCGGGCACCATATCGAATATTCCCAGAACAAACTCAACATTTGAACATGATAGGACCATTGACCTGATTTCTTGAAATGCAAAAATTCGCACATTTAATTTACCAAGATAATGGGGAATTATATGCTGAACATTTCAGGCGCATGTTATACTGCCCTTACATCAACAACAAGTAAGCGCGACAATTCTCGATTTTTGCGGAACGAAACATTATTGAAATAACCTGTGAGTTGCACTCCAATTCGAATAATAAAAATAGGCTATTAATCGTGCGGTCTCGTAACGCACAGTATTTCTTTTATAAAGTTATCACTCTACTGTTGGAAAAACTATGGGGATTGCAATAGCTGCCTCGCACTGGGGAAAGGTGGTAAAGTGTCACGCACGGGCGCGCGTTAACCCTCGTCGGGCCGGAGAGGAGGAAGCTCCGAGAGCCCCTCTCTTTTTTTCGGGATAGCAACGAATGAGTAGATGCAGAGACACATTACTCTCGGTATCTTCTTATGCATCTGTTTTCCATATTTCTTGTCCATTTCAGGTCAAGGTCATCACAGGTAATTTATCCGGGATAATGAGAAGAGAGCAATGTTCCCAACTCTCCAAAGTGCCACCATTCGGAATAATTGCAACATACTAACACCAAACTCAGATCATGCTGTTGTTCATCAAAATGAACATCATCCTATATATAAATTTTAATTAACGTCAAGGTTAACATCAATCTGAGGTCAGTTAATATTCCACGTTAATTTTACCGAACCCAGGGTGGAAAATTGAATTTCTACAGAGCATGCAATGAGCACTCTGGTTTAAAACATGTGTCAAAGGTCAATTATATATTGTCAGATCAAGTATCATGTACCTTCTACATAGTGGCATCGTATTCAGATTGTTGTTCCTCGTGACATCACACCTGAATTCAGTTTCAGAGCCGAATAAATCGTTCGATATGTCATTAAATGGCCAACCAACGACCTGTGATGACCTGACCTCAAGTGAATTACCTTCCAAGCAGTGTACGCTTAGGCGTAAGCTGACGTGATCGCTTTTTCAAGTTATGCGTTGTCTCGGCGTGCCCACTGGCCAGTTTACGAGGTCAGAAGCTGGACAGTTGACACAAATGTTTCAGTATCATATCAGTTCTTCTCGAAACAAAAATCGATATACTACAAAGCCGATGCAGCTGGGAAATTCAAGCTTGAACTTAATTGACCTGACCATGCAGCACGACATGACATGATCTGAGGAACTTCGTATATCAAGCAGATGCACACATTTTCATTGAATGGTTCTGTTGAAAAAAAACCCGATATATATATATAAAATATATATATATATATATATATATATATATATATATATACTTATTCACATTTCCCAAGCCATTCCCCAAGATGAAAGCCTTGTCACTAAGGTGCCCAGTTGTGACCTCCGAGGTCCTCAGAATAGCAGAAAATTAATAATACCATCAGTATAAAAATAACAGAGATAGCAGAAATGCTTCGTTATATGATCTAGGTTATATTGGATTGCCAATGACGCTTCCCCTGTACTTCTAACATGCATAGTTCGAATACTGTTTTCCAAGCCTAATTCTGATCCGACCTGACTTATCCTGTTTCGACTTTTTGACTATGATCAATATAAATGCATTAATCGATGTTTATTCTTGAAACACAATTCGGAAAGGAAGGAAGCTCTTGGTATTTTGTTCTCATAATTTCTAGGAAGAAGATGAAGAACCTTTTACGACGCATTCAACCGCTAGGTTACATAGCGTCGCCAACCTTTCACGCCGATTGATCGTGGGTGGACTCGGTAAATGCCGTCGGTTGTGAGATTCGAACCCACAATATTTCGATCAAGCGTCCGACGCTCTACCAACTGAGCTACCGCTGCCCAGACAGACAGACAGACAGACATGTATTAAGGCCATCCACAATTAACTCGTGGCTATTACAGCCTCACGTCATACAAATAAAAAGATGTCGGCAGAAGTATCATACATTCAGGCCCCTCATAATTTCCAGGGATTTACGTCTTGGTCCACATTTTTACATAATATAGCTTCTGATGTTCCCATTATCGGTTAAAATGCAAATGTAGGGCATACTTCCAAGTCTCCATGACAGAGCTTTCTGACGTTGTTTTGCATTTTATCCTAGTAGATAGGAAGCTTGAGGGGATTGTTTTCAAGAGCCCCTACTGGCTTGACGAAGGTGGATTTATCGGTCGGTTCGGTGAGGAATAAATCTGAGGAAAGGTCTCGTGAAAGTTACTCATTCTGATGCTTGCTTCAAAAGTGTCCGATGTCCAGTTCCTGGTGCCTAACTGACTGTGCGTAGGTGCATATTTGTTTGTCAGTCACGCGTGTCGAGGAATGCCAGCTCAGTGGACTCGGTAAATGCCGTCGGTTGTGAAATTCGACCACCAGATGGACCACCAGACCACGACGGCACTTCACGACCACCAGATGGGGTGCCGTCGTGAGGTTTGTTGGTGTGTTGTGATGCTTCGTATGTGTGTTGTGCTTTACATAATGCTGCTTCATTGGTCCGTGCCAGAGAAGACAATCAAAGATATTGTAGCAGAGTGGCATGCATAGTATTTAGTGAAATTGAGGATGTCTAACAACTCTTATTTCCTAATACACTCATGGAGATCTCCAGAGCTACTCACATTGGCTGGTCATGAACTTACATCAAGCCCAGCAGTCGACCACTTCTGAGGCATGGAGCTCTTGAGCTCAATTTCCGGTCGCTTAATAACTAGAGCAACTGGTTTTTCATCAGGGCATTAACAGTTCGTACTGTTGTGAGCGCCTATCGGTCCTTTTGGAGTCGGAAAAGTGCAATACCGTTGCCGGCGATTATGGTGGCTCTGACAAATTCAAGTTCGGAAATATTTTCTTCCGCTACTGCTGCGCTGATGTGTTTCCACATTCCCGGCACAACTAGGCAAACCTTGTGTTCTTCATGCATAAACGCTCAAAAGGAATGCAACCAAATCCATGGCACACGCAGGTACACCGACGGGATTTGTTGAATCGTTTGACAAGGGGTCATCATCACTGAATGGCCGAGAGGGAATCTCATTCACCGGAATGGTAGCACACTGCCTCCGTGACCAATTCCTATGCCCCGTGCGACTTTCTCTTGGTTACGCCACTGATTTCTAAAGCAAGGTAGCAACTTAAAAGAAGTGGTAGAGTGTAGGACGCAAATCTCAAACACGACGGAATTGGGACATATTTCCGCCCACTCTCATCCTCCGGTTGTGTCACTGGTCGTACACACACATACCCACATAAGTGATCACTGATGCCTACATCAAAGATGTCACGGCATCTCAGGCATGAGCTCCACCACAGGGTAGTGCGTGGTTTAGAGTGAATTGCCAAGTATATATATATATATATATATATATATATATATATATATATATATATATACCAAACATACTGAAATGTTTGTATTCTTCCTCGAATTTCGATTTCCTCTCTTTAAGATACAAAAAATCAATGTTTGCTTAGACCATTTTGTGAATAGTCAGTGATAAGTCCAAATCTCAGTGGAGTTTGCTTGATATGCGCTGATCCAGCCTACCAACGTAGAGGAATCGCATCTTCACAAATCACAACTCCTGCACCCCACTGTTAAGCTCGCGATGGATGTGTCTGCTCCTGGCGAGCGAGTTCCGTTCTTAGCCAGATTACTCACAGTCGGCTTCGAATGGCAGTACATCTGTCAAAGCAAAACTCTACATAAAACCCGCCAACTAGGGTTCGTACTTGTCACTGCCATGCAGCTCACACGAAAAGAGCTTAGCTCAATCTTGTAAGGTAGCGGCTCAAAAGGCCAACATGACTTGCTAAGCAAATCGAAGGAAGAAGCCAGCATGGATGTGATTTGGAAACTCCTTCGTAGTAATAGTTACCGTAAGCATATTCCCAACGGCTGTCTCAGTGCACTACCCGAGAAGTATCACGTCGCATCACGAGTGATGTGAGTGGCTCTGTCACGTTACATTTCGTGTATGAAGATCTCGTGATATGGTTAAGCAAGGTCCGAACAAGTTCAAACTTAAAATGAAAGTAGCTCGGAGGAGTGAGATTAAACTGAAGAAAATTCAAGTCAGGTCCGCCATATCGTCGTATCTCTACATCTGTGTCCGTGCCCGGTCGGCAGCAGATGACAGTGCTGCAGATTTTGTTCTGAAGGGCCGATGCGCGGAGAATAATCTTGTTTACGAGATAGTCGGCACCCTCTACTTTAACGAGACTTATCTAGGAGAAAACCGGCGCCCAATCCGATTGCAATTTAATGAACATACACCTGACATGGTGAACAACACCTTTGACACATCACCGTGGTATGCCCCTGGACCGGACTGGTGACGGTTTGCATTGCATAATTACGGCCCGTGTCGGTTTATATCGCAAGCCGTACGACAATCAACCAGACAGGAAAATTCGGGAATCTCTTGTAATTCGGGATACAATCTCTTCTCTGAATTCACAATAATCATCATGGCCTGTCCTATAATTGCGTGTTCATATCCTAACTTTTCATATTCAATGTCTGTCAAACTTTCACTCCTCGTATGCTTACGCTTGTGTCGTTAGGTGGGTCAAGTTATGATGTTCGATTTCAAATATGTGCCCGAACACGCTCTCCACAAATGCTATTATATTATGTTTCCTTATTGATGCTTGAAAATTCCTCTAGCCTCGTAGTTGATTCTCGAAGTATCGTGGTTTGATTGCGTTTTGAGTGCCTGGCTCAGTTACTGTGGCCATAGCAAAGTGACTGGCGCTGAGTGCGGCGGTTCGGGTGAGGAGCTGAGCGCGGCGGCCTGGATGAGGAGCTGAGTGCGGCGGTCCGGGTGAGGAGCTGAGTGCGGCGGTCTGGTTGAGTAGCTGAGTGCGGCGGTCCGGGTGATGAGCTGAGTGCGGTGGTCTGGGTGAGGAGCTGAGGGGGGGAGTGGTGTGGCGGTCTGGGTGAGGGGGAGCGCTGAGTGTGGCGGCCTGGGTGAGGAGCTGAGTGCGGCGGTCTGGGTGAGGAGCTGAGTGTGGCGGTCTGGGTGATGAGCTGAGTGCGGCGGTCTGGGTGAGGAGCTGAGTGTGGCGGTCTGGTTGAGGAGCTGAGTGTGGCGGTCTGGGTGAGGAGCTGAGTGTGGCGGTCTGGGTGAGGAGCTGAGTGTGGCGGTCTGGGTGAGGAGCTGAGTGCGGTGGTCTGGGTGAGGAGCTGAGTGTGGCGGTCTGGGTGAGGAGCTGAGTGCGGTGGTCTGGGTGAGGAGCTGAGTGTGGCGGTCTGGGTGAGGAGCTGAGTGTGGCGGTCTGGGTGAGGAGCTGAGTGTGGCGGTCTGGGTGAGGAGCTGAGTGTGGCGGTCTGGGTGAGGAGCTGAGTGCGGTGGTCTGGGTGAGGAGCTGAGTGTGGCGGTCTGGGTGAGGAGCTGAGTGCGGTGGTCTGGGTGAGGAGCTGAGTGTGGCGGTCTGGGTGAGGAGCTGAGTGCGGCGGTCTGGGTGAGGAGCTGAGTGTGGCGGTCTGGGTGAGGAGCTGAGTGCGGCGGTCTGGGTGAGGAGCTGAGTGCGGCGGTCTGGGTGAGGAGCTGAGTGCGGTGGTCTGGGTGAGGAGCTGAGTGTGGCGGTCTGGGTGAGGAGCTGAGCGCGGCGGCCTGGGTGAGGAGCTGAGTGCGGTGGTCTGGGTGAGGAGCTGAGTGTGGCGGTCTGGGTGAGGAGCTGAGTGCGGTGGTCTGGGTGAGGAGCTGAGTGCGGCGGTCTGGGTGAGGAGCTGAGTGCGGTGGTCTGGGTGAGGAGCTGAGTGTGGTGGTCTGGGTGAGGAGCTGAGTGTGGCGGTCTGGGTGAGGAGCTGAGTGCGGCCGTCGTCCCGGTGCTGGACGCCACGCGAGCCACCGGGGGCTCCATCTGGGCCGTGCTGTGTGGACTGGGGTTGGTTGAGCGAAACAGCCATCAATGCTGTATCATGTATGCAGGTTTGTATGGCTTGTATTTTTGATACGTGTTGTAAAATGTAGGTCAGGAATGAATCGATATATATTATATATATATATATATATATATATATAGTATATATATATTGAATACTATTTTGACAAGTTATACATAAGTGGCGCAGTTATTAAAAAAAACTATAATTTTCACCAACAAACACATCACCAACGTTTCGGCCACAGGCCTTCTTCAGGGTGACACAATTACAAAATTTAAAAGTTTAAGCACGCAATCACGCACTCGAATTCCTGTGTTCCAAACGTGACACATATCGCAGCCTGTCGCTGGGTTGACGAACGATATAGTACGAAACACTGCGTCAATGGCGAAAGGCGACACAACAGAATACACAAAACCATGGATGGCACTCGAGAATGCCAGATCCAATATCACTCACATCGCGCTGTGTGTGTATGTGTGTGTGTGTGTGTGTGTGTGTGTGTATGTGTGTATATGTATGTGTGTGTGTGTGCATGTGTGTGTGTGTGTGTACATGTTTGTGTGTGTGCGTTTGTGTGTGTGTGAATTGTGTGTGTGTGTGTTGGTGTGTGTGTGTGCGTGCGTGCGTGCGTGCGTGTGTGTGTGTGTATGTGTGTGTGTGTGTGTGTGTGTTTGTGTATGTAGGTGTTGGTCAAACCCTCTAGCCTGGGTCCGATGCCCGCTGCACCTCTACCACATCGTCCCGCACCAGATACGCTATCACGCTGGCAAGCTTAACAAATCCAGGTGAACTATTGATGCAATCCTCGGTATCGATAAATGCGGCCTCTACAGCCTTCCTTCTAAATTTGTCCTTTAATTGGATTATTTCACAGGCACCATCCCATCGCGAAAGGTGTCCCTCCTTCTCCCCGTGAACTACCAAAGCGCTCGACATCCTGTGATATGTAAGATCGGCCCTGTGTCCCTGGACACGTTGTTGAAGAAAACGCCCTGTCTCACCAATATAAGCCTTTCCACACCCACTGCATGGAATCCTGTATACCACAGAACGACGTCTGCTCTCACTAGGTTTAGGTATCGGTGCCCTGGCTACTAAGTCCCATAGTTTTCGTCCTGACGATTCCACTAACCTTATCCTCCCCCCCCCCGTGAACTTGGACATGCCTGCCGCGGTGTGGGAAGGAGGCACCACTATACACTGATTATTCCCAAATTCGCTCGTCCTGCTACCCCTCCTATGTATAACTAGAGCTTTCTCCTTCAGTCCTACGAGTATATCAAGAGGGTAGTTCAGCTTTCTAAGCGTACCTATCAGAAAACTGATCTCCCCAATGAGGCGATCGGGGGAGCAAATCCTGTAGGCCCGCAGGAAGAGGCCTATGACCACCCCTCTCTTTGACCTCATGGAATGCCCTGAAAAGAAGTGTAGGATATCGTTCCTATTCGTTGGCTTACGGTAGACACTAAAAAGAAGTTCTTCATCAGTCCTATCTAACAGTATGTCCAAAAATGGAAGCCTTCCGTTCTGTTCGTCTCCGTGGTGAACTGTATGTGTGGATTGATGTTGTTTAGTGTGTTCACGAGTGCATCTAGGTCAACATGCTGTGGTAATATTACGAAACAGTCATAGACATACCGGACCCAGAAACACTCGCTACCAACTATTGGGCGGAAGTAGTCAACCTCTAGCACCTCCATGAACAGGTTGGCTAATACAGCGCTCAGCAGAGAGTCCATTACCAAACCCTCTATCTGCCTAAATTCTGTACCCTCGAACTCAAACGCACCGCATCTAACACAATGCTCAACTAGCTGGATGAAATCTCTTCTCGGCAAGGGCAACGCGTCATTATCAGCAAAGTCCAGCACCCGTTTGACTGCGTCCATTTCCCCGGTAATCGGCACATTTGTAAACAACGATTTCACGTCCAAGCTGGCCATCTTCTTCTCCCCAACAGATATTTGCTTTTCAAAAAGTCCCCCAAATTTTTTACATGACTCACTGATTATTCCTAGAGAGGCCGACAAGGGTTTTGCAAGCACTTTCGCTAGACGATGTGGGGCGCTGCCTATCCCCGATGTGATAGGGCGCATAGGGACCCCCGGCTTATGCGCCTTAGGCAGGCCTCGCATCTGGGATGACCTAGGATTCTCCTCGAGGAGAAACAGTAAACCCTTACCCTTTGATGACCTCTTCTGAATCCGTCTGACCGTTTTATTAAATTCATCAGACTCCTTTTTTACAGACCCAACACTCATCGTCTGATAGGTATTCGCGTCCGAGAGCAGATTTTGCATTTTGGTAGTGTAGTCCTCCGAATTCATAACTACAACGCCGCCACCTTTGTCCGAGCTCGTGATCACAATATCCCTGTTCCGCTTGAGCTCGATCAGAGCAGTCACATATCTTCTTGGTAAAGTTGATGGTGAGATGTCTGCAACCGCAAACATACACGCCGCCACACCTTGCTGAGATCCTCTATCCACATCAGTGTCACGGGTAAGATAATTAGATTGAATCACACCAAGTAAATCCGTGTTATTTTTGCCGGTAGATAATTTTAACCCCAGGGATAAGACCCGTAATTCTATATCTGAAAGCTGTCGGTGAGAAAGTTTCGTCACTAATGCTCGACTTCCAGCATCATTCCAAGAGCTGCTGCCACACAAGCGCTTAAGTTTCGCCTCTAATAAGTATACGCACGCACGCATGCACGCACGCACACACACACAATTCACACACACACACAAACTCACACACGCAAACATGTACGCACGCACACGCACGCGCGCACACACACACACACACACATACACGCACACACACACACACACACATACACACACAGCACGATGTGAGTGATATTGGATCTGGCATTCTCTAGGGCCATCCATGGTTTTGTGTATTCTGTTGTGTCGCCTTTCGCCATTGGCGCAGTGTTTCGCACTATATCGTTCGTCAGCCCAGCGAGAGGCTGCGATACGTGTCACGTTTGGAACACAGGAATTCGAGTGCGTGATTGCGTGCTTAAAGTTTTTAAATTTTGTAATTGTGTCACCCTGAAGAAGGCCTGTGGCCGAAACGTTGGTGATGTGTTTGTTGGTGAAAATATAGTTTTTTTTAATCACTGTGCCACTTATATATATATATATATATATATATATATATATATATATATATATATATATATATATATATATATTTATATATATATATATATATTTATATATTTATACATATATATATATATATATATATATATATATATATATATATATATATGTATATATATATATATCTATATATATACTTATATATATATATATATATATATGCATATAAATCGCCCATGATGGCCTCTACAAAGGTAATTATTTCGATCGCTTCTTATCCTTGTTATCTTAATACTCTGAGTTATTTGTCGATTTCAGCAAGTTTTCTTTCTCAGCCATGAACTGCTGAGGTGAAGCTAATGTGATGCTTTAAATGTTTCCTGGGTTCCAATCCAACCGCAATTCCTGACGAAGGGTCGCATCCGAATATCAACAAATTTGCTTAGGTAACTTTGTTGGATAATACTCAAAGTGAAGGTCAAATGTGATTGATTTGATATTTCTTTTCACTTTGTAATATGGACCCACCTCATACACTTCGAAGCTTGGTTGAATTTATTGTGGGTAGCATGCAAATTGTTTGTAATGTGTGGGCTAAGTAAAAAAAACATTACAAAATTAAGTTCCAGATATTGAGTTTGTGGTCGGTTTTGTCCGGTTTTAGCCAGCTAAGACGGGTTAGAGCCATTTGTCTGGGCGATACTAGTTTTGCCCGGTTTTAGCCAGCTAAGACAGGTTAAAGCCATTGCACTGCACGTCATGTTTGAACCAGTTTATGGCAGCCATATTGTTACCAAATAATGACATATCACACCCGATTCCCTTCCCATTCGCAGGCACACGAATGATTGTCACGTCGGCATTTGGTGGGGTTGGGGCTCGAGGGCCCGCGGCGTCGCGCGCTAGGCGGGCGGCTGAATCGTATAATTGCTTCTCACATACAAAGTAGCAGGTTGGAGGAGGAAAGTGGACCTGCCCTGGAAAGCCAATTTATTGGGGAACACAATGGTGCTCGAATTATCGTGGTATCTGGCGGTACTCATAAGATCGGCTCCACCGGAATTTTGCTATGCTGCTTTTTCGGTAATTTGTGTGAGTCCTTAAAGAGTTGCGCTACAATTCTACCAAAAAGAAAAATTGCTCTTTTCTTTCACTTGTATCATCAAGACAATGTTCCATTCTAACACAAAACACGCACAATGCAAGAAATCTACTTCAATATTTTCGTTTGCCTTTAGTAATATATGACAATTTTATGAGACTGATTTCTTCCCCATTGCGTCAGACAAAGATTCTTGCTTCGGGAATTTGTATGCTTACATGGGCGAATTCACTGGAAAACAGTAGTGTCAGATTCATGTTCCATGGTGAATTCAGAACAGATTGATGTATGTTTCATATTGATATCGAAAAGTCACTGAAACCAATTATGTCGCGCTAGACCGGGCTTCTGGCCCACTGTGCACTGGTCTGGACAGGACTAGTTTTGTCCGGTTTTGGCCAGCTAAGGCAGCCATTGGTCTGAACTAGACTAGCTTTGTCCGTTTTTTTCAACCCTGACCCGAAATGGTGTCACCGGCTGGCATTAATTCCGCTGGACGCTGGGCTAGCTTCAGTTACTACAGCCCTCCGAACAGTACAGGAAAAAGGCGTCTCTCGTGTAATCGAAGCATACATCAGACAACTACGCTTGCGATGTCCCAAAGGCGTCAAGACTAGTCACTAGTCACACAAGTGTCAATATATCACTGCGTGCTTGTTGTATGTCATGATGGATTAGTCAGCATGTGTTCCGCGTTCCCGATAAGCAAGTTTCATCCCAACAATTATTGATGCATAACACAAGGCCTGGCATAGCATCCCTGGTGATGACCATGCATTACAATGCATGAATTGCATAGGCGGCAGCTGCTCTCAGTGTTGCATTGTTTAGATCGCGCGGCTGCAAACGCCCACGGGCTCAGCGTGGGTTGGGACCGCGCCCCGACAGGTCTGGAAGCTGCTGACTTTCACGGGCTCAGCGTGGTTTGGGACCGCGCCCCGACAGGTCTCTGGAAGCTGCTGACTTTCACGGGCTCAGCGTGGTTTGGGACCGCGCCCCGACAGGTCTCTGGAAGCTGCTGACTTTCACGGGCTCAGCGTGGTTTGGGACCGCGCTCCGGCCGGTCTCTGGAAGCTGCTGACTTTCACGGGCTCAGCGTGGTTTGGGACCGCGCTCCGGCCGGTCTCTGGAAGCTGCTGACTTTCACGGGCTCAGAGTGGTTTGGCACCGTGCCCCGACAGGTCTCTGGAAGCTGCTGACGTTTGGACGCGACACCATCGTGCTCACATTAAGAACAATGAACCACATAAAGGACGTAAGGGTCTCAGGCTAAGAGCGTGATCTCGTGATCGAATGAATGGGGCTAATAAGGTAGATAGTTTTTTTTATAAAACTCTTAATACGCGCACCGGAAGGGGGGCAAAATTCGCCCACCCCTCCGGTTTTTCGTACATAACTCCAGATTTTACCGGTTGATATTCGCCATTGTTTGCGTGCCTGCTTAGAAATGACCGGCGCGTCGTTTAAAGCAAGAAAAATCGAAAGCGGCATAATTTTTTTTCGAGTTAGGGGCCGTTAAAGTTAAAAAAAAATTCGTAGCGCCAGACCACAAAAATCGGCACTGATGCGCTTCCCGTATATCCGCAAAAGGGAAGTGTTCTTGACAACACTAGCGACTTGTTTGATGTATATTGATATGCTATATAGTTTCAAGGTCATGTTAGGTCACTGAGGTCAAGTCAGGTCAAGTTCATGACAGGTTAATGGAACCAAACTTGGTCAACTGGAATGTTGTCATAAATGTTTAATACAACGAAGAATGGCTCTTAGATGCTCCTGGGTTTTAGACATTGCGTTTCTTTACACGCAATGTTGTCATGAATGCACTACTGTTTGTCATTGTGTAACTAAGCGTTTCCATACTTTATTCATGTACTTCACCCCATTCTTCGCGAAGCCGATTGCGCCGAGCTGCCCGACAGAGCAGTCGGGCGGGCCGCCGGGTCCGGTAACTGGAACAGGTAACTGACCTGATAAAGTGCTGCTATATAGGTGACCTGAGGTCAAATGTCGGGTTTAGCATCTGTATTGCATCATTAATAATGTCCAAAACATCACTGATACCCATTTTGGAGCATTTAAACAGAATCACAGCGATCCATAACAATGACAAGCCAAGCCACGCAAAACAAGAAAATTTTGACAAATGTGAACTCATTTGACCTTGAAGATATTGACCTAAAGTCATCAAATTTGCACACAATAGAGTTGCCTACCGTACCCATCCACCCGTCAAATTTCGTTACTCCAGCTTTAATAGGAGCCGAGATCTCAGGGGGGGCAGAATCCGCCCCCCCCCCTCCAGTGCGCGTAAGTTTCAGAGGCCCTCCAGGGCGCGTGTTAATATAGTATTGATTAGGTTTGCCTTATTCGAAAAGACACTTCGGCCTCCTCAAGTCACTTCGTGACGTGCATGATCAAAGGAAAAAAGAATGTTATGTTGCATAATTAGTTCATAAATGTTGAAGCATGCTTGTGTTGCGGAGAAAATTTACAAGTAGTTTGACGAGAAATGGGTGATCGTCCCCCAACAGTGTGGACAGATAAAAACAAATTTGGTTTGTATGGCAATAGTCGATCAGTGTTTTTCGAGGGCCGTGGCATTGTTGACAGTGTAAGAGGATATGTGTGACTACCAGACGGGAGCTGCGTGGTGACATGAAGGCGGTGGTGAAGCATTGTAAATATATCGATGTGTGAGGCAATTATGTCCCGATGCGGAGCCGCAATAAGACATATTTTTCATGACGGTTGATTTGAAGTGATGACATCCAGTGATCGGGCACAGGCTTGACGAGTCGTAATTGTATGTGGTTTGCATTTTCATTTCATCGTTGGTTCCAAAAATGTGGAATGCTCGGTTGTTTTAATGATTTAATGCCTTCAAAATGTTGGGGAATTTCTGTGACGTTTGGGAGTTGTAATGATGCGTTTGCTAATCGGTCAGCTTCTTCGCTTCCTGGGATACCGCAGTAACTGGGCACCCACAGGAAACGGACCTGCATGCCAATCACACCTGCATGATCAATCAAAAATGTGACGCTCGACTATCAGCCAGTGGAGGAAGAAAGTTTCAGTATATATTCTTATCGTCTTAGAGTAGCTTCCCTGCATAGGTTTAACTCAGATGGTCCCCTGTGGTTCCTATTAAGTCTTCATGTCTTATTATGAGCTACAGGGGTCCATCTAGATTAAGCCTACACACGGATGGTACCATAGGAAGGGAAAAAGAGGCTGAAACCTGCTGATCTATGACATATCCTGCGACATATATTTCTGAAGAAACCATCTCCTCCGCTGTACTATGCTCTTCAGTATCATATTCTCGAAGGTGAATACGAAATCCACCACACTGCCAGGTACACTTGCTACTAACATAATTATATATCTACGATGATAATATACCAGAACTTTCATGACTGATCCATTTAAATTTAAGTGCATTCCACGAGGGACACAATTTTTTCGCGATATTTATTTCGCGAAGAAATAAATGGTTGTGCGAATGGCTTCTCGGTTATCGGAATGTGATTGCTATATTGTGGATGCTTCTCTCTCATTGTAGTTCGTGGTAAGGTATAACTAATAGATCATCTACTACCACAATTTGGAGACATTTCTGCCATTGTGTTTAACCCTTGACTTGCACATTAGCCCATTCCACGACAAATCAACAAGGACATAACACCCAATATTTTATATTTTGATTACAATATTTGTGTGGGGTTATCTGATCCGCCAAATCCAGCTGTGCCATTTTTAGAAAGATCAGGCCAACAGTCAAGGAGTTACAGCCTCGGCCATTTCTGAGATGTCACTAAACAAGGGTGTTTTTTGAAGTCCTTAATGCAATGAAAAGCAATCCGAATTACACAAATGCATATATCGGTGAACTCACAATAATCCACGGCATCTTTTTGCTATTTCGGAATTTTCGTCTATGCGCCATTTGAAATCGTGGCATCGTGACCTAAGATCACGTGACATACTTTAACTATCGTGACCGTCACAATGCGATTTGGAAAAGTGCAGAAATGAAGTTCGATGTCTTATCTTTCGAAGCAAAAATAAAAAAATTGGGTTTTACCCCTAACAATATACACATCCGCTCAAAATTTGGAATGCATGGTTGTATTTGCGCTAGTTTATCGTGGCCTGTTTTATATTTGTTTGGAACAGTATATTACTGTAATGCAAGCCTTTTGATGTTCGTGGCACGTGATGGGATGAGAATGTTAGTCATCTCATCTTGAGTGTTGTGTTGCACAAGTGTTCTAACTCGTTGTGAGGTCAAGGGTGAAACAAATGATAGAAATGTCTCCGAATTGTGGTAGGTGGCCCATTCCACGAAAAATCGACAAGTGAAGGGGCCAAATTACACTCTATACCCCGAAAGAAAACTTAGATAGGGTTAGTTTGTCTCTATAATCCAGCTATGCAATTTTGGGGAAGATCGGAGTAACATTTAAGGAGTTACAGCATCGGACATTTTTGAGTGGTCACCTAAGTCTTTAGAGACCTGGAACTCAATGAAGAGTAACACGAATTACACGAAGCTATATATCGCTGAACTCGTCATGGTCTACTGCATCTTATGTCAATTTCTAAAGTTTTGTTCACGCGTTTTTTTAGATCGTGAGCTTGTGATTTAAGATCACGTAACCTAGGTTCACCTTTGAGACAGTCACAATGCTATTTTGGATATGCAGAAGCGACGAAGGGTGATTTGTGAACTCCTAGATCGTCACTTGTAAGGAGAAAAGTAATAGAAATGTTTTCACCTGATGCATTATATTTTTTCCTCAATGCCAGCATATCAAAAATGTACGATCCTATTTCACCGACAACACTGAAGGGTTTTTATCACCGCCAATCACTGCAATAAAAGCCTGCTGGCGTTTTAAACCCCACATTCTGGAAACGAAAAGATGAGCCTCATTGACTGAGTAATCGCATTCATCTTGAACTGCTTGAGAACAAATTTGGCGCGGACACATCCATTAACACATGCTGAGTCTGAAATGAATCGTATTGGATCATGAGCCGTCTACATCGGTGTAATATAATAAAGTAACGTAATTGCACAATGCATTGCAATACAATGTGTTGCAGACCAGCATTATAATGCAATGCAATGTAATGGTCTACAGATCTGCAGATCATCCCATACCTTGTCAGAATCCCAGTTCAGACTGATGATCTGTGACTGCGATAATATTAATCAACACAATCTGCATTAGCGCGCACACTAACACGTCTCACTTCACCCAACTACCATTAACTCACGCCCCACATCAGTAAGCAGTTCATGAACTATTACGGTGTTGTGGATCACTCGTGCGAACTTGAGGACCCCTGTGTTCCCTTCACCGTGATAGCTTTCGAGAAGCGCTCGGTGAGGTGGGTCGTGACGTCCATTGCGTCCTGCTTTGACGCAAATATGAATTTGATGCAGCTGGCTAGCTTGTGCGACAGATACTCAAACATGTCCTCCGCCGCCAGTATCTGGTTGTTAAGCGGGCGCTTGAGGCTCTCTTGAGCCCCAGCACGCTTGGCTATGCTCCCGATGCCGTCGCAAGCACCCTTGCTATGAGATGTGACAAAAACGCCACTCACAGGATACCCCAAAATCTGTCTGAAGGTGACACACATTGACGAGGGCATGCTTATTCGTATACTACCGTCTGTAAAATAAATATTTTTTTTTAGGTCAGGTACTGCGGTCAGAATTTCTGGGATAAGCCGCTGCAGGAACGCATGCACCATGTCGGTGTTGTGCTTTGTGCCGTCAGAGATACAGCAGTAGCTCTGATGGCACAGTACCTCGTCCTCACGCCAGTACACTACAAACGGGTGCACGGTACACTGGGACGAAACCCAATGGAAGCCATCCTGCAAGTGAATACAAAAATTTCAGGGAAATCGTACTAGACAATCACTTCGCCCCCCTTGTCAGTAGCCTTTGCGTAGGTGAAGTGCTGACCTTGTTTGTCAGCAACCAAGTGGTGTCTGGTCAGCTTCACGGCTTGATAGCTCAAATATCGCATGCTTTCCTTCTTGGTCTAGATTATTTCTGCGAGTGTACAGCGATGCGTGCTCATACATTGTTTGTACCTAATCTCATTATCCATGTCATCATCTGGGATTGAATCACCTTCACTCTCTTCTCCTGATTTGTCCGCGAGGATAATTCTCAGAAAGTGCATCACCCCGTCTTCACCAGGGCAGTCCTCACAGTTGTGCATCATGCAATCCTGGTTTTCCGTGCCACATACAGCGTGATCGAGGAGGTCACGGTATTTGAGACCGGGAAGGCCGATAGCGGATATGAGCAGTTTTGGGTTTTGATAATAAGTGCACATGCACACTGAATGCGTTCCACTGCTGCCTGCCAAGACGCAATGCTTCGGACGAAGGGCAGCAAAGGTTAAGAAGCCGGCGCGAAGGTTTTAAGAGATCTGCTATATATATATATCGTCTCCCACAAATTTATAAAAGCAAGCCTGTTCTGAACTCTACTTTTGGTTCCATCAACATGTCGCACCGTGACACGGTCAGTCTTGCCGAGTCACATCCGGCTGATCTGGTCCGACTACTAAAATAGCTTTGCTTTCACTTTGACTGTGTCCGACACCCTCAGAAATTTCCTCGCTTCACAGGCAGCACGTTGAGCGAGAGTGAGCAGTGAGCACTGGGTACCGAAACACGGTGCCACCCCTTGTGGGGGGGGGTTAGGCGTGCCGGACCATAAAGGTCATTTTCGTCGCCTTTAAAGCGAGTACGTTACATGTCTGTCTATAAAGCGAGCGTTTGCGATCAAGGTGCAGGCCAGTGGACATTTACGTTAAGGGAATTTTACGTTATAGTTTGTGTGATATTTTAGGTGCTGAAGGCGGAGGTCTAGGTTGGGGACATCTCCCTGATGTCTAAATGGTTTTAATTTTACTTTACTCCTCCACAAAATAATTTGTAGTTTTGGTAGGGGTGCTTTGAGAGTGGCGAGAAGTTGATTTTGCCAGGGTGCCGGCTTTAGCCTACTCTTATCAAAGAGCACCGAGGGATCTTTACCGTGCGAACGAGGAGGTAATTGTTCACACCGCCTATCACGCCAGCCGCCGCGTGTTAGTTGTTAGTAGCGGGTTAGTCTAAGCATGCCATGCAGGGTTGTCAGTTGGGTTAGTACGGTGTTTTGCAATTCGGCTCTATCACGTCCGCTGTACCTCTGGGTAGCTGTTTACGTTATGAGTTGCAAGGCAAATCGGCTCATCTACGTCCGATGGCTCCTCTGGGTAGTCGTTTTACGTTATGCTAATTTCAATTTTAATTTGCTTATGTTTTCCTAAAGCAAGTCGGCTCATCTACTTCAGACGGCACCGCTAGGTAGCCATTTATTTATAATTGAGAAGTAAATCGGCTCATGTACGTCCGACGCCATGCGGGGATGGCTATTTACGTGTTTCCTACGAGTCATGCATTACGAGTGCATGCACGAGCCATGCACGAGCCATGCACGAGCCATGCACGAGCCATGCACGAGACGCGGTCCTGCATTACGAGTTGATATGAGTGTTGGTGGTGTGGTGCCTACAGTGCTCCTGCTAGTTTTGTGGCATACAGATATTCAAATAGCAATTGAAGGAGTTCTGGGTGCTTGTCACCGAGAAGCGATGGAAGCGATAGGGTGATGCCCTCTCTTTGGCAGAATGCCTTAAGTGGTTGTCTTTGAGTGCTAAAGCTACTACAGTCTAGCAGGACGTGGCTAATGCTTAACGTGGTGTTGCAGGTGCCGCAGTGAGGTGTTGTATATTGGTCACCCTCTAATTGAGGCTGTGTTAGTTTTGTGCAACCAGTGCTAAATCTAGTGAGGATGACCTGAACCTCTTTTTGTCGGTGAGATTGATTTGATGTGTTCCATGTGCCTACCGTTGGTTTGATTGCGTGGGCGTGGTTGGATTTGTGTTGTGTTGAGTTGTGCTGTGTCCAAGTGTTCTGTTGATGTTGGCGATTGTCGCGTTGTAGGAGTGCTTTGCAATCGTCTACCGAATAGTCCACGCTAGGTTAAGTGTTCATTGCTAAGGCTTGCTTTGCGAACCGGTCTGCTTCTTCGCTACCTGGGATGTTGGCGTGGCCCGGAATCCAGAGGAAGGAAAAGTTCATGTTTACGCTATGGGCCACGAGTTGTTGGATTATATCAATGAAGTGATGTGGACAGTCGTGGGTGTTGCTAATTGACTGGAGGATGGATTTGGAGTCTGAGCAAATTACTACGTTTCTAGCTGTACGCCTCATGAGAATGGAGATAGCGGCCAGAATAGCCATTGCTTCAGCGGAGTAGATGGAGAAGTTATCCGGTAGACGCATGGAAAGTCTGAGACCTGGTCCAGTGATGCCGATGCCTATCTTAGCCTCGTGTTTTGACCTATCCGTGAATACGAGTGATTTATGATTGGTCTCATTGGCGAACTCGTGGAAGATGCCAAGAATTTCCGCCGATGTGATAGTGTATTTCTCTCCGAGAGCAAATACTCGATCTTTGGTTGACTGAAAGTCCAGAATGGCCTAGTGGGCGGTCGAGCTGCAGTGGATGGCATTGCGAGGTTAAGATCTGAGAGAGCCGTAGCAATCTGAATGCTATATGGTGGAAGTTTGCACGCAAATCAGCTCTTCACTTATCTGTCAGGCGTAAAGCAGCGCTGTGCTGGATGCTTTTAATGGATTTGATTTTTATGTCGTAGCGGCCCAGCTGTTGTGTGCTCCTGACGTGGAGTGTTCTAGTGTTTGAGTCCACTAGAAGACTGGCTATCGGTGTGGTGCTGAGGGCACCTGTGGCTGCTCTGATGCAGCTGTTTTGAATGATTTCTCACTTTCGGCTCCGACTTTCTGAAATGGTGGCAAAAACGATGCTGTTGTATTCTAGGATGAGTCGTATGATTGATGTGTACAGTCGCAGTAGTGTTTTCCTGTATCCGCCCCAGTCTGTGCCTGCAAGTGCACGTAGTATGTTGACGCGCTTCGCGCATCGCTTCGAGATGGAGGTGATGTGGATGTTGAAACTGAGTTTTTCGTCTAACCACCCCTTGTTTGTGCTCTTCATTATATTTCACTACATTCGCAATTTTTATTTTCGCGAATAAATAAATGGTTGTGCGAATGGCTTCTCGGTTATCGGAATGTGATTGCTATATTGTGGATGCTTCTCTCTCCTTGTAATTCATGGTAAGGTAGAACTCGTAAATCATCTACTACCACAATTTGGAGACTACTGCTGCCATTGTGTTTACCCCTTGATCTCACGAGTTAGAACACTTGTGCAACACAGCATTCAAGATCAGATGACTAACATTATTATCTCGTCACGTGCCTCGAACGTGAAAAGCTTTGTACTTCAGTAATATACCGTTCTAAATACATATCATACAGGTCACGATAAACTAGCGCAAAAGCAACCATGCATGCCTAAATTTGAACGGATATGTAGAGTTTTATGAGCAAAGCCCAACTTTTATTTTTATTTTGTTTGCTTCCAAAAATAAGATATCGAACTTCAGTTCTGTACTTTTAAAAATCGCATTGTGACTCTCCCGAAAGATAAAATAGGTCACGTGACCGTAGGTCACGATGTCACGATTTCAACTATCCCGCAAACGAAAATTTCGAAAAAGCCAAAAGATGCAGCAAGTCATTGTGAGTTCACCGACATATACTTTCGTACAATTCAGATTGTTCTTCATTGAGCGAAAGACCTCAGAACACCCTTGTTTGGCTACATCTCAAAAATTCCCGAGGCTATAATTCCTTGACCATTGACCTGATCTTTCTAAAAATGACACAATGATTCACAGAATGTTCAGATTCATCTTGATTGGCACAATCTTTTAAGGGATACTCAACATGGATTTCGATCTCGAAGGCAGGGCTCAAAAATAGCACCGTCCTGGCGATAGCGTCGGCGACCAGGTGCAGACTCACCAGGCCGCAGTGGCGACCAAAACCAGAATTTGGCTTGATATGTCCGTAAACATGTTAACCATAAATGATAGAATTAGTCGATGTATCAGATATTTTCATTTAGCAGCAATGATCTTTTTCCAGATCAAAAGTATACTAGGAGCGTACCGCTAATGCTATCAAATATTCCGTCCCTCTGACCTACCATATTTATACTAGAACTTCCCGTGGGCACAGGACGGCGCTTATCTGACAACCACAATGCTAAACCAATGGCATACCGTGGTCGCCAAAACCGCCGACGAACGCCGACCCGCCGACCAATGTGGTCGTCGCCTAGGAATCTAGTTGTAAATGAGGAATTGGAAATCAGGCAACTCTCGGTGGCTTGTTCAGTCGTTCGTTCGAAAATTGGTTGTTGGTTGTACTTGTACCTAATCGTGATGGTGAATTAATGTCGCGTTTTCGTGAATTGATTGCTTGACTGCCTTGATTCATATTGACATTGCCGAGGTAGGTACCTAGTTAGATATCCAGGCGTGGACTCCATTCAACCATTCAAGATACTTAAAGGGAGCCAGTTTGCTACTGGAGGTCAGAGGTCAAATTGGATCAGGATAATACAGAAAGGTATGTTGTTGTTTCTCCCTACTTAGGTACCTAGGTAGGAACCTACCTAGGTATCAAGGTACCTTCCTAGGTACAAGGATATGATCATGGGTAGCATCGTCCAGAGTGCAGGCATTGATAAGCTTGTTTTTTACATTGGATATGGCATTTTAAGACAAAAATATTATAAGAACACGTTTCATAATGGGATTAGGATGATGTAGCATGTTGCCTACCTAACCATTTACCTATTACCAGCACAAGTGCATGCATACTTTTCATTTGGTAACATATAATATCAACATATTGATATTTAGTTGGGGCAATATATAATGAAGAAGAATGTAATATGTCAAATAAATCCTAATCTAACATAGACGCTGCCACTAGGTTATTTTATGCTTTATCCGATGTGTTATGTCAAGCCTTTCAGTCTAACCTAGTCTTTTTCTTTTTTGAAAGAAATATATCAGAGTCGAACACTATCTTCAGAAAAAGGAAAAATCAAACATTTGCTGCAAAAAACAAGAAAGCACAACATGATTTCATTCCATTTTGAGCAGGAATGAATGGTTTCATTGTCTTAATCATGTTCAGAAATATGATCTCACAATATTGGGTATAATTGCACTTTAAGGTATGCATGAGGCAAGTTTTGCACACATTTTACCTCCATGAAGCAAACAATATTTTACCTCCATGAAGCAAACTGGTTAGGTTAAGCTTTTCTTTTTTTAAGTTAAAAATTCTCCTTTTTAACCTTGTTCAACAAAAAAGTCTTTCTTCAAAAACAGATTGAGCTAGGGTAGGCTATGTTAGGTTTTTTAATTTGAAAAATGTGAGAAAAATTGAAAATTTTATTTTTGCAAGGAATGTATTTTCTTACATGGAAGGTTAGGCTAAGCTATGTTAGGTTATGTTATGTTGCATTTTTTTCCTTCTTTTGCACCTTATTTTTATGCTATATTACCCAACTCCAAGCCAATTTGTTGGTGTTATTTTGCCTACTAACTGAAAAGTATGCATATGCACATGAAATGAGTGGTCACATCATGTTGACCACATTCATAAAGATTGCATTGGAAAAAGAAATTCCAAGAATTCAAAAATTACCTTAAGGTGCAGATTTACCTAATATTGTCCTGAAGTGTCATGTCATTCTGAAAGTAAAAAATACATCTAGTGTAAAATTTTGGATATTATTGTGCTTTTAGGTATTCACAGGACAAGTTTTACACATTTTACTGCCATGAAGCAAAGAATATTGTTAGGTTTGGTTACATGAGGTTAGTTTAGGTGTTTTTATTGATAACAATTTTCCTTTTTTATTAAAAAAAAATGTTGATTTTTCCTTGAAAAGCAGGTTAGGCTAGGTTAGGTTAGGTTTTTCATTTGATGAATCTTGAGAAATAAGTATGAAATCTGTCTATTTTTTTATATTTCTTTTCTCATGGTAGCTTGGTTAGGTTATGCTATTTCTTTTGCTTTTGAACATTATTTGTATGCTATATTACCCAATTGAAGGCCACCTTTTTAGTGTTCTTCTACCTGTCAACTGAAAAGTAAGCATCTGCAGAGGAAATGAGCAGTCACATCATGTTAACCATGTTCATAAACCGTTGGAGAAGGAAGGTCCAATAATTAAAAAATTACCTTAAATCAAAATTTACCACCTTTTGTGTGGACAAAATTAACTTGTACTTTTTGTATTTCATTAAATTAGAAATCCTAACATAGGATATCCTATGATAACACCTTTGCTTTACAGAGGAACAGCATGTGATTACTGATTAGTATGTCTTGTATACAGTCTAAACTACAAATTACTGAATCTCCTAAGATGGCAAGTGGAGAAGGTTTAGATAAAGATACCTATATGGAAGAACATTGGAATGTAGAGCTGGTGCTGATTTGGTCTGCTTACTTTGCTTTCCTTTGCTATCCACCTTGCCATGCCAGAATTTGCTGTGCCATTTCCAATTATTTATAAAAGAGAAAAAAAAACAGCAACTCTAATATGCACACAGATTACAGCACAATGACGGTACTTTTATTTGTATAGGTATCATCCAGATACTTTGAATAGGATATATCTTGGATAGATGGTATTTTCCACTCTGGCCAGGATATGGGTCTTCAGTATCCAAATCCAGTGTGAAAACAATACATGCATATTATGCTGAATTTCAAATAAAGTAATTGTGCCATAATTTTGGTGCACTGTACAATCATTCCAGGACATGCACAGATTATTTTATGGCTCATCTGACCTCTATCAGAGGGATGGCTTGCACTTCTCTGAGAAGGGGGTGCAAGTGTTAGGCAAAGTATACGAACATGTCCTTCAGGGAAACTAGATAATGGGGTGGGGAGGGAAGAATTGGCATTGCCATCTCAGGGATATGTCAATAGTGACAGCATAGGCAATAGAACCTCACAGTCAGCAAATAGGGGTAGCAGTAGATCAAGGGGGCAGAGTGGTAGCTCATCCAGAGATGATAGAGCTACTCAACATAAAAAGCCAAAGAGGGTCATGGAACTTTTGTTAAGTGTATGATGCTTAATGCTCAGAGCATTCGATCCAAATTTGATGAGTTCAAGTGTTATGTTGCTGAGGAGAAACCAGATTTTGTTTGCATTACTGAGGCATGGGTCAGTGAGGGATATTTTGGGCATAACTTGCAGGACTATGAGATCCAGGGATACAATATGTTTTCATGCAATAGGGGTCCAGCAGTGAAAGGGGGTGGTGTAATGCTCTATGTGAATAGCTTATACAGTTCTCAAAAAGTAGTAGATGGGGTGAAAAATGTGTCTGTGGAGTCCATTTGGCTTGATGTTGCTGTGGGAAAAGGCAACAACAATAAACTGAGGATAGGAGCTTTGTATCGATCAGGAACCTTGCCACATTCTCAGCAACTGGAGCTTGATAAGGTGATTTCTGAGGAAATCAGTAGAAACTTTCAGAGGAAATGCCTTATTCTTGGTGACTTTAATCTAAAAGGATATGAAAATGTTGGTGTTGGTTCCCCATCATGTAAACTGTTTAGGAAATGCCTTGAAGAGGACTTGTTCTTACACCAGTTTGTAATGGAACCAACCAGGCAGGGCTCATTCTTGGACCTTGTCTTCTCAGATTTAAGTGATTTAGTTCAAGACTTGACTGTAGGAGAAACTCTGGGAAGAAGTGACCATAACATAGTGAGATTCAAGGCACAGGTATCAGGGACAATCAAGGATAATTTGGCAAAGATTCCAAATTTTAACAGGGCAGACTTTGCCTGCATGAGAGAGGCTTTAAGTGCCATCAAATGGGAAGAAGAATTCTTTGATTTAAATGCCTGTGAAATGTGGGAAAAGTTCAAATCCTACTTGAGGGAAATTCAGATTAGACATGTCCCCCAAAAGCAAAGGCGCAAAAGAAGGGTAGGAAAGCCAGCATGGCTTACACCAGATGTGATGAAAGCAATTAAGGCTAAGAAAGGTGCATTTAGAGTATTTAAGGAGGCTTCAAATATCGTAAATCTAAGGTCGTATCAAAAATCTAGAGACGCTGTGAAGCAGAAAATCAGAGCAGCAAAGCGAGCAAAAGAATTGGATTTGGCTAGGAACTGTAATGTGGACAGTAAAAAGTTATTTAGTTTCTACAAGCTAAGTAAAGTTTCAAGCACAATTGGTCCACTGGATGTAAATGGGACTATATTGAGTGAGGATAGTGAGATGGTTGAGGAGCTGAGCAAGCAGTTTAAATCAGTGTTTACAGTGGAAGATGTGACTAATCTGCCAACCGTGAACCACAGTTCAGTGACAGGTGATCAGATACACGATGTTGATTTCATTGATAGTGATATTGTTTTCAATTATATCAGAAAAATAAAGACAAACAAGGCAGCAGGACCCGATGGAATTTATGCTAGGGTATTGCGGGAAGCTAAAAGGAAGTGGCAATTCCACTTAGTATAATATTTTGTAGATCAGTTTCGCAAAATGAAATTCCAACAGATTGGAAAAGGGCAAATGTAGTTCCTATTTTCAAGAAAGGAGAAAGAGGGAAAGTTGAAAACTATAGGCCAGTAAGCCTCACATCCCTAGTCTGCAAGGTACTCGAATCAATTATCAAGGATAGAATAGTTAGTTTTCTGGAAGGAAACAGATTGATTCAAGATACTCAACATGGGTTTAGAAAAGGGCGATCGTGCCTCACAAATCTCTTGGACTTTTTGAATTTTGCTACAGAACAATTTGATCAGGGAAATCAGGTTGATGTAGCATATCTTGACTTTAGTAAGGCCTTTGACAAGGTACCCCATAAACGGTTAATGATGCAGCTTCAGGTCCATGGTATTGCAGGTAGCATCCTAAAATGGATAGAGTTGTGGCTTTCAGATAGACAGCAGAGAGTGATGCTAAATGGTACAAAGTCATCATGGCAAAATGTTCTTAGTGGAGTCCCCCAGGGGTCGGTACTGGGGCCACTATTGTTCATTATATATGTGAATAGCATTGAATGTGGCCTAAGCAGTAAGGTTGTGAAATTTGCGGATGATTTGAAGATCTTTAGGGCAATAACAGGGAAAAATGAGCAGGTTTTGCTGCAGAAAGACTTAGACGAGCTAGTGAAGTGGTCCGAAAAATGGCAAATGAAGTTTAATTTTGATAAGTGCAAAGTCATGCATGTAGGTAGGCAGCATATGAAGGCTCCATACTTGATGGGTGGCCAAGTACTATCTGTGACTCAGCAGGAGAAGGACTTAGGTGTTATTTTGAACACAAAATTGGGGGCATCAGAACAGACCAAAGAAGCCAGGAAGAAGGCACTAAGAATGCTTGGGGCAATACAGAGGAATGTGTCATACAAAAGTGAGGAGGTCATCAGGAAGCTTTACTGTGCATATGTCAGGCCACATTTGGAATACTGTGTCCAAGCTTGGTCCCCTAGTTATGAGAAAGATTGTTGGCTTTTAGAGAGAGTACAAAAGAGGGCAACAAAAATGGTTAATGGTATGGGCAACCTGGAATATGAGGAAAGACTGAAGAAATTGAACATGTTTTCACTTAGATATAGAAGGCTGAGAGGAGATCTCATCGAGGTTTTTAAATTTGTTCATGGTCAGGAACAGGGATATCTCAGGGAAATATTTGAATTTAACAGAAATGATGCAATTAGAGGTCATCAATTCAAAATTAAAGTTAATCACAGCAGGACAAGGTTAAGACAGTCTTTCTTCACCAACAGGGTAGTAGAACACTGGAACCAGCTGCCAGGAACCATTGTCAGTAGCAACACACTGAACATCTTTAAAAACGGCATAGACAATCATTATAAGAATAGGGGGATTGTTTTTCTGTATTCCAGGGAAGGTTGATCGACAGGGAGGAGTGGGAGTTGGGAGGAGTTTGTAATTGTTTACTGTGTTATGAAATAGCAAGTGAGTCTCTTATTAAGTCTAAATGCTTTATAACTTTATATAGGGTGTACCTAGCAGTGGATTCAGCACCTTCCTTCGGGATGTGATACTGATGAGATTGTCTATGGTAGCACAATGGGTATGATGGGAGGAGATTGTAATTGTTGAGTGTATTATGCAATAGCAAGTGAGTCTCTTATTAAGTCTGAACGCTTTATGAATTTCTGTGAGATGTGCCTAGCAGTGGATTCGACATCTTCCATCGGGATGTGATGCTGATGAGGTTGTCTATGGTGGCACGATGGGTGTGATGGGAGGAGCTTGTGATTATTGAGGGTGTTAGGCGGTAGCAAGTGAGTGGTGTTAGATGGGCTGGGATATATAGCTTCCTAGTAACTTGGGATAAGGGATTGATTGGGGTGGGAGTATGTACATTCTAGTACCTTTTCTAGATAGGCTTAACCCAGATGGGCCCCTGTGGCTCTTATTAAGCCTTAATACTTTATGACTTTATGAGATGTGCAGAGTTTGGCTTGAAAAATATGCTTTGTTCAGGCATATTTTGTGCGCAAGTTACTTATCCAGATATCTTGAATAGTATATATCTAGAATAGATGGTATTTTTCCACTCTGGCCAGGATATGGCTAGGATATGGGACTCCAGCATCCCAATCCAGTGTGAAAAGAATACATGCACGTTATACTGGACTTCAAACTGAAATAATTGTGCCAGAATTATGGTGCACTGTATAATCATGGCACAAGTACAGATGTGTTGAGTTATGCTTGAAAGTAATGCTTGGTTGAAGCATAATTTGTGCTAAGTATTCCTGGATATGTACCTTATTTCATTTTTTTCTGGAACTATGTTAGATATGTCTAGAGTAATATGCATTCTCAAGTTGCTTCAACATGGACAACAACTTAAAACCAGTAAAGTTTGGTTACATGCATTTCCCTTCAATAAAGCTGTCATGAGCTGTAGCATATCTGTACATGTGATGTAAGTTTAGTGCTGTGTGTCAAAATTCTCATGGAATTCTTCAGTTTCAAAGCAAGGAGGGTTGGACATGGTTGAATTTGTTATTTAATGTTGCATTTCGAGAGCAAAATGTTTAACATTCCATTCCAAAATTGTAATATTTTCTTTCTGAACCATTAACTCCTTTCTGTATTTTCCAGTTAGCTTGGGCATGTTAATCAAACAGGAAGAAGTTTGCAGTCATTTGCAAACATCTCAAATCTTTTGGTGAAAAGGTCCCATATATTATAATCCCATATATTCCAGATAATTCCCCATGGAGGATAATTTTCTGGATGACAAACATCCAGTACAGGAACATTCTTTCAACCCTGGTTGGACAGAGTACATGTCAACAGTCAGCAGGCTGGATTTGTGCTTTGCAATCCTGGACGCGGAGAGGAAATTTTTGGATGTAATTGAATATGGAGAGGATATTTTTATTCCAGCTTATGGCATCAGAATCTCGGCTTGTACTATCCAGTAAATCTTGAGCACATCACAGAGCAGTTCATTGTCAAGAACCATTATTAACCTACAAGTGAGACAAATGAAGAAGATTTCCTCAAGAGGATGATGCTTTGGATGCACCAAATCCAGAATTAGTCAATTTTTCCAACCCCGGCAGTTACTGATCTGGTTGTATATGTACCCCCACCCTTTCTGATTACTATCGATCGCATATTCTTCTATGCTCAACTGAGTGGGATGATGCCAGGGTGCAAGATTTGGCTTGTGGGTGCAGTATATTGATATATTATGGCCAGCCAAACATTTTAATTCAAATTAGCATTATTCGCGTTGATCTCAGTTTACCCCACTATCGCCTATTATTATATTCCCTGCATGCATTGCGTTTTGTGTGAACCCATTTCTCTTTTATCAAGGTAAGCGGGATATCGGCCTTTACGTTGGTCCTGGCTCCGCACTGCAAGAGCCGAACTAAGAGCATGGATTCGCGCGGCTGCTTCAAGGACAGCAACAAGAAGTTGTACAAGATGGACAACATCCGCATAGTCAGTGACCTGCGCGCCATCAAGGCTTCGCCGACCGAGAGTGTCGTCGGCGCTGTACTGGTGGCTGCGTCTCGCCTGCATATTAGGGGGTTGATTTCCAACACCGTGCCACCAGAGTCCGTCCGCGCCGCTTACCATGTCCTGAAGGAACTGCCGTGCTCGCAGTGCAAGTCTCGGCACTGGTGGTACATCTGTGGCTTATCTACATCTGTTTGGCACACATCGCGTGCTGACCACCAAAACGTCTCGCATCAGTTGATCGTTCGGCGGAACGCCCCTGACGTGGCACGCAGACTGTATCACAGAATGAGTGCTGCAAAGAAACCCTTGCTTGAACAATTGAACAACTTTATACTTGCGAGCATTGGGGAGGGGGGGGCGATGGAATGAACTGTGATTTCCCGCTACAAGTCGTCGAGGCACCTTTAGAGTTTAGCATATCTTACGTCTGTAGAGATGTGGCAAAGTGGTAGCAACTACTTGTGATACTTGTGATGACTATTTGAGGCGTCCGCTGCCGCACCTGTGAGGCGACTACTGCCACGGCTGTGAGGTGGCCACTGCTACGGCTGTGAAGCGGCCGTTATTATGTTTGTGAGGCGGCCACTGCCACGGCTGTGAGACGATGGCTGTCATGGCTGTGAGGCGGCCACTGCCACGACTGTGAGGCGGTCACTTACCACACCTGTGAGAGGGCCGCTGCCATGGCTGTGAGGCGGCCACTGCCGCACCTGTGAGGCGGCTGCTGTCATGACTGTCAGGCGGCCACTTCCGCACCTGTGGGGCGGCAGTTGTCATGACTGTGAGGCGGCCACTTCCGCACCTGTGAGGCGGCCGCTGTCATGACTGTGAAGCGGCCACTGTCATGACTGTAAGGTGGCCGCTGCTCTGGCTGTGAGGTGGCTGTTGTCAGGGCTGTGAGGAAGCCGCTGCCGCAACTGTGAGGCGGCCACTGCCACGGCTATGAGGCGGCCACTGCTGCGACTGTGAGGCGGCCATGGTCATGGCTGTGAGGCGGCCGCAGCCGCACCCGTGAGGCGGTCACTGTGATGGCTGTGAGGTTGCCGATGCCGCGGCTGTGAGGCCGCCACTGCCGCGGCTAAAACTGATCGGCAATGGTGTGAAATGTTATCTTAGTTATGCCAAATTTTGCATTGTCTAGAAAATTATTTTTTGATAGGACGCTATTTAGAAGTGCACCACTGAAATTCATATAGATCAGGATTCCATCCATATCAGCATATTTTCATGTTTCTTCCACAAAATATATCCAGCTGAAAAATGTTCTTAAGAAGATATTAAAGGAAAAGGCTTATGCCTACTAGTTCTGTTACTACCGTCCAAGTGTAGAAGTACTGTACTTATCAGTAATTAGTAATTTTTCGTAGTTTTGTATGTGATGTAAGATGACAGCTAATGGGAATTATAAATATTCATCTGGACTAGAAATGTAATCTATTCTATACACGGTAGAAGATTGCGAATAATTGATGTCCGATTGCCGAAGATCGCTTGGGATTTTTCACCTTTATGTGCCGAACTCCGGATTGTGTCATTCTTCGCTAACTTCGAGGGAATTTTGTTCATCCTCCACTGTCTCCGAGCGAATTTGCTCTCCGAGCGACTTTCAGGAGTTCCTATGGGAAGGGCGACACTCCTTTTGATGCGCAAAAATTTACTCAGGGCGCCAAGCGACACCTATTTCTGATGAAACAATCGAAGAAAGCATGGAAGGCCGTCATATCTGCAAAAGGTGGGTAATCATGAAAAATCATGTTTCGGAAATTTCATGTTATCCAATCCCGAGGGACAACCACCCAACCCCACCCCCTCCCCATTGAACCCGTACCTGATTGGCGACCAATTTCCCAGAATTGTATCTCGTCGGCGACCACCGAAAGGCTTTTTTTGAGCCCTGCTCGAAGGTCTTGTTTAACTAACCTTTTGGAGTTCATGGAGTATGTTACTAAAGAAGTAGACAATCAAAGCAGGATGGATGTTGTGTACTTGGACTTTAGCAAAGCTTTTGATAAAGTTCCACATGGGAGGCTAATTCATCAACTACAGCAACATGGGATTGTTGGAAAAGTTGTAGGTTGGATTGAAGCATGGATGAGGGGAAGGAAACAAAGGGTAATGTTAAATGGATGTAAATCTGATTGGAAGGATGTTCTGAGTGGAGTACCACAGGGCTCTGTTCTAGGGCCACTTATCTTTATCATCCTTGTGAATAACATTGAGGTAGGGCTGGTGAATAGAGTGTTCAAATTTGCTGATGACATCAAACTGGTATGAGTGGCAAACAGTTGTGATCAATCTAGAAATATTCAACTAGACTTAGAGGACCTACAAAAGTGGGCTGATCAATGGCAGATGTCTTTTAACTATGACAAGTGTAAGGTTATACATCTGGGGTCTGGAGGTGAGACTTTCAGATATACAATGGGAGGGAGGGAACTGGATGTTATTGAAGAGGAAAGGGACTTAGGTGTGTTGATTTCAAAAGACCTTAAAGCAGAAAAACAATGTAGCTCAGCTAGGAACAGGGCATTCAGAATGCTGGGACCCATTAATAGAAGTGTGATATATAAGAGCAAGGAAGTCATGAAAAAAAACTGTACTTAGCATACGTGCGACCCCACCTGGAATATTCTGTACAAGCTTGGAGCCCCTACCTAGAAAAAGATATAGACAAGTTAGAAGAGTACAGCGCAAAGCAACTAAATTCATCAGTGGAATAGGTAGCTTAGAATATGGAGAAAGGCTTGTGGCATTAGATATGTACTCACTCAAGTATAGGAGATTAAGGGGGGACATGATTGAAATGTACAAAATTGATAAAGGACTAGATCAGGTCAATTTAAATGGTGCTCTTCAGTTTAAAGTATCACACAGGGGTCATCAATTCAGGTTAGACAAGTTGAGGTGTAGGACAGTTAAGCGACAACAGGTCTTCAGTCAAAGGGTTGCTGATCAGTGGAATGGGCTGCCTGCTGATGTTGTGGGGAGTTCCTCATTGAATGTATTTAAAAGTAGGGTGGACAAATTTTTTAGACAAGAAAATCTTGTTTTTGAGTTATAATTTGTGATGGATGGGGTGAGATTTATGTTAAGTAAGTGTGCACGGCACAGACCACTTTAAGCAGGCATGGTTGCAGTTGGAAAAATATTGATAAGGCATTCAATCCACTTGTGTTAAGAGAGATCAGGGGAGTAGGGCTGGATAGCTAGGGTAGATAGGCATTGAAAGGTGTGTGGGATATTGGAGGACTGGTTTCTTCAGCATGTGGGATGGTTGGGGAGGGTCTTTTACCAGGCTTATAGTATCTTCCATTTACAGACTTAACTGCATGGGCCCTTGGGTCTCTTACTAAGTCTAAACGCTTTATAACTTTATATAGGGTGTACCTAGCAGTGGATTCAACACCTTCCTTCGGGATGTGATACTGATGAAATTGTCTAAGGTAGCACAATGGGTATGATGGGAGGAGTTTGTAATTGTTGAGTGTGTTATGCAATAGCAAGTGAGTCTCTTATTAAGTCTAAACGCTTTATAACTTTATATAGGGTGTACCTAGCAGTGGATTCAGCACCTTCCTTCGGGATGTGATACTGATGAGATTGTCTATGGTAGCACAATGGGTATGATGGGAGGAGTTTGTAATTGTTGAGTGTATTATGCAGCAAGTGAGTCTCTTATTAAGTCTAAACGCTTTATAACTTTATATGGGATGTACCTAGCAGTGGATTCAGCACCTTCCTTCGGGATGTGATACTGATGAGATTGTCTATGGTAGCATAATGGGTATGATGGGAGGAGCTTGTAATTGTTGAGGGTGTTATGCAATAGCAAGTGAATGGTGCTAGATAGGCTGGGATATATAGCTTCCTAGGAACTTGGGATAAGGGATTGATTGGGGTGAGAGTATGGACATTTATATTACCTTTTCTAGATAGGCTTAACCCAGACGGGCCCCTGTGACTCTTATTAAGCCTTAACACTTTATGACTTTATGACTTTATGACACAGCTGCATTTGGCGCGTCAGATACCCCCAGACAAATATTGTCATCAAAATATAAAATATTTGATGTTATTTTGGCCCTTTACCACTTGTACCACTTGGCCCTGTACCACTGTTACCACTTGTCGATTTGTCGTGGAATGTGCCATTATAACTCACATTACCTCCTACGCAGTGCTCACTGCATGGGCGGTACTGTGAGGTGGCGTGCGGCTGGGAAATATCTTCAGGCGTGACACGGCGTTGGTCAGGAGCTGGAAAACGTGTCAAGGAAATTATGTTAATTTGTTGTGCAGACGAAAGATCCTCCAGTATCTCCCCTAATGTGAGTAGGTGCACACTCCCTTCGAGAGGCCTCAAGAAAAGTCTGCGTTGGATCTTGTTCAGCGTGACACTAATCCGATGGACAGCAGCCATATTTGGAGTTCGCCATTTGTCAAAACTGGCGATACTTTCCATGTCTATCGCTTCTCCTTTTTCACCCAAATATCCGGCAGAAATGGACTTAGATGGTCAGGAAAAGGATATAGACGTATTACACCTATTTTATCGTGCATCTACGCTACGCATAAGCGGTAAAGTGATCATTTTATGATCGTCCAACATCTTCAGAAAATAGTCGAAGTCGCAGACTTATCTCTCAACCTTACCTTCGATGTCTTTTCAATCCATCGTGGTGCATGCTATGGCAGGAAAAAAATCTGCAAGCAAAGCGTTTGTGTTGGCTGTTGACCGTTTGTGTTGTCTGGTGTACCATGACGTGTCGTTTGTGTTCACTGCTCTTCCATGGCAATCGGTCTGTGTTGGCTGTTATATCACGACATGCCGTTTGTGTTGGCTGCTCTACCATGCCATACAGTTCGTACTGGTTGCTCTACCATAGCATGTCCACAGTTAGTATCCGCTTACAGGTCATAAAGGTCATAAAGTTTTACTGCTTAATAGGAGCGTCAGGGCCAGGTCCGAGTCAAGCCTACAGAGGAAAAACGCCATCAAAATAAAAAAAAGAGACTGAAGCACTCTAATCAACGTCATATCCTGAGCTCTAAAAAAACATTGTTACCCCATTGCGTTACCATGGCCAATCTCTTCAGCATCACATGCCAGAAGGCCAGTTTTGAATCCACCACCAAGTACACCTGCTGCTGGCATACTTCCACATTGATGAACATGATCTAGGGCATAGTGGCTAACATAGGGCATCACAGGCCCAGTGAGGACATAGTGGCTAATAGGGCATACATAGTGGCTAATAGGGCATCACAGGCCCAGTGAGAATCAGAGGCTTCACTCTAAAGGGACCTGCACAGTGTACACCTAATGGCACCAATCCCACCCCCATCCATCCCCAATCCCCACCCGCCTTTTGTACGCTTGCGATGAAAAACTGGATCTTCGGGCCTAAATAATGTATCCACCCTATTTTGAACTACATCAAGTGAGGGACTTTCTACTCCATCAGCAGATAGCCTATCCGATTGGCCAACCACCTGTGACTGCAAACGCATCGGCGTTTAACTGTCCTGCACCTTGAATTGTCTAAACTGAATTGATGACCTATCTGCTCCCCTAAATTGAAGAGCATTATTCCGCTTGACGTTATCTAACATTTCACTATCTTAAGCACCTCAATCATACTATATATTGATGAATGAGTCCAATAAGAAGATTCATAATGGGCGAGTCACGAAGCGGCGGGCCCATTGTGAATATTCTTATTGACGAGTCCATAAATTGCTTGATCATGCATTGAACACGTGAAGACTAAAATTGGTGTTATAGACGTCTAGAGCCATCTTAGGCCTTGGTAAATGCAGCAGGTCGTTTCTGTAAGTTCTGCGCAAACTAACTGACCTGGGCAATTTATTCTATATTCACCCGCACATTTTAAGTACCATCTGGGGCGCCTTTTTGCGGAGATTTTGGTTAATTTTCTGATAGGCCATGTTAGATGCCGGAGCTATGGCGTCATGAAGGGTAAAACCTCCAACCATTTTTAACGAAATCGCGGATTATCGCATCTTGGCATGACTTTGTGGTCGAAATCGACACATTTTGTGCTGATTAGGAATGACTGAATTGGTATTCCGGCATTGTCCCTGCACCATTACGAGGGCAATCAGGGGCATTGACCTAAGATGACGTTGGACGACCTTCTTTATCTTTACAGACTGTCTAGTTATTTTAAGTGCTGAATCCGATTTCACCGTCCATATTCCCTTTGGAATAGGTGGAAGCAGTGGTTTTAACCAACATGCTATCAAGTTTCCACATGCGAGGTCGACCCTTGGCTTGACCTGACCCGTAACTTATGCTTTAAATGGAGATTGATATATGTCATTACATCCGTAAATCATCGATGAACACCTTGATAATAACTAAAAGTGTAATATGGGCAGCCTAGGAAGAGTTTGCGATCGAACTGGGAACAGTCTCACATTTTGCGAAACTTTGATCTTTGACCAAACCTGGAGGGTCACCTATCAACTAAGTCACCTATCAGGGTCAGGGTACAAAAAATCGGGTGTCAACCGCGAGATCTCGTCGCACCACATACGCCCGTCTTTGTTTCGTCTCTCTTGCCCGTTTCGTGTGGAAACGCCAGGTGGTTGTAACAAGCTCCTCCCCATCCGCTGGCAAAGGTGGCAAAATGCTGCACAAGGGCGATGGTTAAGACAGGTACATATGCTTCTAAGGAGATATGATTTAGTCATTTTATTTTCTTGTAACGTCAGCATGAATATCTTACCACTAAAAAGACCTTGGTTTCATTGGAAAAAAACATGTGTATTAGATAACGAGCTGACGGATACGGGCGATACCATGACGGAGGCCAGCCATGTCACGGAAGCTCAATATAAAAATTAAATAGGTAACACCATGTCAAGAACACATCGATAAAATAACATGAGCCACCTGTAAATTCAAGTTGCACCTGAAAATAAATATGGAGCAATTGAACCGTGCAAAAATTCCCCCAAAAATATCGATTTCCTACCTTCTGATTTTATCCAGATGTCAGAGAGGAAAATGGAGAGAAAATGGAGACTAAATTGAACCCACAGCAGTGAAAGGCATTCGATATTCATTGGATCACTTCTTCAAGGATAACGGGAGGACAAAGCATATCCAAGTCCCTGAATTTGATTGACATGTATTCTATGTATATTTGTATCTGCCTTCTACATTACATGTCCCTGTTTGTGCAAGATACACATGAAAAGGCAGATAAGCTCTTTGATACGTTTCTCCTTTAAAACGAAAATAGTGAGGCCAATACTGCACATGCATCAAATAGCACGGGATCAATAACCTGATCATTGTGGAAGGTCATAATGGTCCATGGCCATTCCGAGAAGACATTATGTTCTATCGCGTTCCACCGTGGAGGTCTATGATAAATGATGTGTTTCTCAAATGCATGATAATGCCAGTTTGATGTCCTTAAAACATCTAAGCGCCTTTGTTCTCAGACCTACCTCAATGTTTTTTGTCCTCCTAAAAAGACCAAGAGAAGTGGACCTAGAGCGGTGGCCTGTCATTTCGAACATGTTTACATCGATATAATACTACCCTTTGCCTCCCCTCACTTAGCCACACTTCGATGCAGTCTGAAACTTTTCAATCAATCTCCATGCTGCTCTAATGAATTAGACGTTTGTGTCGAACTTGATGAAAAGCTTTGCAAAGTCTAGGTACACTAGATCTATCCTACTTCCAATGTCAACTGCTCCACCTACACAATCCGCGAATTCCAAAAGGTTAGTTAAATAAGATCTCCCAGTTTGAATTCCATGTCGGGCATCCCTTAAAAGGTTTCATCTGTCAAGATGCTTCTAAACATTCTCCTTGACACATCTTCCTAGCGCTTCACAAGCAATTGAGGTTAAGGCAGCTGGCCTGTACTTTCCTATACAGGTTCCATTTCCCGTCTCGGTAATCGCTACTACAATCTTACACCTATCTTCAGGTACTCCGAATCACTCAAAGACACGTGGAACCTGCATGAACACCATGGAACCTGCATTCACACCTTGGAACATGTATGCACACCATAGGACCTGTTCGCATACCATGGAAGCTGTATGCACACCATGGAACATGTATGCACACTATGATTCCTTAGCTGCTCCGTGCACCGATCAGATCGGACTGGATACAGTAGGGTGTTCTTTCAGTGTTGGCGCATCGCCATCAGTTATTCAGAGAAAGATGGGTCAAAATTAAAAGGGCAAGACCAGGTAGCAATCGTGCATATCGTCACGAAAGCAAAACAACTGAACGAAAATCAAAAGAACATCCGAATACAGCAGGATGAGAACGATACGGGGCTGGAACGGAGTAAACGCGTAGTGATACATGGCTGTCGGAAACCGAGCCGGTGCACGGGATGGAGACCAAATTGGCCGGACGGGCAATGGCAGCGAAACAGAATGGAGCTGGTGTCGTAAATCGGGCACGAGACAGGAACGGAGAATGATACTTTGAACGGAACAGGATACAATGACTTGCCCTCTTGGCAATGACTAGCTTTCCACCCTGCATTGCATGCTATTCAGTCCGTTAAAAGTATGGGTTGTGCGATGCCACAGGTTATTTTGCTGCAATGTTTGGAGATACTTATTGAACCTGGGGTGAAATATGCCAATACAAACCTTCGGAATAACGGCATACCTCATAACTGGAACTGCAAAGTACTTAATCAGTTTGATGTGCCCATGTTTTGCTCCGATTACTGTGCAGCAGGCGGACTGTCGAATCTGGGAAGCATTCATAACATCCAAGATTCGTTTCCTACCAGAGTTCATAACGTCCAAAGCAAATAGCTTACCGGCTGTAGTATTTTATAAGCTCATTTTATATGGCCAGGGGTGACAATGCTATTTTTTCCTGAACAACAACAATTATAATGCATAACTTAGATTGCTGACTGCATTCAGTCATCGGATCGTTAGTTCTATTTCGCTCACTTCATATGTGGGCCAGTGTGCAGCATATATACCTACATAATGGGTCTGTATGCATCTACCCCATATAGATGAGAAGAAAGCTACAGGTTGATAGATGGGTTGCTGAATTCGATCGATTACACACGGCATATCCACAAGCTCATTGCGAACAGTGCGATTGCAATAATTTGCATGGTATAGCAGTTTGGTGATGGTGGGAAATTGACAGAATAATGGAATACATCCAGCTCAAGCTACTTTGGCATGTGTTTGACATTAAGGGGTGACTGTGAGAATAAGTGTGACAATGTACTTGTTGGTTAGTGGCATCATATATTTTTCAGACATATTTCAATTGTCTGAAAATAGAACTTTTTTGTTGTTAATTGTCAGCATCAGCTAATCCCAGCATTTCATTATGTAAAGTCGTCGTAAAAGAAAAACAGAGGAAAATACGACTATTCTGTTATATTTTCGCTCTCACGGGAAACGTTGAAGAGCATTTTTGCTTTTCGACGTTCATACGTCATCTAATTCTTATCCGTTTATATATTTCAAGTTCTACCGCATCCGCCCCGTTATCCGTGCAAAACGGATATCAATCCGGATATCCAATCCGTGTTATGCCTTAATTATCAGTAAGCATCTAGCATTAATTGTAACATTTGATCGGTACAGCTAAACATTTTTCTGGACATGCTTCTCGGCGAGCTGTGTTAAGAAAAATAGTGGCTGCTGCATGATGCAGTTGTTACCGTTGAATTGACCTGCTCCCATTTTCGCGCATCAGCTCACATTGGCTTATATAAACTCCGGCCTTACAGCAATTGCGTATGACCGAACCAATTCAGCTTAGGCAGGTTTATTGGCTGTCTGAGTTGTTCTCCATTCAGCCACTTCACACACCAGCTGTGTCATGTCTCACGGCCGACCATATAATGTAATCCGACCATCGACGGTCGGTGTGCGAGCTGGTCCGAGTGTAACGCCGACACGGGCGGCGGCGGCGGCGGCGGCCACCGCCGCTCGGTGCTGCACCGCTCTCGCGCGGGGCGAGCCGCTCGTGAGGCGCGCAAATGGCCGCACAGCGGGGCCCGTGCCGCATGATGCACGGCTGGCGGCCGTGTTTTGCCGCCGACGGGACCACACCTGGGCGGCGCGCCGCGGCGCCGCACTAATACACACACGGCGCCGTATTTGTAGTCGGTGTTTGTCGGCCTGCGCGCCGGCCGCCGACGGGGGGCGGCGGTTTTTGTGGCCGCCGCGTCCGACGGGAGGGCCGAGCGCGACGACGAGCCGGAACCGGGCCGGCGCCGGCCGGGCCCGCGCGCGCCATAATGAGCCGGACGGTGATAGTTGGCGCTTCGGCGGCGGCGATGCGGCCGCCGTGGCGGTGTGGACGGGGCGGTGTGGACGGGGCGGTGTGGACGGGGCGGTGTGGACGGGCCGGTGTGGACGGGGCGGTGTCCCGCCGCGCGCGATTCGGAGCGCGGCCGGCCGTCTCGTTACGCGCCGCGCCGTGCAGGCGCGATGTTTATTTGCCTCGTCGGGGGACAGGGCCGGCCGTAGCGGCCACTCGAGTCGATAATGATGGGAGCGGCACTGAAGGTTACACTGTCGTCCTACGCCCGCCGAGGTCGACCCAGCGGCGGGTAGCCAACTGGCTCGCGTGATGGGCCGCCCGCAGGTGATACCGGACACGCATTCGGCATCCATCTTCGCGGCGAGCTGGGCATAGACAGCCAGTTTTGCGCAGCGATACCCGTGTAGTACAGACAAGGGGTAGCGTAGTCGTGACGTCGTCAAGCAGGATATCTTGGGAATAGGCAAGCACGAAGACGTTAAATGGGTTTTTTCAGGAATTAATTGATGTTTTCAGGACGGCAAATCTATTCAAAAATAATACATTCGCACATATACATTTTGCTTGATCTCTAAAATTAGAAATTCGGCAATTGATATTCATACTGAACGCAGAAACATTAACTAAGCACATCTTTGTGCATGTACATGCTCATGTGAAATACCAAATGTAGCGTAAAGTAAAGCATGGTGTAGCACGTCCGACACAGATTTTCAGACCAGACTTCCAATAAGCTTTCACCTCCGTCAATTTTGAGCTTTTGTTCAAAGATGCCTACCCATGGACAACTTTTCTGCAGGGTTATTCAGAACCGTGATTTCCGCCCATCTGTAAGTCGGTAGTTGAGTACCCATGTTTATGTCTGGCTGGTATGTGTGTCGGTGGCATATTTTGATGGGATATGGTGCTTGACGGATGAATTTCCACCGTAATCAGTGGGGATGCCACAATGATTAACGCGCGGACTGGCGAGGTGGGGACAAAAATTGCCACCTCTCGGGCTTTTTTTCGCAATAGTCATCAACGAAGCGGGCCAGGAATCTCCTCTTTCTAATAGGTGGAGATCAATACCATGGGTGGAATGTATGTAATATGATTAGGGGAGGGGGCTCAAGCAGTTGAACCTGGCCTCGCCTGGGGTGCGACGTCTGGGATAGGGTGGATTTGGCTCCACCACGACTCGTGAGCCAAGAGTCGGATCAGAGGAATGCAGGCACCAATCGACAACGCTAATCTTTCGCGCCCTGAAACAGCCTAGTTAACCTCATTTATGTGACCTATGACGTCACGTGTCATGAAAAACGCCTAAAAGTGATACCAAGATATGGCAACAGCATCGGCTTGATTCCAACTATTGGCTGTTGTTTTGCTTCGAGAACATTGCAGCAGGCACCGAACGAAAGCTATTAGTTTCTGCATCGGAGACGTGGACATAAATTGTCCTGAGTTCATGGCCAAACTGACGTCATATCAGGTAGCGCCGGGTCAGGTCGATTGAAATTACGAAAATGCTCATGAATACTATGAGATGAATTATGAGTGTCTAATACTAGATTGCGCATGCCATCGAATTTGCTTTGAACCCATTGGAGCGTATAAATAGTGAAATGGGATCACGTAAAGCCAGCGTCAATATTATAACATGTTTCCTGATATACCACCTGTTGTTCCTTTAACCATGTCGGTTCTGAAGTAAAAATAATTGCTGTTTCATCAATGCAATCGCAAACAGCTGCGTAAAGCTTGAGCTACGGCTAGTAATATGCAAACAGACGCGCAGCAAACGCTTACTAATGGCGTCATATCTTCGCGGCCGAGCCTTTCACAAGCCATGTTTTACCGTAAAATTATGTCGAGTCCATCACTTGACAGGTATGACTGGAATGGAGCAAATTTAGCCGCTGTACAGGCACCTGCTATCCGGTCCCGGCGTCCCGGCGACCTCTGGCACAGCTGAAGCCGGTGACAGGCTGCCGCGGCGGTTACCGGCTGACCTTCGACCCGCTCGCCAGGTCGTCCTCGGCGCCGTCACCAGTACAGCGGCAGGTGTCAGAAGCATGATACGCCGGGGCACATCGACCCCACTCAGCCGCCGATCCAGAAATTATCATGGGGAGGGGCTTTTAGTGAGAACAAAATAGTTGCTGGAGGGGGATGGAGTGCGGTGCACTCGAGTATACTGAAGGGGCATCTTTTCGTTTCAAAGGGGCGCCTTTTTCATTTTCCTCCAAGAAGGTTGACTCTTTTGGGTGAAAAAAATTGTTTCAGCGGTGTGGGAGGGGGGGCGAGAGATAAACATCGGTCTTACGCCGCACAGTGTGTGCGGTTATATTATCTGAATTATCACTGAGTGTGATAACTCAGGGAAGAATGGTCAGACATGTAGTTTTCGACTAATTTTCAAAGCGATTTCTGTGGTGTCATTGGATCAGCAGATGTCTTAAGCACGGGTTTTATAAAAATTTGCGAATGGTTTGACATGGTCACAATTCTACGAATGTGGATAAAACTATGCGTCCAAAAAAACGATGCACATGTGTACAAATGTTGTAGGAGTATTACGACTGGTAAAGGTAAGACGTATTCTAAAACCCAGGTAAGTGAGATATGAGGCGATAGTTGAGAATATTCTTCTTGTGTTAAGCAATTCAAAAATGTGCAGCACGTATTGCAATGTGCTATGTTTGACAGAATAAGACATTGCAATATTTGTTCACAGTTTTAGCACCTACAAGTTCAAATATGGTATTATACAAATTGTACAACATCGCATAACCAGAGATCAACACGGAACAGCGAACAAATAGTGACCCATCAACTATATGTACTGTAAGTATGAGCTGCGCCTACATCTGTCGTGATCAAGCATATCCCGGCAGGCCGGTCCGGGCCGGCACGGAGAAGCTCGAGCCGGGCGCCGCGAGTGTTTTGACCGGGTGACCTGATCCAGCGGTCGCTATGCAAAATAAAAAATAACTGACATGGCGACTGGGTCGAGATAGGCCACGTACTGGGCGTTTCCCATGACAGGGGAGCTGTCCTTGCCTGTGATGGTCAGGTCAGTGTAGTTGGATTTTGCGTGCAGTGAACATGAAGGTGCTTGTCAGCAGAGGAATTATTGAATTTGCCAGTGAAAAGACATGGCAGTTAAAATGATCACGTGTTTGATTATAGCTTGCAGTTGGTTAAGCAGGAAATATCTGAGGACCATCCCCCGAGTGAGTCGTTAATTGTGGACGTGAAAAAGTCGACCGACTTGATTGCCAAGAACTCAAAAGCAAAGTGGGTAAATGTCGGCGAAACCAGGACAAATTCAAAAGCCAGTTTGCGTCTTTTCCTTCGGGGGACGAGGTGTTCTCCACGTTGACTGAAGCGTGGTGACCACATCGTGAGTGACGATGAAGCCGGGACTGGCCGTGATGAGGCCGTGGAGGGAGCGGGCGGACCATCGGCTAGAATCTACGGTCAGCTTAGCGCCTGTTCTCAGCGTCTGGCGTACTCAATAGTTGCTCAACAGCACAGTTATCTGCAGCTCGTGGAGGCTGCCACGCGAAGTGCCCGTGCTGAGGACATGAGGGACACGGCTTTCGTGCTGCGACAGGTGCGGGCATCACCGAATCGACCCAGCGAGATTCGCCGGGTTCTCAGCTCTAAAATGAGCCAACCCGAGTGCGTCTCTGCAGGAGGGCGGACGCTGGTAATGTGTGTCAGCTGACTTGCCTGTACACGGCTACCGTATTGTCCGCCGAGTGACGAATGCTGTGGTGAAGACAGACATCCTGCACGCCTATGGAAAGGCGTACCAGGCCAAAGCAGATAGATTGCTTTCCAGAATATAAATATTCGAGAGCCTCCCATGAATAGCTAAATGTAAGCTATTGTTCGCAGTTGTGGGCATATTATGTGGTGTGTCTGACTCTAAACTTTTGTGTTCTGTGTTTCTAAGGACAGCTACAGTATTTTAGCATGCATTCGGAGGTACCGTGTATTCGAGCATGTGTGTTGCAACATGTGTGTTGCTGCATAGGGGACTGAATGACTGTGACGTTACACGCGAAATAATATGCTATATTATAGGCAGGGGTGTTGTTTTGTATATTCTTGGAAGGGCATGCGCCCCCTTAATGTTCAATTTTGCTCCTCCAATAGTTAATTTCCGCCCCCCCCCCCCCAATATGAAGTGGAAATGGCCATGCAGCAAAAAGCATAAAACTGAGGGCTGCGATCGGAGCGGGAGCACCGATGCCCCTGCCGATGGTCTCACCGATGGCCCCGCCGATGCCCCCACCGATAGCCCCGCCGATTGTCCCACCGATGGCCCCGCCGATGGTCCCATGGATGGTCCCACTGATGGCCCGCCAATGGTCCCGCCGATGTTTCCGTTCCAGCTGGAAAATTCGATTGGGATGCACTCGAGCTTTCCCGGAGTGAAGCCGAAGAGGCGCCAAATTCCATGGGGCACATGCCTTCAATGTCACCCCTGTGTCGCCCCTACCTCCAAGTACTTTTGCAGTGGCGCCCCTCCAAATAAATGGCGCTCCTTCAGATAAGAGCCCCATGCTAATTCCTGAATCCGCCCCTGACAGGAATCCCTGACGCTGGCAGGGCGACGCGCCGCGGACTTCAAAATGTTGGGTTTTGAAAATTACTTTATTCTACATCCTCGTCCCTTTCCCGGGGCTATAACATGGTGTATGATCCATCACCCGATGCCCAATCTGGATAATGTGGAATAATTGTTCCGATATATTTCTGGCTACATGTGTGATAAAATACCATCTTTTATATTATCCGTGACTTGTATGTACAATAGCGACTACTTTGCATATTTCACAGGTACGTACCTACTTGGGGAGTGGCGACGCATACGTTTTTTTACCATATACCTAAGACATATAGGACATATAAAAAGGAGATACATCAGAAATGGATAATTCTTAAAACAGCTACAGAGACCCGAAAATAACACAGAAACAGCAAAATATTTTACATGCGGTGCATTTAGTACAAGATAAATATTAAAACATCTTAATTCCGTGACATCAGCGATTAGACAGCCAGACAGAGAGTGGTGCACATTTGATGCCTTGTACTGTACTTACCTGCTGTTATTCCGGCCTTCGCGTTCGCAGAAACCACGCTTGCTCGCATGTGGCCTGATTTTGTTCCCAGCATTGCTTTTTCCCCTACCAATGTGTATCGGCTCCTTTTCCTAGATAGTTGTGCAGTCTCACACCCTCAGTACGACTTCCAGATAGAGAGCCCACGCAGCAAGTGTGCGTCTGTGATAATACAGGCAGCAAGTGTGCATGTGCAAGGTTTCTGTTTCACGTCGGTGACGACGGGCCCAATGCAATATTGACAACATTTGTTCTGCTACTTGAGTTTAGAAACGCTACAAGACATGGATCCCTTTTACATCGCTCACGACGACTGCTTCCTTCCACCCCATGCATGCCCTTGCTAGTAGGGCACTGGTACTGGTAACGGATTGAGGTTACAGGGGTGTAATATGCTTGGTTAAAGGGGTCCGACATGGCCATACACATGCATTTGTACATATTGGTGTTGTAGTCTGGCTGTTGGTGGGAGACCGCGGCAAATGACGGTGTCGTTGCTATATACTTCTGAGTTGTGTGTTATGTGCCCTGAGATCATTAAAGGCAGATGCGTTGTATTATTATCTTCATCATAGAACATTGCAACAGCCATCACACTTTCATATTTCCATGACAAGTCACTAGAATGTGAAGGTTCGAAAGGGCCTGATTTGGTTCAGATTGCCAGATATAGCTATACTTAGCACGCATTCGTCCACAGACGTTTCCCAGGCAGCGTTCACGCTATAAGTTTACACTGGCTGTTCAGACAGAGTGAGCGAGCGTTCCGAGCGAACGCGGTGATACAAATGTTAACAGACTGGAGGGCGAAATCGCCCACCCCTCCGGTTTTCGCAAATAACTGCAGATTTTACCGGTCGATATACGCAATTTTCGGTGTACCTGCCTAGAAATGAACGGCACGTCGTTTAAAGCAAGAAAAATTGAAATCGGCCGAAAATTTTCAAGTTAGGGGCCGCTAAAGTCAAAAAATGTTTTAGCGCCAGACCACCAAAATCGGCGCTGATGCGCTTCCAGTATACTGACAAAGGGAAGTGTTCTAGGCAACACTAGCGACTTGTTTGATGCATATTGATATGCTGTATAGTTTCAAGGTCATGTTAGGTCACCAAGGTGAAGTCAGGTCAAGTTCATGACAGGTTAATGGAACCAAACTGATCAACTGGAATGTTGCCATAAATGCACTACTGGTTGTCATTTGTACTGTTTGTCATTGCGTTTCCATACTTTATTCATGTACTTCACTCCCTTCTTCACGAAGCCGATTGCTCGAGCTGCCCGACGGAGCAGTCGGGCGGGCAGCCGGTTCCGGTAACTGGAACAGGTAACTGACCTGATAAAGTGGTGCTATATAGGTGACCTGAGGTCAAATGTTGGGTCTAGCATCTGCATGCATCATTAGTGATGTCCAAGACATCATTCATGCCCATTTTGAGCATTTAAACACAATCACAGCGATCCATAACGATGACAAGCCAAGCCACGCAAAACCGGAAAATTTTGCCAATCGACCTCATTTACCTGAAGATATTGACCTAAGGTCACGAAAATTCACACAATAGAGTTCACTACCGTGCCCATCCACCCGCGAATTTCGTTCCTCCAGCTTTACTAAGCCGAGATCTTAGGGGGGAATCCGCCCCCCTCCAGTGCGCGTAATTCTCAGAGGCCCTCCAGGGCGCGTGTTAAAACCCACTTGGTCTTGCTTGCTTTGATTTTGAAGATATCTTGAACCCGGCCTCTTTTCAGGTGATATTGGTATGAGATGAACTGGCGTGAGGACGGTGCGTTAGGTAGATTCAACTCGCAACTGCACTTGATAAGGATTAAATAGTGTTATTTTTCACCATCAAGAAAAACACATCAATATGACCTGAAATCGATTAAAAAGTTACATAAAATAACTCCACATTTTATCTTGAATGTCCGAACGCAGTCCGCTCCCCTGTCTCAGTCTGTGTAATGCATGATGGTATGATCGGAGCCATGATTCCCTACCTTGGAGTGTTTCTGTGTGTTTTCCCCGCAAATATTAATTAATATGAATAATATATGAATAGTTTGCCTTCACGCATGTGCGTGGGCGGGCTCGTAGATTATTCATTGATTCATGACAAACGGAGTAACGGGTACCCTGTCCTCTTGCACACTGATAGAACGGATGGTTTCGAAAAGTGCATTCGCTGTTCTTTTGTCGGGCTTTCAATTGAGGCGGACAATTATATACCCCTCCAGTGATAACCCGGTCTTCTAGACGTGTGGTTGCATTTTATCTTTTATCTTGAGCAGCACAGCAATTGCAAATTTATCCTATCAGCAGACTCAGTGGCCTAAATCTAGCATACAAACATAATTGAGGACAGGGTCGATTAACACGAGCGCCGGAGGGCCTCTCACATACCACGCACAGGAGGGGGTGTTAATCGACCCTGTCCTCCGACCTTGACCGACCCTGACCCTCTCCGGCATTTTGGGCATGGGGCCGATTCATCGGCCCCATGCCCAAAAGATAAGCTATAAGCACACAATTTGGAGGGTAGATTAGGGATGTAGTGAACTCGCGTCAGTACAAATTTCATGATCGTAGGCCTTCAAGGTCAAATGAGGTCGTGATCGGCTGTCTCGCCACACCGCCGCTCCACGCACCGTACCGACGAAGCCTTTGTGACCTTGAACGCTTGCCGGCCGCCGACCATTCGGTCGATTTGGCCCACACGCAATTCCTATATTTACCAACGGATTTCGATTTTGTGTTGCATAGGATGCGTTCATCGATTTTTAACACACCCAGAACATTGCATTACAATTTCGCCGCCAGTTTATGAGATAATGTAAAAAAACAGAAGTGGGCGGATTCCGCCCCCTCCTTCGGTACGCGTGTGAAACAGCCACATCTTATTACTACATGAATCCTGTAGCACCTTGCCCCCCCCCCCCAAATAATTTTCATAAAATAACACCTGTGATTTTATATATATATATATATATATATATATATATATATATATATATGTGTGTATGTGTGTAATATTATTATTTGTTATATTACCGATTCGAGGTGAGTCTTATATCGGGACTATATTTTGTCGTAATTCCAGCCACTTGGCCATGCACATCTTGAATCTATTCTGCGTAGGAATTGGGTGGCATTATACATTGCATAATGCTTGCAAAATACTCCATAACTAATAATTATCAAATATATGAGCGCCCATGGACTTCGCTTATGAGGTCATTGTGATGTCACCATGCATGACTGGAAATTGATTTTTTTTAAACGAAAGTACATGTGGTACTCATGTAGGTGTGCGCACAATTTAAGTTGACTACCTCAATTGGCTACCGAGATATTTAAGAGAAACAAAATCAGGAGTGCGAATGATCCCTCTCCTCCGGCAGTTATGACCTCTGGTATTCATGGGTTAAGCAATCTTTGAGAGAATCGAGCCCCTCAATATGTTCGAAATTTGAATATCTTTATATTAAGATCAAGATCGTGCTGTGGGTAGCATACTTCGTCCAATGATTTCTGACCAGTTTTTTCCCCAGAGCAATCACAATGCACATCAGGACGCCTTTCCTGGACGGAGGGGCGCCGCTACCTTTCCATTGGACACGTGCTCCTAGCGACTCACTCTGTATCCGCCCTTCACTCCACCGCTCTGTCACGCCTCCGTGATATTACGCCTCCGCCGTCTGACGTCACTGTTTTCCTGCGGTGTTGCCGATCGCCAGCCCCCGGCGCCTCTAAAGTTAGTCCCGATACGTGACAGATGATGTGGCCGGTGTCTGTAGATGGGCCAGTGTATGTGTCCTGTGTGCGCGGAAGATCGATTAATACTTCTACTTGTACCACTTTCCCTGTCCTGGAAGTGCTGTAATATGTTGTAGGATTTTAAGTCAGTCTACAATGTTGAATATCCGATGTACGATGTATGCCAAATACACAACGCGCACATTACACCTACCCGGATGCTCTTCACAATTCTAGATATAAAGGTAGTTATCAACACACACTTACATATGTATACGTATGCATATATATATATATATATATATATATATATATATATATATATATATATATATAATGTATACCAGGAGGTCCACGCCTTACATCAGATAATATGGGGCATATTATCAATATATTTTCTTTGATTGTTATGCACCAGTTTCAAATGCGACATGAAGATGTGTGTATTGAAGCCTCCAGTTGAACTGTTCAAGACACCAACGTTGGCACAGTTGGGAACAGGAGTAAAATGCTAGCTCCTTCATCCCGTTTTCCCATCACGTACACGGCCCCATTCAGGTCAATCGTGGACACAGTTCCGCTGATCCTCGTTCGAGAGGGTGCGTCGCGCAGACTCTTCTGGTCACCTTAAATGGCTATGTGGAAACAGCTGACACCCAAAACAATGTAAGGCTTCTTGAAAATACATTTGAAAAGGAATTCGTAGATGTACGGTTGTACGATAGACCGTATGTTATTCGTGATAACTTAGCCATATTTCCCGTGAAGCCGACGCATCTGATTTGTTGCCTGTATCCGGCTGAATACAAACAAGAATACAAGAATACGGTTCCCCGGTTGAAAGAATATCAACGAGCATGGTGAACCCGGGGAACATTTTGATCTGCATCTGGTCATATTTTCGATGCTGACGATGATCGGATATCATGGGTAACATTCCAAGAAATTGGTTTAGGGGGGGGGGGGGGGGCGTGAGTTACCTTCGACAATCCTTAGCAAACTTCGCAAAATAGCCTTCTTGATCCGGCAACTTACAAGAGATACATGGCTGATGCCTACTCCTCTTCGGTCACTTTAATCGTCGTGTATTTCGGCCTTAATCAATTTCACCTGGTATCGATACAGTTGTGACAAGATGAACAATGCTGATCATCACAGCATTTGACACGTTTTTGGCTTAACATAAGGAATTTGACACAACCGGAGACTGACCTAGGATACTTGGCATGACCTTACCAAAATTATACCAAGAAGCCAATTCCACGATTGGAGGGTGTTCGCTGGAGCATAGGGGTGGCTCTTGGGTATGTAAAGATGGGTAAGGAATATATAAACAGCGGCTCGTGTGTGCCAATAACCATGTATATGTATAGCTTAACGATTGTTCCATGGGTACTAACCGCAATGGGTTGAACAAATGCAAACATTACCATCGCCCCAAAACTCCAATGATGAGTTGTGACCCAAAAACTTAGCTTGAGACCTTGACATCACATCCAACCCCGGGCTCCCCACGCACTAAACAGGCATTTCCTTGAGCAACACAGCAAGATCTTCCAATAGCTCCATTCTACCTGATTTCTCCCCGAGTGAACTTGATGGCCCCTCCCCTCCCATCCGACAATTGTGTTCACAGAACATCGTATGATACCTACAGGAAGCGCCTCTCCACCCTCACAGCTTAGAATTCCAGTCGCTATTACCGGAATAAAAAACAAGTACCAGTTTCGTTTTTCATCACCCTGAATCAAGTCCTTTCCAGTTGACTTGTCCCCATTATATTAGTTTCCTCAATGCAACTTTTCGTTGAAATAATTATAACAGCAAAATAAGAAATATTTACATGCATTAATGGACAATACATATGGAGCAATACATATATACAAGCATGGCGTACTAAGCTGGGGAAAGGGAGCGGGTGCATGGGGGGATTAGTCGTTTTCACCTTTCGAAGGCGACCCTCTGACTGGAAAAGGCGCCCCTCCAGGATGTTCCAGTGCATCCCTCCTTGAAATTGTCAGCCGAATGCATCTCTGGAAGTGCAAAAGGTGCCAGCTTCCTATCACCCCAGGGGCCCTATCGAATGCGTCCCATTTTAAGTTTCTTAGTCAGCGGTTGTCCTGTTGGGGAAATGCATAACAGCAGAGACCTCCCCCTGAAAATCGCCTCCTCCACTTTCCTGTCGCTCCTACGCCCTCGCTTAAAAGTACTAAAACAACCAAATGATGTTCATTTTCTATCACTACCTTAAGTTCAATGAAAAATATAATATCTGGTATGCAACTAGCTTTATTCCAAACATATCAGTTCCATTGCTCTGTGCATCAAGCCTGGGAGAGAACTGGAAGTCTAGTTGCTTTTCTCGTGAGCGAGGTACGCAATATGCAACAAGGTTTTTCTTGCATGTATGTTAATTTTCAGGACAAATAGTCGTCATGCTAAGAGAAAATAAGTTTCGACCAGGATTTTGCATAGTCGTGGTATATTTAAAGTCATCTTAATTGTAAACATATCTGTCGCTGTTGCTGCTGTTCCTGTTGCAAGTAGTTGTCTCAAAGCATGGGCCAGCAGTGTTTACCTTGCCTACCCTTGAACTCCGCCACTGGCGGAGTGAACGGTTGGATTAGCAGCTGCATGTAGGTTGCAGCGATCACTGTGACTGCTGGGAACAAAACGTACGTGTACCTGAATCGGAATGGCAGATGTACGTTGGGAACTGCTATTGGATACCGGGATTTGACAGACAGGGAGACCAGCAACGATTCCAGGCTTGTAATGCTAAATTGACTCAGTCATGGCAATTAACAAACAATGTACAATCAGTATTTTTCCTACCATCATCGGCCTCCAAAATCTAGGATAGCCATCCATATTTCACCAATAGCGGGGTTTGTGGTGATCTTGCCATATTCAAGACATCGATATCAAACTAACAGAGAATGACTGCGTGATTTCAGCACCGTTATGACATGGTCAGTCATAACAGATGAAGCTATATCCAGTCAGACAAATCAGCTTTCTAATTCCATTGAAATACCATGCGTTGTCCATAACAGTCATCGACATTCATTCCAGCCGCATAAACCTACTTAAAAGGATTACACCTTGCAATGGAGAAAAGAACCTGAAAGAGGAACGCTTACTCCAGAATATATATTGCATACAATGCCTAGAATACGACACTCCAGCATCGCCTCCACAGTTCACATCAGCATAACCAACGCCAGGCAACACCCACGCTACATTCAACAGGTGAGCAGCGCTTCTCTCAGTCTAACGCGAGTTTCGGCAGCCGGCGTGAGGCTATTAGACGAGACGATGCACTAACCTTGTTTAATACGTGTGTTAGCACGGAGTGTCAACGCGTAACACGGCGTGTGCTAGCACAGAGTGCCAGCGCGTAACCCGGCGTGTGCTAGCACAGAGTGCCAGCGCGTGCCCCTGCGTGCGAACGTTGCACCTACCTTGGCTGTTTCGTGCGACGTCATAACATGCGGTTTGTGACCGATGAACAATTTTGTTAAATGTCTCATGTTTTGCCGTCCCTTGATAAGACAGAGATGCACATTTCAAACCAACATGTGGCCTGTTCAGTTCCCTCGAAATAGCTGAGATGCTACCAAATTTCCCGCAACAGCTGGTCGTACCATGACGAAGATCTGGCAGGTTCTGTTCACGGGGTAGCTGTATGATTTCGAACGCTAAGTGGTGAAAACACGGACGAGATTCGAAGACTGGTCAATCTGCGTGGCATGCCGACTTGTTCGAATTGTCTGTGAAAGTGTGATGGCGCTTAACACCACGGGCGAACAATCTTATGGACAGCGCGGCTCAGTGTGGATACCAGGCCGATAGCATGAGAGATGGAGCAGGGTCACACCGATACCATCTCGTGACAGACGACCCGACGGTGGGATCTGAAGCAACCGGCTGAGAATAGGCGGCCCATTCTGCTTTCTGAGTGGCGTCGTTCGGTATTCCATCCGTCCATCGGGTAGGCGACAGACAATGTTAGTGCTGCCAGAGACAGCCAGAGACAGCCGCCAGCACACCAGACGACAGCCACAGACCGCCACCAGCACACCAGACGACAGCCAGAGACAGCCGCCAGCACACCAGACAACAGACACAGGCAGCCGCCAGCCAGAGACAGCCGCCAGCCAGAGACAGCCGCCAGCCAGAGACAGCCGCCAGCCAGAGACAGCCGCCAGCACACCAGACGCCAGCCAGAGACAGCCGCCAGCACACCAGACGACAGACAGACAGCCGCCAGCACATCCAGACGACAGACAGACAGCCGCCAGCACACCAGACGACAGCCACAGACAGCCGCCAGCACACCAGACGACAGCCACAGACAGCCGCCAGCCAGAGACAGCCGCCAGCACACCAGACGACAGCCACAGACAGCCGCCAGCACATCAGACGATAGCCAGAGACAACCGCCAGCCAGAGACAGCCGCCAGCACACCAGACGACAGCCAGAGACAGCCGCCAGCACACCAGACGATAGCCAGAGACAGCCGCCAGCACACCAGACGACAGCCACAGACAGCCGCCAGCCAGAGACAGCCGCCAGCACACCAGACGACAGCCACAGACAGCCGCCAGCACACCAGACGACAGACAGACAGCCGCCAGCCAGAGACAGCCGCCAGCACACCAGACGACAGCCAGAGACAGCCGCCAGCACACCAGACGATAGCCAGAGACAGCCGCCAGCACACCAGACGACAGCCACAGACAGCCGCCAGCACATCAGACGATAGCCAGAGACAGCCGCCAGCACACCAGACGACAGCCAGAGATAGTCGCCAGCATACCAGACGATAGCCAGAGACAGCCGCCGGCACACCAGACGACAGCCACAGACAGCCGCCAGCACACCAGAGGACACCCACAGACAGCCGCCAGCACACCAGACAACAGCCACAGACAGCCGCCAGCCACAGACAGCCACCAGCACACCAGACGACAGCCACAGACAGCCACAGACAGCCGCCAGCACACCAGACGACAGCCAGAGACAGCCGCCAGCACACCAGACGACAGCCACAGACAGCCGCCAGCACACCAGACGACAGCCACAGACAGCCGCCAGCCAGAGACAGCCGCCAGCACACCAGACAACAGACACAGGCAGCCGCCAGCCAGAGACAGCCGCCAGCACACCAGACGACAGCCAGAGACAGCCGCCAGCACACCAGACGACAGCCAGAGATAGTCGCCAGCATACCAGACGACAGCCACAGACAGCCGCCAGCCAGAGACAGCCACCAGCACACCAGACGACAGCCACAGACAGCCACAGACAGCCGCCAGCACATCAGACGATAGCCAGAGACAGCCGCCAGCACACCAGACGACAGCCAGAGACAGCCGCCAGCACACCAGACGATAGCCAGAGACAACCACCAGCACACCAGACGACAGCCACAGACAGCCGCCAGCACGCCAGACGACAGCCGGAGACAGCCGCCAGCACACCAGACGACAGCTAGAGACAGCCGCCAGCACACCACGCGACAGCCAGAGTAATGGGTTCGAGTCCCCACCGAGCGATTGCGCATTATTCACGGCGACCACCTCGCCGCTGCCGGGGGCCTCGCCGGCCCAGAGGCACGGCAGCCGTCACGCCTTCTCATTGTGTGGGCACAGTACCGCGCCCGTAACCGATCACTGGTGTTGGAGCGCCTAACTCCGACGTGGCTACCTCTGTCGACACGACAGTTCTGTGGTCGGCTCGGCTCCTCCCGCCGGCACTCATCCGACAGGACCGGACTCGAAGGACCGGACCGCCCCGGCTCTTCCCGTCGCCACTCATCCGTCAGGACCGGACTCGAAGGACCGGACCGCCCCGTCTCTTCCCGCCGCCCCTCATCCGTCAGGACCGGACAGACCGACCCCGCTCCTATCCGTCAGGACCGGACCGCCCCGGCTCTTCCCGCCGCCACTCATCCGTCAGGACCGGACTCGAAGGACCGGACCGCCCCGGCTCTTCCCGCCGCCACTCATCCGTCAGGACCGGACTCGAAGGACCGGACCGCCCCGGCTCTTCCCGCCGCCCCTCATCCGTCAGGACCGGACTCGAAGGACCGGACCGCCCCGGCTCTTCCCGCCGCCACTCATCCGTCAGGACCGAACTCGAAGGGCCGGACCGCCCCGGCTCTTCCCGCCGCCACTCATCCGTCAGGACCGAACTCGAAGTCCATCCCGGACCAGTCCCAGCCCCCAGGCCTTCTGCAGTCTCCGTGATGTTTCGAACGTACGCGGAGAACATAGCGGGGCACGCATTGCAATTGCACCACCAAGTTATGTCATATGTACACACCTGCATCAGTCTTCCAGCAGCGTACGTTAGTTATCAGCCATTGGCGAAACTCACCTGCGAGCGCCCTCGTAGTAAAAGCAACAAATGGACGTAAATGAAGACCAAATTATATATTTCGTTGCTATAGCGGGCGAAAAAAATCACATGGCGAAAAGGCACATTAGCAGAGACACTTCACAATTATAATGTACAAGCCAACGATAGTGGGAAATTCCTCCAACGGCGATACCATAGTGTGACTGTTGACTGGAGGTTGAAACGTACAAGGCCAAGCGATCTTTCTGCCCAATCCGCTGCACCTCCTTAGTCACCGCCGTTTTTGGCCGAACAAATGCCGGATGAGATCATTGTGGGGAAACTCGTCAGTTGTGCATATTGCGCATTGTTGTATGCGTTCGCTCACTCTACGTGTTCTTCGACAGGCGCACGACACCCCTCCCCTATTTGAAGCCATTTCCTGACGTCGCCTGTTATGACGCAGGCATTCAGCAGCTGGAAGTAGGATTCGCAATAGGTGAAGTCTCTGGATCGGCCGAGCAGGAAATAGCCGAGAAAAGATGGCAAAGGTTACTCGTGCCATGGAAACGCCCCAATCCAATTCAAGGAAGTTTCAAAATCAAAGTTTGCAATCATTTTGAAAACCAGATGGCATCGATGAACTTTGTTGTCAACAAATATTCCACGCGGTCCGAGAAATGCAATGAGTTCGTTCATCGCCGATTATAAATGCAGTGCATGTCTACTGAACGGTGGTCCTGGTATAGGCGAGGAAGAATGCATCTAGCCCCACGCTGTTTGGTGGTACATACCTGATGGCTAACACTACCTAGTCGTACAAGGATGAGTGCTGAGATTTATTCAATCTATGTATGAGATCCCACGAAATTTAACCCTATTCCGGTAGAGTGGAGGGGGAATTCCACCCCATGTGGGTTTTTTTTTCCTGCAGCTCCCTAACACTTTGTGATATGAGCGTGAGTTCGGTTCCTTTTCATTACTTCCTTTTTCCTACTTCGTGCTAAAATTGGTGTCACTACATCAGGGCGGCTCCGGGAGCGAATATTGAGAGGCACCTCCTAGAAATGTTTGCGAAAACTCAGGAACACCACATGCATCTCGATATTATCACTCTGTTGTTCAGCTAGCTGAGATGAGCGTTCCGCCACTGCCCCACCAATACCGTCGCGCTGCCGTGCTGGGCCAGTAAGCTATGAGCGATCACTGCTCCACCAATACCGCCTCGCTGCCGAGCCGGGTCGGTAAGCCAGGTGAGATGAGCGTGCCGCCACTGCCCCACCACTACCGCCGTGCTGCCGTGCTGGGCCAGTAAGCTAGCTAGTCCTGCCAGCCGAGGACTAAATACAAGTGAGTGCATCAACTTCAACCATGTCCTGTCAGCACAGGGAACACTAAAGGCCAGCGCTCTACCAGCCGAGCTATCGGGGTCTAGTGGTGATGTTGACTACAGGCAAAACTGGCTCTCCGTTGATGATTTGTAGACTTGACTGGTGCTGGATAAGTTGTACGACTATGTTCCCAGGCATTGCCGATGATGGCTGTCCTCTTCCTTCTACCACCCCGTCTGGAAGTGTGTTCCCTACGAGGCATTGTCACAGATTTTCCCCTGAGGGGCCTGACTGCGAGAACAAAAAGTACAGTGGTCAGCGAGCCCAACCGGTGCGGCAATGATTGCATACCTGTCAACACAAAGACAATCATCACGTACCGCCCTGTACTGCACAGTGGAGAGCGATTCAATTGTCTGTCGCTGTTGCAGGCCGGTCGAAGGCCAGATGCCGACGATGACGATTTCGAGGTCGAAATGTTTAGGAAGACGGAGCGGCTGCCGCCCGCTATCGCGACAGCCAGCCGAGGCCCATCTGATGTCGGCGCCACCGCCTCGCCACACGGCCGGAGCGAATGAACTCAACCCAGCCGTGGCCACCGCTCGCTAGTGGACCGCGGCCTGCCGCGAATCGGGCAACATGACAAACAAGCCGCCGACCTTCAAGTGGGCCGACAAAAAACATAGCGCGCAAGGCTGTGACCGCCCTCGAAACAGCGAACCGGCGCGTTCCGCACATTCTGGATCTATGTTCTGTTTCCAGCCCCGGCACGTGACTGAGGTGAGTTCGGTTCCTAGCCCCGGCAGGTGACTCGGATTCCCGCAGGTCAGAATCCACATTATGGGAGAAAGTAGGATTCCTAGGTAGGAAGTACGTTCTCAGAAGAGAAGTACTTAGTTGCAGAATGCCGGATAACGACGTAGGAATAATCTACGGAAGATTTAAGAATGGGGAACCGAAGATGGAAGATCTGAGGTCTAAAATCCTCTATGTAAGTATCTAAATAAATCATATTATATAACACAGTTGCTTCTCATTTTGCAAAGAAGCAACACCTGCACCTTCAGAACGTAAGTATATACTTTGTCCCCTTCAACGCGTGACATTGTTTACAGGAACAGACAATAGTCACCGATTGCCAGCAGCTACTCTGGCTGATGGTCCATTGGGCAGGATTTACGGCGCGGGTAATGGCTGGTGCTCGGCCCGGCCGTGTACCCACCTCAGAGCGGTGCGTGCGCCCCACTGGCGGCTCGTGTGCCCGCTCGTTAAACGGCCGGCCGGCCGGCCGTTGTGCGCCGACGCGCCGCCAGACTGCGTTACCGTTTAATGAGCCGCGTAAAGCGGCGGCGTTTTTCAGTTGGCAGTGTCCTGAGTGGTCGTTGCGCGGGCAGCGTCAGTGTCGGCCACAGTTGGAGGCGGGCCGACGGCAGCGGCGGCTGGCAGTTCGGCTGGCCCGGCGTTCGCCTCGTCGCCGAGCGGTTTGGGCAGGAGCTAAGCGGAGACTCAGGCGGCCGCATGACACCACCAGTCTTTCCGTACAAGGACACCGGTGGATGGCCGATGCAAGTATAACGACTGGGTCTACTTTCAGCTGCTATATTATTACACGGCAAGCAGTGCAAGCACACACCAAGGACGCCGACTCAACCAGCTGCACGCAAGTCAGCGTGCCGCGCATGTGGAACCTGGAATCCTGGAATAGCCTATATCACCTAGCTCATCACAACACCATGCTCACGGCTCATTTGCACTGTACACGAACATTGCCGTTTTCATCTGCTGGCCTCAGGAGAAAGTCACCGTCACATCTGCTGAAATCGCACGGTAGGCCTTTTTCTCTGTCGCAAACCACGCTGCGAGCTCGACGCACCACAGAAAGCTACATCACTCTGGTGTGGCTTTCCGTGGTGACGAGAAATTAACAACTAGAACAACTAGTTAACAACTTAACTAGACAGCTAGTTAACTAAGAATTAACAACTAGTGTGTTGTTCTTAAAAGTAATTCTATCCGGGTTAATCTTCAGTTTTTGGAAGATTCTCGAAGTACAGACCTTTCGAAACATCTATCCGTATAATCCAGTGAAGTCCGAAAATCGTCGAAAAAGTAGTGTGTTGTTAAGGAAGCTGCAATAACGAGACGGCCAACCTTTACCGGAAACGTTCAAAATTACTAAGGTAAACAATCGTTTCAATTTGCCTACAACGAATTGGATGCTCTAATACCAAGGTTTTCTCTTTATTCGTTTTTTCATCTATTCTTGGTTCAGAGGTGGGTCAGAATAAATAAACTAAAAGTACACTAAATAATAAATAACCTAAATAAATACACATTGTGAATATTTGGTGCTTGGTGCAGCCACATACTGTCATCTCTTCATACAAAGCCAAGAACGTGTAATGCTTCCATATCTTCTTTTGTTATATTTTGGAGCTTGTTTAGAAAAAGACCCTACATTACTGAATCTTCCTCATTCGCTACCCATAGAAGCAACGTGGCTGTCTGATTTTCTGCAGTGAAAAAGCATCAGACACTCCCTCCACGGCACGATTATAGCCATACTTAGCCGATGTGACGCTCAAGGTCTCGCGGGCGTGGGCCATTCATTCGACCTGACCGATACCCACCATCATCCACTGCCCGGCACGACGGATGCTCATCAGGGCATAACATTCAATAATTACTTCATGCTGCAGGCTTGAGCATTGTGGGTCAGTAATGCATTTAGTCCGCCGGCTTCACCTCGCGCTTCCGGGCTCTTTCCAGTTCGTGGATGTAGACTGAAAAACAGAGTTTTTGTTAACGGAAAATGACCCACGATGGCTGACTTCTACTAGCCGCGACCATCTCCCATCAGTCCACTACAGCCATCTCTTATTCAGCCATCACAAACATCTAAACAGCAGCCCACTACGGCCTCAGTAGCTCGTCTACCACGACCGTCACTTAGTAGCCCACACTGATATCCACTACACAACCCACCATGACCTCACGAGTAGTCCACCATATACTCCACTGAGCAGCTCACCATGATCTCCTTTGAGTACCCCACCGTGGCCTCCACTGAGTAGCCCACCACGACCACCCTTGAGTAGCCCGTCATGACCTCCCCTGAGTAGCCCACCACGACTACCCCTGAGTATCCCAGCATGGCCTCCCTTGAGCAGCCCATCGTGGACTCCCCCGAGCAGCCCACCATGACCTCCACTGAACAGCCTGCCACAACCTTCACCGTGTAGCCCATCATGGCCTCCACTGAGTAGCCCAGCATGGCCTCCCTGAGTAGCCCAGCATTGCCTCCCTGGAGCAGCCCATCATGGCCTACCCCGAGCAGCCCACCATGACCTCCACTGAACAGCCTGCCACAACCTTCACCGTGTAGCCCATCATGGCCTCCACTGCGTAGCCCAGCACGACCACCCCTGAGTAGCCCAGCATGGCCTCCCTGGAGCAGCCCATCATGGCCTCCCCCGAGCAGCCCACCATGACCTCCACTGAGCAGCCTGCCACAACCTTCACCGTGTAGCCTATCATGGCCTCCACTGAGTAGCCCAGCACGACCACCCCTGAGTAGCCCAGCATGGCTTCCACTAAGCAACCCACCATGACCTCTCATGGGCAACACATCATGACCATGACCATGACCACCATGACCTCTGGTGAACAGCGCACCACGACCTTCACTCAGCAGCCCACCACCATCTCCCCTGAGCAGCTCACCACGACCTTCACCGAGCAGCCCACCACGACCTTCACCGAGCAGCCTACCACGACCTTCGCTGAGCAGCCCACCACGACGTCCCCTGAGCAGCCCACCACGACCTCCCCTGAGCAGCCTATCACAACCTTCACCGAGTAGCCCACCACGACCTTCACCGAGCAGCCCACCACGACCTTCACCGAGCAGCCCACCACGACCTCCCCTGAGCAGCCTATCCCGACCTGCACTGAGTATCCCATCATAATCACCCCTAAACAGCCCGCCATGATTTCTCCTAAGCAATCCACCATGACCCCCCCGAGCAGTTCACCACGACTTCCCCTGGGCATCCCACTATGACCCCCACTAACTGACCCACAGTGGAAACCCGACATTCTCCTTGGCCTCACAAGCCGAGGAGAATGTCGGTTGCCCATAAACCTACATTTGAGACCCATGTCTTGCATAGCACTTCAAACCCATTGCCGAGCTCCGTCTTCCAAGCCATCATCACCATCGATATGCCCGCCGGCTCTCATTTCACCTGACGTTACTTCGGAAGTAAACTCAGAGCTGGTGATTTAGCCACATATGTGTGTGACAGAGCTTAGTATTCCCGAAACGCCAGCAGCGAGTCCGGCGGAACACCACCAGCCCGCTCGTCCACGCGTCATTGCGATGCGTGCAACCATGAGGAGCGATACCGCGCCTCGGGCAGAGAAAGAAGACAATAATATCGGCATGCGTGTCGGCTATAGAGGATCCCTCCAATGGTAGATGTTTGTAGAACTGGCAAGCATCCAGGTGACAGATCGAAAGAAGCTGTCAGCACACTACTGCGATCTGTGGGACGCACCTTGGCCACGACCACATCCATCGCACCCACCCAAGTACCACCCTACCGATTACATCGAGCCACCTATAGGTGGTTCGATGGAAGGTCACCACCGTGTTCACTTCGTGACCACCTCCGAGACCAGCCTCAGAGACGCCATTCTGTGTCGAGCCCTCGACCTAAATACGGCCGCGGCGTGTACCCAGCTGGTCGGACAGCACTGGCGGCTCGTTATGTGCGCGTCCGGCGCGAAACCGGAGAGGTGCCACCAACAAGGCCGAGTCCATCATCAGCGTAAACAGCGCCGCGATGTACTCTGATACGGTCATAACCAACCGGCGGGGAGAGAGCGCCGCACTGCCGCTGCAGACAGGAAGAGGGAGGGAGGGAAAAGGAGGAGCAGGGAAATGGAGGGGGAGAAAGAAAACGGGTGGGAGGTAGGGAAAGAGACAGAGGGAAGGACGGAGGAACGGAGGAAAGGAGAGGGGTGGTGGAAGGAGAGGGAGACGGAGATAGGCATAGGGATATGAAAAGAGAGGGGGAGGAGAGGAAGAGGGAGAGGGATATGAAAAGGGTTAGGGAGAGGGAGAAGAGGGAGAAAGAAAAAGAAAAAACACGATCAGATGGATATGATGAAGAAAAACAATAAATGGAAAGAGAGTTAGCATGCGCACCGGAAGAGGGACGGGAGCGAAATTCGCCCACCCCTCCAGTTTTCCGAAGATATCTCATAAACGGGCGGGGACATTGTAATGGCATCTCGTGATGTTGTTGCAAATTGATAAGCGCATCGCTTGCAACAGGAATCATTTGACATCCGTTGGACATCGGTTGGCACGGATTCCAAGTCGACCGACCGGCCGCGGGCCCGGCCGCCACAAAGGCTTCATCGGCGCAGTGGCGCGGTGGCGCGCCGGCTGACGGTCCGCGTCATTTGACCCTGAAGGCATTGACCTAGGGTCGCAAAATGTATACTGCACAGAGTGCACTACAGCCATAATCTGCCCTCCAAATTTTGCATTTCAATTTTCAGTAGTTTCCGAGATCTAAGGGAAGCGGAATCCGCTCCCACTCCCATCCCTCCCACTCACGTTAAGCGAAAGGCCCTCTTGTGCGTCTGCTAAGGAGCGGCGACAGATAAGGAACGCAGGTGTGAATGCGGTGGTGAATTGTGAACTGGCGAACTTGTGAAGCGTAGAACAATCGTTGAGGCTCAAACAATGCAGCCGACCGCTCCAACCGTACCACTGGCTTTCCAAGTTAGTGGAGGGCATCTACATCCAACTAAGCCCGCAACTGATCTCGGTGAGGGCGAGAGTGACAGCGATATGGTGGAACAGAACGTTTGTTTTCCTGGGCGGCCTCCGGTTACTATTTTGTTTGCATACTCTGCAAATTCCTTATTAAAATTCCGTGGCATATATGTCTGTCGCGGTGTTCTTGTGTCATCCCTCGCAACGGGGAGTGGAAGGAAGTGCAAGCATCGCCTACCGTAGGCCTATCTGGAGCAAGTCTCATGGAAGTAGTGAAAATATGCGTACATTGTCGTTTACTCTCTGTATTATGTCAAGTCCAAACAAGTCAAATTCTTGGCTTCCCAATTAAAAAGACAGAGTTTCGGAAGATATTTGCGCATGCTGCGTATACTGACATATTGATGGCAGCGAAGCCCACTGGAACCTCACAAGTGAAGCGACGCGATGATTGGTGTTCGCGCCGGCGAGCAGCACGTCTGGCCGTCTGTTCCGTGAGCAGTAGCCTTGACGGCGTCCGGGACACCTGGTAACGAAGGTGAACCGGCTGGACCGAGCTGGAGTTTTTGCTCGTCGGTCGCCATTAGCGCAGCGCTATCCTTTCCCAACAGACAATTACCTTCCACGCCCGGTTCGACCAGCGCACATTTTCCATATTCTCCGAACACACGGGCTTGTGGTGGTCAAAATGATCGGTTCATTTCAGAAATGTATCGTCTCGTTACCCCAGAATGTACAGAAGAGGACCGAATGGGAAGGAAAAATCTCAAACGTGTGAAATAATGACCCTGCCTTTGTGCCCACTATATACAAGCGTAAACGGTCAAATTTGTCATTAGCTACATTTGCCACTTATTTTGAGACATCCAAGTGGTTGTACCACTGACATTCTCACGTTCTTGGGTCGTACACACGTGTGCGACTGTTTAACCATTTGGGAAAACGGTGATTTTCACTGAGTGGAATGCTCTAGTTTACTTTATGCTCCCTACTAAAAAAAGGGTTACATATAGATAAAACATCCACGTAAGTGAACCTGGAGCGGAAGAGTGACATGATAATGACAACGACAATGACAGTTTGATAAGAACACATTTTAACCATCATGGATGGCTTCGTTTATTTTCCGTTTTATTATCATTTATGAGTTGTTTCGTCCACACTGAAAGGACCGACAACTCGCGATAACTATGACGTGAAATCTAGGATTTTAAACCAGAAAGACAGCATTGGAACACGATATCTTCTTAGATGAGGAACATAAATGGGGACGACAGGCTTAGGTTTCGGAAGACGTCTAGCGGTAAATTTTGACTGTGTGGATTTAGCGGTTCATTAACTGCATTGGTTTTACTGGCTCGTATCACGTGACAAATTTATAGGGCAATGGGGCGAAACTTCCACGTAGGGAGAGCCCATGATCTGATCACTCATCGCCTTTCTCATTGATGCGTCATCATCGGCTGTCACAGGTACATTGTGCATGACGGTTTAGTGACGTCATAAATGCAGGGCATGCGCAGCCTGTTACGCGCTTGTCCACGATAGAGTGTGGTCGAGGCGTCCACTGTACAAGCGTGTGATGAATTCGAAATCCGATAGGGGTTGGGGTCAGGTACCGACCATTTGCTGAGCACCACGCTACGACCTGGCGTAATTTATCCGACACGACTACCACAAAGCCAGTGTGCAACGCACGCAATATAACAGCATACTGGAATATGAAGCAACCACGGTGCTTGTAACTGGAACATGCATCACAGTTTAAAGACGCATATCTGTTTTATTTTAATTCTTGCAGCCTACCTCGGTTTTCCCCGTCCCATAGCACGATGTTAAAATAAAATGTTAAAGTTAGAGGTGTTATTATTGTTATTGTATATTGGTGTTATTATATAATGAAGTTATTGAGAACTCAGGATAATAAATTCCTTACCACAATGATTTTGCGGGCATGTTAATTTACCAATCACATCTTCAGTCATGCAATCACATCATTCAGCATCATTTCTCCCCGACACATTTTCTTGAAAGGCACAAGTTGCAGTCGCACAACACGATCATCGAATCAGGGCGACCACGTCCCAATGAGGGTTACGGCAGGGTCGTCGCCGACTGACCCTCGTCAGCTATTACACGTGCTGCCACGTGCTTGGTCGGCTGATCTGAGTGGCGTTTTCACTGCGCTGCGCTCGGCCAGCCGGCGGGATGTCTGCGCTTCGTGATGAATGGCATGCCGCTGGAAGTGCTGTAGTGAATGATGAAGGATGCAAGACGTGTAACACGAACCTTGAAAAAGCCGCCAGCAATCGCGCGTACAACTAATTAATCAGATTCAGTTGCGACATCTAAGGGTTTCCTGTAGAACCGTTTTGTTTTCATTGGATACCACAGGACCTGCCTACACTACGAAACTGACAGCAATGAGCACTGCATTAAAAAGCGGAATCTATTCAAAAATTGTTCTCACTGGTCCAGTCTTCAAAAATCGATGCTGAACAGTATTACATGCGCAATATTAAAGACGTGATAGTTGCGATATATGCAACGGTATGAGTATCGAACAAGGTGAGCGCTCGGCATAGAACATATTTCTAACCCAAAGGCAAGAGTAAGCTGTGGCTGGCAACAACACACATTATTAGACGCCAATCGAAGTTATATCAGTTTGCAGCAAACAGGCGTGTGAAAGAAATACGCCAGAAGCTCTGCATACCAATGGAAGCATCAGTTGTGGTTGTATTCGGACAAAACAATGTCCCCTGGTGGGGAGGGCGGACCTCCGATCCGTCAGGTTTTACAATACTTGCGAATGAATTGCGGGATAGTGAAATGCCTATGGGTATATACAGATGAACAGTTGGTCCTCATTTTAATACCTTGAATTGAAAAGTCGTCGTGTCACTGTGATCCTGATGGCGGTTAGAGTCAGGAGGCTGGGCGCAGGGCCAACCTCGATGCTCGGTCGCCGGCCGGGGGCGACAGGTCGGGCCGAACATTCACGAAATTAATATTCTTAACTGGCCATCTAGCGACCCTGACGGAATTCGTATTCTTAGCTTGTAATCTAGCGAAATCAGTTTGGTTCATTAATGTTGCACAATTAAAACAAAATGCAGCGGTAACTTACTCAATGAAACCGTACTTTAGTACCTGAGCGTAGTCCGCCGGCTGCACCAACGTCACGTGAAATCACAGAATGACTTCGAATGATCGCGCCTTGTGCAAGCAACTCGGATGAAACTGGAATGGTTGAGAGAGAAAGCCTTACTTCGTCACATATGTACTGTGTACGGACAGCAAAATCAGGATCGGCTCATCGGATGTCTATGCGGTGTAACGAATTTCTTGCGTCCAGTTCCGAATGACTTTCTGCTGAAGAAGTGCTGCACGCACGTTTGCCGACCAAATAGAATACCGTAAGGCGGCTGTAATGCGCTGTTTTGCGTGGTATTTACGTTTGGTTGAACGAACTCTTTATTTGTATGGCATCATTGGTTGTGCCTTTGTAGGTATTTATAACAAAATTTATGTCCGACAATACCTCGCTGCTGCAGTTTTCATAATTAACATCGCCTGGAACTGGGGTATGTACCTGTTGATTACATGACCAATAAATAAATAAACAATGTTTGTGCTTCGGTTTATAAGTTCGGCATTCGCGAGGATATTTTTGCGCCCTCCAATTACTGCGGATGGAGTCATGCACCTCCGCCACGAATGTCCGAAAATGATCATTGCAATTAGTCGAACATGTGTTGGCCCACCATGGATAAGTGGGTCTATACGTGGATAGAGTTTTCAGGTTAAATTTGGATCTGTGAAGTAACGGATATCATGGCATGAAAGATGCAGCAGACTTGACAACTAAGCTTCTTTCGAGCAAGCCGAGATTTGGAGCCACAGTAAGCCATTGATAAATTATTCGTTAAATAGGGTGGAATATGCCACTTTCCGAACACTGAAAAGACGTCCCTTCCGAATAATTCTCGACATTATCCTTTTTGATGAGTGCTTACAAAGTCTGCATGCCTGATTTCTAACAGTATTTCGTTTATGAGCATCATGTTTATGTTCATCACAACGGACCATGATACACGAGCATCTCGTGGCAAAGTTCCAGGTAAGGGGATTGCCGATGATGTGGTCAGTCATGCATTGCCATTTTATATTATAGGCGTTTTTATCGTTATTGTTAACATAGCTAACTCTAAATTATGTATCTCATAACAAAAAAAAAGTGCGCGAATAAGTACACAATTGGATGGCAATTGCGTTTTGAACACGCAAAAGGCATTTTAAGTAACATCACTTCCATGGCGAATTTGGGCATCCTACTGTACTCGTTTCAACATCTCACACCTCACGAAAAACAATGATTTTAACACTGCAGTAAGCTGAGGCGAAGATCAAGCTTTGGAATCCCAAACTTCTTTTATTTGCTACCTGGTTTTCGTAATTGGAACATTTGCTAACAATATAGTTCGTGCAACCAGGGGGCAGCCAGGCATATTTTCAGTCAATCTCGTTTATCTCTTTTCAATCTCGTTTTTTATCCATTGATCTGATCTAAGATGCCTGTATTTTGAGCTGAGTTAGTTTCCTATAGGAACCAAGTTCATAGCCTAGCACAATAAAAATCGGCCAACCTGGTTTGGAAATGGCGACTTCATCACATCCATCGAACCCGCCAGAGCTGCTTTTTCGCCAATTGAACCTGACTTAATCTAACCACCTGCAATAACTATGAAGTACTTAGGTAGAAACGGGTATTTACGCTTATCAAAACAATTATCCACTGAATATCTTCAGCATTGACTGAATATAATTGAATTCAGCATTGACTGAATATAATTGAATTCAGCATTGACTCAAGACGGAAGTCTCGATGCAAAGTATTACACGTCGGCCGAAGCTCACCAGTTCATAGCAGTCTAAATATAAACATCACTACCGACCCTGTGGTCGTGTGCTACGAAGAAAGCTTGAAGTTACTATGTGTATTACGCATGGTCAGATTAGGAAGAGCACAGTTTTGCGACACCGTTTGGTGCGCTAGCCTTGTACATTAGGGTGTTGCGCTAGTTGCAGATCAAAAATGCCATACCGAGATTTTATGGGTGGGGCCCTAGGAACAAATAAAATCAATTTTTATCCCACGTTATGCAACCTCATCCAGCCGGCGGCTTCAAAATTTCAGTGAGGCAGCACTAGCGATCTAGTGGCAGTTTTGTAAGTTGAGTTGAGACATTGCTCACCCACAGATCGAACGAGCCCTGGATCGCGGCGCCGAGAATCCTTCAACCCCCAGGAACGGAACGGCGCCCTGGATCCGCCCGGCACCCTCGCCAGACATCGCTTTACACCCCCACCTCGGCGTCGGTACTGCGTCAACAGGCTGTGCCTGACAGTCCGTCTTCGACCAAAATGTTCCTTCATCCCGCAAGAAACTGGCGGATACAGTGGGGGAAATGGGGCTTCACCCTCCTGATGGGCTTCGAAAGCGGGCACAAAAATGGTTGTTTTCTTCAAATTTAGGCAAACAGTGAACTAAACCCGCTCACGGGATCACAGAAACCCGTTCCACATCCAACGGGTGCCCCAAACAGCTGGTCTAGATCAGACTCTGCTTTGACCCTTGACCTGTGAGACATTCAAATTATATGACACGATGGATTATGACCTTCAGTACCATTGAAAAGGCACATAACCATGTTCATTAAAAGGTTTTGACGGTTGACCCACGGTTTATATTCATTACGTTTATTGGGTAAAATAAGGAACTTGACCTGACCTGGAAGGTGACTTAATTAACCTGAGGTCATCAAAATTGGCATCATCTGAAAGCTCTCATTGCGAGCAATCCACTGGTCTCTGATTCGTAGCCGTACGACGTCTACGAGTTGAGTTTGGAAAAATGGGCATACATTATGACGTCATCACCATAGTAAGTGAATTGGGAAACTTTAGGTCGAGCCGGCTGGATGGGGTCGCATCAAACCCGGGTTTTTGCTACCATGAATGTTTTCATGACCACCCACATAAAAATATACTATGGCATTTTGTCTCCGAGAGGAAAAGTCCTCCAGCGCAACACCCTATTGTACATACCATGTAGCCATGGTTGCTGATACGCCCTAAAGTCCAAATATAATAATAATGCCCGTATGAGCATCAGTTGACGTGTCCGAAAATTACCACTCTTACCCGAGTTCCTTCCAACTGAATCCCATTCATACAGCGCCGAAATGTTAAATTTATGAAAACATCAGTGCCGCATCGGCAACGGCAAAAGAGTGGCGGCCTCCGTCCCTTCCTCTGTGAACCAATGAATATTCTGCATGGGAGCATTTACTACAGGCACAGCTATGCACGAATGAGATGTCACGTCAAGATACGCATATTTACCGTGTTTGAAATGGCAGCGTCGATCGAGCGTACAGGAGACGACTGAGTGTACGTGTGACTGAATGTTTCGAACTGAATCCCATTCATACAATACCGAAATGTTAAACTTATGAAAACGTTAGTGCCGCATCGGCAACGGCAAAAGAGTGGCGGCCTCCGTCCCTTCCTCTGTGAACCAATGAATATTCTGCATGGGAGCATTTACTACAGGCACAGCTATGCACAAACGAGATGTCACGTCAAGATACGCATATTTACCGTGTCTGAGCCGGCAGCGTCGATCGAGCGTGCACGAGACACCCGAGTGTGGCACGTCGCCGTGTCGGGTATCTGACGTGCGACCTGCTCAGACCTGCCGATCGCACACTCGACCAGACCTAATGTGACCACCTCGATCGACACCCCGATACCGGCTGCAGAGCACACCACCCATCACCCGGAAACCAATAGGGTGCGGGGCGGGGCGGGGCGTTGCCGGACTATGTCGTGTCGGACACATCCACCAGCTTATCGCGTCGGCCGGTTAAGGGCGTGCTTGTATCCTCCGCAGCAAGCAGGCTTTTATACGTGCCCACCTTATGGCCATTCGTGTCCCGATAGTTATCCGAATATGTGCGGAAGACATCATCAATATAAGTTCAGCAATGACACTGTGTGGATGGAGCCAGAACTGCTGCTGCTAACGGGCTCAAACTTTTGGTGCCTTCAAATGAACAACTAGGCTACGCATTATAACAACCAATTTCAGGATCGTTTCATGTCAGGCCGATTTTACGTCATCAAATAACTGACAGTTGCTCACATTTCGGCACCAATTCTCCGATTTATTTTAGGTTAAAATGAGTACATGTGCACGGCACGTGGTTTCATTCTAATTAATTTACTGGTTTCGGGGTTACGATGGAGGAGTGAGAAAAAAACTTTCCCGCCACCCTCAGTGACTGGTGTTTTGGAAAGTACGCAAATGACGGCCGAGTTATTACGGATGTTCAGTCACATTCTACCATACATACGTAATATTTGACCGCATTCTCGCACAACTCTTACTCAAGCTTGATCACTTTTGCCGTATTTGCCACGATTCTTCCATCGAATTTTACCTTTGTCTGTTCCCGCCAACCACATCCTTCCACATCCGTCACCTGCATTCTATCCCAAGCCAACTTTTCCACATCGTCGTACTCGCCGATATACACCACCCTGTACATGCACCACCCACCTCTGGGTGGTGTGTATACACCTCCGATATACACCACCCTGTACATACACCACCCACCCACCTCATGCACCACCCACCACCCTTGCCGATATACACCACCCTGTACATGCACCACCCACCTCTGACTATACATGTCACCCACCTCTGACCATAGATGCCACCCACCTCTGACTACACATGTCGCCCACCTCTGGCCACACATGCCACCCACCTCTGACTGCACATGCCGCCCACCTCTGACTAAACGTACCACCCACCTCTGACTACACATGCCACCTACCTCTGACCACACATGCCACCCACCTCTGACTACACATGCCACCCACCTCTGACTATAGATGCCACCCACCTCTGACCACACATGCCACCCACCTCTGACGACACATGCCACCCACCTCTGACTAAACATACCACCCACCTCTGACTACACATGTCACCCACCTTTGACCACACATGCCACCCACCTCTGACGACACATGCCACCCACCTCTGACTGCATATGCCGCCCACCTCTGACTACACATGCCACCCACCTCTGACTACACATGCCACACACTGACTACACATGCCACCCACCTCTGACTATACATGCCACCCACCTCTGACGACACATGCCACCCACCTCCGACTACACATGCCACCCACCTCTGACTACACATGTCACTGACCTCTGACTACATCGGCATGGTCCGGATGCAGCTCGATGGCCTTCTCAAAGCTCTCGAGAGCCAGCTGCAGCTGCTTCAGCTGTTGGTGCGCCTTGCCCTTGTGGATCCACGCTCGAAGGCTGGTCTCGTCCAGTCGGAGCGCCCAGTCCAGGTCATTGAGCGCCTCCGATGGTCGGTTAAGTTTCAGGTAGGTCTGAGCTCGAGATGTGTATAGCAGGCAACTATCCTTGAGCAAATTCAGCGCCTGAAGAACCAGAGGATGATCATTGGGCCATATTAAACCACCTCTGTCCACTTTCCTCTCTTTCCTACATTGCTCTTCCCAATCACGTTTTGATGACATTCCTTAGACTGCAATTGGTCTTCAGCTTGATTTATTATTTCGGCTTCAGGCTACATCGAGGCACGTAGCAGCAATGCAATGACCAGACGCCCGACCAGCCCATTACGCACTAGAGTAGACGCATTTTTGAACAAGGTGAAATTAGATGGCACGTCTCAAATGCATAGCAGAACGAAATTGTGACATCCACCTCTTAGACTTGATCTAGATAACACACATACAGCCTAATGTTATGCATCGATGAATAAAGGAAGCATGGTACAACTCACAGAGGAAAAAACATTCAGTGAGTTGTGACTAGTGCTAGTGCTCGTCGATGAAGTCGTAGCCGTAGCAATGAAGCCGTCTAAAGGACTTTCGTCCCACATGGTTCCTCTCGTATCTGACCTGGCATAACTCAGTGTCTTAGCGAATGGCAAACCCACAGCTGTAGATCGGTGGATTCCGTGGTCCCGGAAGGATCCCAGCTGGATCCTTTTTCCTTGTCCACGTTTTGACTTGCCCCAAGATCTTCACTGAGTATCTTCTTAATGCAGATTGTGTAAAAGTATTCCGCAAAATTACTTCTCCTGCTGACGACATATTGCTGCAGCAGGACGTCGATCGCCTGGCAGCATGGTCCATCAGATGTGGATTAAATCCAAGTCCTGACAAGTGCATGGCGTTCACCATGACGCTCAAGCGGATGTCTGTCCAAATGGCGTACAAAATTAACAACATCGAATTGGAAAAGTGGACGAAATTCACGGTGTGTGTGTGTGTGTGTATATGTGTATGCATCAAACTTCCCGTATATCCCTACATGTGTATGTATTACACATGTACACCTCATTTATAGCTTAGGGATCATGCAATATGCAATATATTGCAGAACAAAAGTTGTTTATTACTTGCTGTCACAATGACCTGACGGACCGAACATAACCTAGCCATCTTGACGTGTCTAAAAATGAACGCATTATCGTTTGCTGCTGTTTCGTAGTCGCGGGTACCTGGACACAGGGAGCCCTCCGCTTTGGCCCGGACCATCTCCGTGGCTCGGGGGCCTCTTCATGAACGTGAGACCCGCTGTCAGCTCAGAACCACTCTCCATTAGCGTGAGCCAAAGCGAACACAGTGACGTCCAGCCCGGGGCCCTCCGTCGCCCTCAGGGGCCATCTTTCACGGCTCAGGGCACTCTCCGCACGGCCGGAGGCCCCTCTTCTAGCAGCTTGGGGCTTCTCGATCACGCAAGGGGCCTCTATGCGGCTTCGGCCCACTCCGTCGGCCCAGAGGCCCTTCATGCCGGCTCTGGGCCCTCTTCGATGGTCCAAGGTCCTCCGGCGGCTAGAGGTTCTCCTAGTCGGCGCAGGGTCCTTCCTTAGCGATCCAGAGACTTCTTTGTCGGGCCAGAGGCCCTCTTTCAACAGCTTGGTCCCCTCCATCAGACGAGGGGTCTTTGTACAGCTTGGTCCCCATCCGTCAGCCTCAGGGCCCTTTATGACGGCCCGAGGTCCTCCCCAGCAACTAGGCTCCCCCCCCTTCAGTCATATCAGACGCCCTCTTTGACGACCCAGAGCCTTTTTCGACAGGCCGGACCCCTTTCCAAAAGGTTGGGCCCTCTCCATTAGGTCAGGGGCCCATCCTTCGACTTGGGTCCCGCCATCAGCTCGGGGCCCTTCATATTGGCTCGGGGCCCTGTCCGTCAGCCCGGGGACCCTTCCAACGATCCGGGGACCCCTCCGTCGACCTGGAAGCCCTTCTCGTTGGCGCAGTTCAGGACCCTCAACATCTTCCCGAGGACACTATCCGTTGACTTGAAGCCCTCTTCATCGGCCCGGGACTCTTTCCGTCAGCCCGGCGCCTCCTTTGTCGGTCCAGGGACCCTTCACGTCGGCCCAGGGAGACCTTGTGTCCTCCTGCACCGACGCCTTGAGGAATCCTTTCGGGTCCCCTCGGACCCTCGGAGGAGGGGTGGGATGCCCACTTCGCCTCCCCCTTAGCTACGCCACTGCTTCCTGCATCAATATGTCAGTATTTTCATTCTGGTCCGGTGGCCTATGGAATGCTCCAATCCTTAACTTTGTTATCCATTCTTCATGATGATATACAACCACAAGGATTCACTCCTGCACTATGTACACTATCCTCTTTGGTATGACATTTCATTACTTGCCTAACATACAGCCTCTTATCATTAACTTTCTTTGATGAACATGCATACTCTAGCCTGTCAATTCAAATTCTTGCAACTCATTAAAAAAAAAATTTTAATTAACCCATGCCCCAGTTATGCATACCAAGTCTAGCTTTTGAGACAACATATATGCATGCATTTCCCCAATTTTGTTCCTAACACTTCACGACTGGCATTTACATATAACATGAAAAAAACTATTATTTTCCTTGCTTGGAATACTTCTTCGGTAAGACCAGCATCCCATGATCTGCCTAGTTTCCCTGCACTGAATACCTACTCAGAGCGTCCTCATACCTACCGCTGAGCAATTCCACTCCTATCGTGCTCAGGTGCAGCCCATCTAATGCAAACATTTCTGTCCTCCCAAAAAATATCACCACAGATCTAAGAACCCCATGCTCCTTGCAAATCTTAGCCACTCTGCTATTCAGTCCAAGGGCCCTAGAATACCATAATATGCTTGCCCTTACCCTCAGGAGGATGGATGTTACCACTCCTCTCATTCGGCTTTCTGCTAACCTGCCTATCAAAGCCCTGTGTGTAATAAAATATATATACACGACCTTCAATATACCAGGAAAAGTACAACCCTTATCGTTACTTTTTATGTCAACTCAGCACCTCCTGGTATATTGAAGGTCGTGTATATATATTTTATTACACACAATGTCTAAAACCCAGGAGCATCTAAGAGCCATTCTTCGTTATATTATCAAAGCCCTGTACTGTTTTATCGATTCCTCAGTTTTACCTCTCCATACGTCATTCACACCAACATGCACAATTTCTGTTGCGCCCTCACTACTTATCTGCATTACTCCTTCTGGCCTATCCCCAATATCTTTTACTAAGTCCCCTGGGAAGCAGACTCGAGTCCTTCTGCTCGAGTTTTTACCACAAAATTAACGATCAGGACATCTAACTCTTGAGTCCCCTATAACTAAAACCTCCCTCTCACTATCTTTAGCAGCCTTTTCACTCACACCTCCATCCCGACCAGCATTACTCTCTCCCTCTTGCAATACCTCAAACATATCATGCATTTCAAAGCCAAGGTCCATTTTTTTAAAGCTATCCCAGTGCTCTTCCGCCTAGTCACCATCCATTATCCTCTGCTATCCTGGGTCTCACTACTATCACTAGTATCTCGCACTCATAGAATCCTGCACCTGGCCTGATTGGGCTCATTACATATAATGGGCTCCACCACTAAAACCCTTAGGCGCCCCATATCCCTTGTTAACATCTCTACCTTCATACTCAATCCCCAATGACCCCCTAGATTTACACTTTCCACAGCCAGCTCCTGTTCTTTTTGTTTCATTTTCTTATTACTAACTAACTAATTTAGTTCTTCTCCGATCAAGATATAAGGCTAACTAGCAACTAACGTACCTGATCAATGTAATGAGCTACCTAGCTTAATGTGACTAACACCTAACTTGCTCCGCACGCACAAAAGGGCAAAGCAAACTGTTCTACTTACGGAAACTAAATCTGGACAATTTCTGCAATTGCGAAAACCCAAGGAAGTTAATGTTATTCACAATAACCTATTTAGATATAAAGCCAACTAGCAACTAACGTACTGATCAGCGTAATGAGCTACCTAGCTTGATGTAATTAACACTAAACTTACTCCGCACACACAAAAGAGCAAAACAAACTGTTCCGCTGCTGACAGAAACTAAATCTAGACAACTTCGGCAATTAGGACAACCCAAGGAAGCTATTCACTTATCTAGATATAAAACGAACTACCTAGTAACGGAAACTAATCAACATCAACAAACCGCCTAGCTGAACTTATTTAACGCTTAATCTAGTTCCACTCACATAAAAGAGACAACAAACTATCCCGCTGCTTACAAAAACTAAACTAAGCAAAATTAATCTTCGAGTTATCTTATTGGGCTAAGACCCTAACAGCTATGTACAGAAACTAAGTAATATGCAACTATTTAATAATCCCAAGTCAAAAGCCCATAGTTAACTAGGATAAGAAAGTATTTATATACAGCAATTCAAACTCGCTACCTTAATTTAGCAGACAAGGAAACAACAAACTAACAAAAGAAACCCAGCGAACTATACCTGTATCTATTGGCGGATCGCAACCCCCCCTCCCTCGCAAAAGAACATCGGTGTGTATCTGAAGGAGGGAAGTACGTCATGAAAATTATTATATATGCATTAGGTAAATACCGCAAGTCAAGTAAACATGACAAGACATGTCAAACTTTAATTTAAAAAGTAAATACAGGTAGCATGGGCTACCTTCCGTTGTCTATGCTAGTTGAGATAAATATAACCAAGAAATATGGGAGCGAAGTTTCAGATAGCTGCGTGGGGGACTGACTATGATTGGGTGTGGCCGTCTTACCCTGTCTGACCGTTTTACTCCATTTGTCCTACTTTAGCTGCAAATCCTCGCAAAGTAAGTCCTAGTTTAGCCACGCTTAGCCTACATATGCACAATGCACTCACATTTCATATTTCCGGGATGCATTTATTGCGTGCGCCAGCATATTGTAAAGCAACGAACAGGAGAGGTCAGAGTTCAAGCCCAGATGCACCTTACCGCACGCGAAAAATGAGCACGATACGTTCCGGTACAAAAGTCACCACGCATAATTAGCCCCATACTTGTGGTAATTAGACGGAAATACATCGGCTATCCGAAAGCCTGAATGCACAGTACGAAGTTCTCGGTAGGAATTAAGATGAATGAAGTGTCATAATCTATTGCTTATTACACGTAATGATGGGAGAACAGCATGGCAATCGCATCCAAACGACCACAACTATCCGTCTCGAAGTTGGCAGCGAACTTTAGCCACAAATGCATCAGGCGTGGCCCTATAATTACAATCTAATTTATGTCATGACACCGAGGACACTGGCAGTGCTATTACCAAACGTATGCAGCGCATGGGACTGGCGCCGCTAAATGTCGTGCACGTGCGAGCCACTGTACCTGACGTGTCCGAGCTCGGCTCCACCAGCCGCTGGACGGATGGGTGTCGGGTGCAGCACCGGCCCGGCGTGGGTTGGCGCCACCTACCCGACGTGCCCGAGCTCGGCTCTACCAGCCGCTGGACGGATGGGTGTCGGGTGCAGCACCGGCCCGGCGTGGGTTGGCGCCACCTACCCGACGTGTCCGAGCTCGGCTCTACCAGCCGCTGGACGGATGGGTGTCGGGTGCAGCACCCGCCCGGCGTGGGTTGACGCCACCCATCTGACGTGTCCGAGCTCGGCTCTACCAGCCGCTGGACGGATGGGTGTCGGGTGCAGCACCGGCCCGGCGTGGGTTGGCGCCACCTACCCGACGTGTCCGAGCTCGGCTCTACCAGCCGCTGGACGGATGGGTGTCGGGTGCAGCACCGGCCCGGCGTGGGCTGACGCCATCCATCTGACGTGCCCGAGCTCGGCTCTACCAGCCGCTGGACGGATGGGTGTCGGGTGCAGCACCGGCCCGGCGTGGGCTGACGCCATCCATCTGACGTGCCCGAGCTCGGCTCTACCAGCCGCTGGACGGATGGGTGTCGGGTGCAGCACCGGCCCGGCGTGGGTTGGCGCCACCTACCCGACGTGTCCGAGCTCGGCTCTACCAGCCGCTGGACGGATGGGTGTCGGGTGCAGCACCGGCCCGGCGTGGGTTGGCGCCACCTACCCGACGTGTCCGAGCTCGGCTCTACCAGCCGCTGGACGGATGGGTGTCGGGTGCAGCACCGGCCCGGCGTGGGTTGGCGCCACCTACCCGACGTGCCCGAGCTCGGCTCTACCAGCCGCTGGACGGATGGGTGTCGGGTGCAGCACCGGCCCGGCGTGGGTTGACGCCACCAACCTGACGTGCCCGAGCTCGGCTCTACCAGCCGCTGGACGGATGGGTGTCGGGTGCAGCACCGGCCCGGCGTGGGTTGGCGCCACCTACCCGACGTGTCCGAGCTCGGCTCTACCAGCCGCTGGACGGATGGGTGTCGGGTGCAGCACCCGCCCGGCGTGGGTTGACGCCACCCATCTGACGTGCCCGAGCTCGGCTCTACCAGCCGCTGGACGGATGGGTGTCGGGTGCAGCACCGGCCCGGCGTGGGTTGGCGCCACCTACCCGACGTGTCCGAGCTCGGCTCTACCAGCCGCTGGACGGATGGGTGTCGGGTGCAGCACCGGCCCGGCGTGGGTTGGCGCCACCTACCCGACGTGCCCGAGCTCGGCTCTACCGCCCGCTGGACAGATGGGTGTCGGGTGCAGCATCCGCCCGGCGTGGGCTGACGCCATCCATCTGACGTGCCCGAGCTCGGCTCTACCAGCCGCTGGACGGATGGGTGTCGGGTGCAGCACCGGCCCGGCGTGGGTTGGCGCCACCTACCCGGCGTGGGTTGGCGCACCTACCCGACGTGTCCGAGCTCGGCTCCACCAGCCGCTGGACGGATGGGTGTCGGGTGCAGCACCGGCCCGGCGTGGGCTGACGCCATCCATCTGACGTGCCCGAGCTCGGCTCTACCAGCCGCTGGACGGATGGGTGTCGGGTGCAGCACCGGCCCGGCGTGGGTTGGCGCCACCTACCCGACGTGCCCGAGCTCGGCTCTACCAGCCGCTGGACGGATGGGTGTCGGGTGCAGCACCGGCCCGGCGTGGGTTGGCGCCACCTACCCGACGTGCCCGAGCTCGGCTCTACCAGCCCGCTGGACAGATGGGTGTCGGGTGCAGCATCCGCCCGGCGTGGGTTGACGCCACCCACACACGTTCCCCTCATTCTGCTAATGAGATATCACTTGCAGAGTATACGGCCCAATCAACCCGACCGCAGTGCAATCACGGCTGGTAATAGGCCAGCTCTCCAGGTTGATAGAGCAGCAGGCAGATCTGGCGACGGTGCATGACGATATCAGGTGTATCAGACGATATCAGGTGCTACACGGGAGCACCTGATGGTCCAGCGCGCAGCGCATAGGTGACGCCTGGTTGGCAGGTACAACGGTGCACAAGCGGGAAGAGGCTGATACCCACGGACGCCCAACGGGTGGGACAAGATTCGCTCAGCAGGATGCTTAACTAACGTCGACAAAGGATCATACTGGGTACTTCGTATAATGGGGAGTGACAAGAGAAAGCAGGGCCTGAATCGTCGGGATGGATGAAGGGTATCCTTAAGTTGGCACAGAACTTTGTCGACAATTGTCCACCTATGATTTGGGAATAAATGACAGGGAAGGAGCCATCCCACCATCAAACGCGCTGTGGAATGTCGAAACAGACTGTAGTTGTGAGAACCGTTTGGAAAGTCAGTGCGGATGACGGCACATTCCACTGAAACAAAATAAAAAAATATCGATCAGGAAAACTTTCGAACACTTGGTGGCGATTGTTCACCTTTTATAATCTTATGATCGCCACCCAAACCACTCATGGTCCAGAAGGTATTCCACTTCCTTCCAAAACTGGGCCCTAACGTCTCCGAGATGGCATGACGCCAATAAACAACAGCTATCAAACTCGAACTGTTTTGGAAAGTGGTGGACCATTGGTCCTGTCCCCCCCCCCCCTCCCCACGCAACCCCAACCAGCAACAAAAACGTAAAGGAACATAGAAGAACATTGAAGTGTAAATTTGTAGCCTACCATCTGTTATCTACCATTCCTTAGGCGTTCAATTCTGGATTAAAATGCACCTGTTGATCGATTATCGATTTCGATCGATCGATCAACACGATCGATTGGGCAATTTCGCACAATGCACTCAGCGAAAATGTGTACACCGCATCTGGCAATGTAGCGCGCATTTAAGCATAGTTTAGGTTCTCAGTTTCTTAGCTCCAAGTGCATTCGTTTCAAATACTTGTGCCAAGGTTGTTTGAACTATTACTGAAGTACGAGCTTCCGTACCTGACGTAGAGTGCACGCATATCAATCTCAGGCGGACTATTCTCATTCTCAGAAATCGGCTGACCCTATTTATGGATTTAATAGAGGATCGTTGTTATGCTGTTGGCATTGCGGACCGAAATTATGCCGAAATTGTACCCAAAAATGGCGAAGCAAGTCACGTATGCTGTGAACAAGGACCTAGCACGGCCGAAGAAAAGCACACAATGTAAATGAAATGGTGCAACCAGAATCTGTCCCAAGTATTGCCTAAATCTACCTTAGTGTACTCATCCAGGGCTTCTTCATAATTTCCGCTTCGAAATGACTGGATGGCTTTCTCCTTCCATACGTCGGCATTCGCTTTTGACTTTCTCTTTTTCTCGGCTCTTTCTGCCGCGTCCGCCTCCATATGCCTTTTAAAATCCTCTGGAACAAAACGTAATTTATCAGTAAAAACGTCTTTTTGTACGCACTGTTCAAATATTGCAGGGTAATGAGCACGCTACATGCCCTTAACATTATTTCGGTAGAGACGGTGGAGCGGATCCTGCCCCCTTGTGGTTTTCCACGTGCTGCTACAAACGTTATGTGATAGGAGCGTGAATTCCGGGGACGGCTCTCAACTTTCCTATTTTCTAATTCGTGCCAAAATTTTGGCTTCGGAACTATTTCGGAGGCAGCACCAGGAGCGAATATTGGGAGGCATCTACGACTGATTTTGCAAAGAAACTTATGAATAGCACATGCAATTGAATATGTTCAATGTTTTGCTGTTAAGGTGACTTTACTTTGGGATTCAACTGTCCATACTACATTGCTTGCCTACCGAAATGCTTATTTTGAGCCTAATCATATCAGAGGCGGATCTAGGGGAGACAAAATGAATAACATATGGTCGGTTTTCTCAAAGTGGCAGCTTTTACGTTGCGAAAGGAAAGTTGAGAGGGTGAGGTGAATTCGAGACAAACGGTAATAATGCATCACAAGCAGTGGCGAATCCAGAAGACTTCCCTAATAGCGGATCCAGGCGCCGAGAAATACTCACGTCTGTTAAGACAGCCCACGGCCACCCCACGCTCAGCCCATACAAGCGGCCCCTCTGAAAACGCCCAAAACATATGCCATGCATCTTGACGGGCTGAACGCAATAGTAGGCTCCAATGCTTGGTGCATGCAGTAGTTAAGCCTCCAACGCTAATTATCTAATTACTACCACATAATTCAACAAATGCACCAAGCAAGGCATGCGGTGTATTGAAACGAATCGCCTTTGTTAGCGAATTTAAGAACTAGACTTTACTAACATATCACCCCTACCTTTTGAGCAGTTCCATGCATATGGATTTGTGTTTTGACGTAATACTTGATTTCCCATGACATCGGGAGCAATGGACGCTACTTGCCGGACCCTACGATTGGTCTTATTTTTGGCAGATGAGCAGCTACACGGCCAATACCTGGCTTGGCGGGTAATTTCGACGGGTGCTTTCATATTCCCACCCATTGCAGGGCGGTGGGAAGCATTCACCAACATGCAGATATGAGCGAATGCGATCGTGTCCCATCTGAAATAACTCCCTGTGGCAAGCTGAGCTTACAACTACCCTATGGGAAATAAAGCATTACGTCAATATCCGAATCCATATCGTGCAGCTCAAAAAGTTGGCAACATATCAATTGGCAAAGAGTAGTTTTGAGCTCAGCTTGACACGGGGAGACATTTGAATTCGGACCCTACCGCATTCGCTCAGATCTGCATTTTGATTAATGTCCCCCTGTAATGGAAGCGAATATGAATGCACCCGGCTAATTTATCCGATAAGCCATGTGTCGGCCGTTTAGCTGCTCATATGCCTAAAATCAGACAAATCGTACGGGTCGGCCAAATCATGTCCATTGCTCCACATGTTATAGCCTATGGGAAATAAAGCATTACTTCAAAATCCTAATCCATATGTATGCAGCCCAAAAAGTTGGCAACATATACGTCAACAAAAGGTAGTTTTGAGCTTAGCTGGACAAGGGAGTCATTTCAGATGATACACGACCGCATTCGCGCAGGTCTCCATTTTGGTAAATATATATATATATATATATATATATATATATATATATATATATATATATATATATATATATATATATATACATACATACATACATACATACATACATACATACATACATACATACATACATACATACATACATATATATATATATATATATATATATATATATATATATATATATACATATATATATATATTAGACGCGCGTGTGACAAATAACAAACCGACGCAATTTTATTCAGTGCAGATACCTATTGCAGTGCAGGACCGTTTCGGTTCCATATTCTTTTTCACAATCACAACCCATTTCTGTGTTGTGTTCCTGGCACTAGGATTGACTCATGCATGATACTGATTGTGAATACCAAGCTTAACATTAATACTTATTTGTAGTTATTGTCATCGGTTTTTGGTAAATAACTTCAGTGCCCCTCATTCTTTACTCACTGGCAGCTGGCAAGTTGACAATTGTAATGCTAAGCATGAATAATTATGCTGTGTTTTTACTCCCTACTTTGTGTTATGGTATTCACACACATTTTACGCATTTGTGTCACGCTATTCACAAAGATACATGCTTTATATCATTTGTTCATAACTTGCACTTGAGTCATAAGACTCAAATGACTCATTGCGATTTGAATGATCGACTCATGAGTCGACTCATTAAAAAAAAGATGTGATTCAACTCACAACTCAAGATATATTTTTGTGAAAAGAATTGATTCAACTCGCGACTCATCCAAAAACGATTGATTCATGAGTCGATTCTCGATTCAACTCGAGTCGAGCACAAGTCTGATGGTATACTGTTTTCGACGTTTTGAAGGGCCGCTTGTATCGGCTGAGCACCGGCTGAGCGTGGGCTAAGCGTGGGCTGAGTGTGCGCTGAGCGTGGCCAAAGCATAGACTGAGTGTGGGCTGAGCGTGGGCTGTCTTGACAGACGTGAGATATTCAGGATATACCCTATTCAAACCCCAAGTAATGTCGCGACGAGGGTAACACTTTTCCAATAGCGGGTTAAGGATCGATGGAGTGAATTCAGGGCAAACGATAATAAATCGCGCGCAGTGGCGAAGCCATATTTTCCAAGTGGGCAATGATTGTAGTAGTCTTCACACTCAAGGCTCTCGCTATCCTCCCTAGTGTAATTTCCTGGCGACGCCTCTGGTCCAAAGCTTTACGGTAAGTATTGATGGTATGTAAGAATGACAAAATAATAGGTATTTGTGGCACTGACTGCAAAGAACCACCAAACATAAAGAACAGATGATACCCCCCCCCTATGCTCATGGCTACGCCATTGGCTGTTTTGCATGTGCTTGCATGGACATCAAACAGTACTTTGGATCATTAATCTATGCGCATCTGTGCACAAGTTTACCTATGCAAAATATGAGTACAGTCCCAAATGGTTTGTTCCATTTCCCCCTCCCCTCCCTATAGCTTTGCCCTCTGACCTCGCCATTGGGAAAATTGTGACATTTTGACATCCTAGCAGTGTAGACTATACCAGTAGAGTTCATTTTAGCTACCTAGCTTTGAAATCTGTTCAATAGATTTCTAAATCTCAGGGGCGGGGTGGGAATCCGCCCCTCCCCTTCTACGGATTTGAATCTAAACGAGACCTAATACAATAGAGTTAATGGAATAGCCGAGTGTTGTTCATCCGTGACTAGCGCTTTAGTCTCTGCAAATCCGCGATGTTACCAATGCACAGCAAAGGAAGCGCAGATTTTCCGCATGCCCAGAATCGAGCTTGGTGTCTTGGTATCTTGCCATGACATGATGGAGGTTGGACGTTGGTGTTATGCTCCCTTCCCCAAGAAAGAGAGAAGTATCGTGCGCAAACAATAACACATACGCAAACGATGCCCGCCTCACGTAGTTATTCATGATAGAACCTTTCCGACGTGCGAACCTTTTAGGGAGCTATGGTGATACTTGGCTGAAAAGAACAGAATTGGTGGATGTAGGGGGGGGTACCGTGGGAAAGCCCAGTAGAACTACATCACGTTAATGTGACCAGACCAGTTATCCAGTGATGTCTGCAATATATGCCTGCGGCATTCCTGCATTGCAAAGGACGTATTACCCCGCATTGCGGCTGAATTGTCATCAAACTGCAGAAGCTCAATCTAGGCTCGTAATCTAATCAAATGTAAAGTCGTAATTGTATACACAATCACCCATCCACATTTATTCACGACCGACAAACAAATGTTTGGTCACGGTAACTGGTCAACCGCACGCAACCCCACCGGGAGAGTGTCTCAATGCTTATTGTGGATAGGACATCACTAACAACCATAAAAATAATGCGCCCGTACAAAAACATAACTGCGTCCCTCTTGATTCGGTGCAACAAAATACGCCTATTAGAGCCCACATGTTACGAAAATAGAGCACTAAAGCCTCGCTGATGCGAGATCTTGGCGTACATTAAGCTCTGCGCGCCACCGGACTCAGTTCCTGCTGGCTGCGTGACATGGGGATCGTTCGACTGGCAGCTCGGCGCCTCAACCAATTGGAACCCAGCGGGCTGGCCGACTCTTATGTGAATGTGTAATTGGTGATAGCTAAAGACGGCACATGCAGATCGTTAGTGCAGTAACAATTGATTCGAGCGTTATTCCACGACAATGTATCAGCTGCACGCAGTGCGTGATTCACCTGAGATAACGCACGAGCAGTTGGTGCAGAAGCCGTGGTATTAATATCAAAAAGATGCATACAGCAGCCCTGGGCAATAACAATCAGCTGCTAGGGTGTCGTTTAGCTAAATATATGACGTATGTGGCGATTGTGATCTATATCAGTTTTTATCTGTGCGCGCGCCAAGTTCACCAATTACAGTGCAGAATTGTTGTGATAATGTAAAAAATAGCTTTCGTGAAACGCAACTCTATTCAACACAGCTGTATTTATATTCACATATAAGATCCCTCCCACGGGAGCTTGGCTGGCGTGGCAGCACGTGCGCCCTACATCATTTCAACCGGTGAATTTTCCTCAGGAAAACTCGCCGATTGATCCATGGATTTGGAAGGCGCTTTGGCGCAAACTATTTAGCTATCGTCCCAAAAATGCTGCACTGTAATTGGTTCAAATCAGGCCCTTATCATCCCTATGCCTTCCTGCGTGTCGCCTCGAATGGTACAAATGACGTCATCTGGGGTACACCTTTAAGGCCGTTTTAATGGTTTGGTGTATATTAAGATCAAAATATTTTCAATTCAACTCACTTACTAAATCTTCTAATATCCCGTCTGTGCACTTAGAATCTTGTTCAGCTGTTATTTTATAAGTTTCAGTTAGGCTGTGAATTGGACGACCACCATCACGAACCGCAGCGTTTTAGGGGCACACCTTTTCTCAAATTATTAGATGACTCGGTTGAGTCATAAATGGCGCAGTTGTTTACATAGCTCTCTTGTAAGTTCTGTGCTTCATTTCACACTTTGTGTTCGCTGTCCCCGCGTTTTGGTTGAATTTTGTTTTATTGTGTTGTGTTTTGGTATATCTTGTGTGTAGTTGCACGGTTAGCTGCAGATTTTGCTGTCGTTAATTAGTGATAGAAATTGAGATGTGTTCCGTATTAGGTATCTAATATGTTGATGCCGCTTATCCTGTAGATTTGCAGTTTCAGGTAATTTCTAATTTCACGGAATGTCTTTTTCTAGTGCAATACTTGTGAATGTGCTGAACATGATGTGAACACTTATTTCCTCTGCAAATGCATACTTTTCAGTTGGGAGGCAGCGTACCATGTAAAAATGGGCTTGGAGTTGGGTAATATAGCATAAAAGGTAATGTTCCAAATGAAGAAAAATGATGTAGCATAACCTAAACTAACCTAGCTTAGCCATCTATGCAAGAAAGCAATTTATTTTTGTTAAAATGGAAAATTTCTGAACATTTTAGAAAAAATGTTCAAATTCATTTTTTTTTGTAAAGCATAACCTTACCTAACCTATCCTGAACTGTTTTTGAAGAAAACTCAATTAAAAGAAAATCACCCACACCCTCAATTTTTTCAAACTTCCCACAAAACCCTAACCTAGCTGAAATTAACTAAACATAACCCCCTTGTATGCTTCATGGAGGTATAATGTGTGTAAAACGTGTTCAGTGTTTACCTTAAACTGTAATAATCTATCCTACATATTGTGCTTATCCTACATATTGTGATTGAGATAGAGAAGGTGGCCTAAAATTCAGTGTCAGTATCCTAGGGTTTATTTTTCAAACATCTGGAAGAAACATCTGGAAAGAATAGAGTTTTTCAATCAACATGCTTGAGTTTCCAAGAGATGGAAATACATGCAAGACTGAGTTGACAAAGTGAAAAAGAGCTGATAGAGTTCATCAAACCAACTCTTTAATTTGGTCCAAACCACTTTACCTCTGATGATTATGATCCTGGCTATCTGATGCAGCTGAAGCTGATTTAACCTGCCTACCAGATTTGTATGGTATGAAGTGTTGAATCATGCATGTCTGTTGTGCTTGCTGTATTGTGGAGAATCTTATCCTTGTATAGCTAAATGAAGAACCAGTTCAACTAGTTTGATGCCACTTCAATTCACATGAATATAGCACGACCACCATCAGTAAACTGGGACTGGAGCGTGACGGCCTTGCTGTCGTTGCCGGCTTCGTCGCCTACAAAATGAGGCGTGTCAATACAGCGCTTGGCTGTTCGACGTCTGAAGCACCGGAGGCGCTCCTGACAACTGTGTCCAGCTCTTGGCTCACCACCATCGGTTGCGGCCGGCTCTACGTGCCACAGACCTGGTAGACGGTGCTGGTAGACCAGTTTAATTCTTATTTCTGCTCCATCCTGGGCCCAACCTGCAACGGCGAGGCCAGCATTGCGAGGCGCCTGATAGGCGTCATCAGCAGCCGGCGGCCGAGGCTAGATGTCTGTGTGGCACGGAGGCTGACTCGAGTTGGGATGCATGTGCGCATCGGCTGGCTGCACTATAATTCTGCTCGGCAGAGCGCAGAGGCGGGCATCTAGGCAGGTGTGCCATCATGTCACCAGCCAGCGATAGGATGTCCACCCTCACACTGCCGGTCATCTGTCACCGTCCCTGCTGTGTATCGTGTCGTGTCGCCCGGTTCTGCTCTTTTTCTCCGTGTTTGCTGCTGCCGCCGTGACCGCCAGTTAGCGGACTGGCGGCGCCCTCTGTGCTGCCAGTCCTGGCGGCACTTGGCACTGCTTTCGTGTCACCCGATCCTGCCGTATTGTTAGCGTGTTTTGCTGTTGCGACTGTGACGATTGACGGGTTGGCGGCGATCCCTGTACGGGCCCGTCCTGGGGGCACTTGACAATGCTCTCGTATCGCCCGGCCCCGCTGTCCTGTTGGCGTGTTTTGCTGCTGCCGCTGTGACCATGGGCAGACTAGCGGCGCTCACTATGCTTGCCCGTTCTGGCTGCACTTGGCACTGCTCTTGGCTCTGGCAGTGCTATGTGGCAGGTGTGACGTATGCCACTTCATTGTTGCTTGTATCTATCATTTGGCCTATGAACATTGATTGGAAAGAACCACATGCAAAGTCCCTTTGCTCCACGAACTTTGATTGCGATCATTCATTCATGCTCTGAACCGGAACCAGCACAGAAGCCGACTAGGTCGACTACGCCGACGCGTAGGAGCGTTTTGGAACGATACAGATCTAGTCCTGAACGCATTGCTTTGGAATGCCACCAATACATGCCTGGCCGCTTTTGGAGCCCCATGTTTCCAGTCCGTCCATCGAATGTAGCCTCCTAACTAGAGTGAAATTTTACTTACTTTTGGGAGGCGTTAGCCCCCTTTAAGACTGACGTGAGCCCAACTTCCCCCAATAATTTCATATTTTAACATGTGGCGCTAATGTGGCCTCTCGACTGAAGGTCTTTCTGTTACCTCCAGGCATTGCGTCCCCCAAATCATTTTCTGAAATTTCCTCCCCCGTTGCTGAGCTTACAGATGCCCCCATAAAAAGGAATGTCTGCCTCTCACGTGCTCCTTATGGTACTGTCGGTCTGATAAAAAAATTGTCACCTTCCTTGACATCTAAATCAGGGGCGTTGCCGCATATAGAGGGGGATGAAAAGGTGCTTCGGTTAATTACTTTTGCCATGCAACACCACAAGCACAATGCTAAGTTTGATACAGATTGGGGCTCTTCCCCCCCCCCCCCCTCCACCTGGTTCCATCATGGCGACGACCACGCTTCAGATACGTCCTATCCCGCCGCGGTAAAATGTTAATTCTCTGCCGTATTTGACTTGTCCTACCTCCCTTTGCACGCTCTTTCGGGTATAATATGCGCATGAAAGGTATTGGAGATCCCTTCCGAGACTATGACGCTCTAAATTTTGCACCTAAACCTCCTAAACCCTCGTTTTCTCCCCGTAGTGTACACACGTTGCGTATCTTCGAAGCGTGTAAGCGGCTGGCCCATGTTAAGTGGTTACCCCTGATGACGTCATTTAAGGACCTGCGCAAAAAGCTGCGCAGTAGGGATGACGCCACCTGGTATATATCGCCTTCGTTCAAATGGTGCGCGATACAGGTGGCAGGCTGGCCAAACACAACAACACACATGGTGTGCGCACAGATAAAAACTGATATGGATCACAATCGTCACACGCGTCGTATATGTAGCTAAACGACACCCCAACAGCTGAAGCTATTGCCCAACCTGACTCCATAGGCCTTGGCATACGGAAGGGTCTATAATGCCCACTTTTTGCCCGATGGACGATCTAGTAATTACGAAGTGGATGTCGATGAAAGGTGCAGTAATAGCTGTCTTTTAATTAATGTAGTGGTTTTGACCTACAACCGTAATGAATATTTTCCTTCAAATGTCTTTAAATCGCCCCCAAATGGAGTTGAAACGCTGTAATCATAACAATAGAAAATGCCCGATGGACGAGCTGAGTAATTACTGTACCGATTTTCGTGAAAATGGCTCTAAAATAAACTTAGACATTGAATTTGGGCACATTGAGTCGTTTCCATCCAATATAATTAGGTAGAAAGTCACGAAATGAGGGATTGAAATTCGAGATTTTCCCGATGGACGATCTACGAAATTAATGTACAGAATTGCTCCAAACACACTGATCAATGTCTTTTCACCGTTTTGGATCAGTTGAAGCAGTTAAGAGAAAAATTAACATATGAAATATAAAATAGACTAATAACACGGAAGTCAGTACAACCGTGAACCAAACTTTCAGTCATCCTACAAATCTATCACCCATCTGTAATTGAATGGTGATGTAGCCCATCTCTAATTTAATTGTGATGTGATGGATTTCTACATTTCATGTTAATTTTTCTCTTAACGGCCTGAACTAGTCTAATACGGTGAAAAGACATTGATTAGTGTGTGTTTGGCGCAATTCTGTAGATTACTTTCGAAGATAGTCCATCGGGCAAACCTCGAATTTCAATCCCTCATTTCGTGGCTTTCTACCTATTTATATCGGATGGAAATGACTCAAATGGGCCAAAATATATGTTGAAGTTCATTTTAGAGCCATTTTCATGAAAATTGCTGCAGTAGTTGCTGAGATCGTCCATCAGGCATTTTCTATTGTTGTGGTTATAGCGTTTCAACACCATTTGGGAGAATTTAAAGACATTTAAGGGAAAATATTTATGACGGTTGTAGGTCAAAACCACTACATTAATTAAAAGACCTATATTACTGCACCTTTCATCGACATCCACACCGTAATTACTGAGATCGTCCATCAGGCAAAAAAGTAGGCACTATAGGCCTTCCCTTGGCATACAGCACATTTCATTTTCTGAAATACAGACTTGTAGCCAGTGTTTTTACGCATAGCGAAAGGACATAGAACCACCTCCCCGCAGCTGCTAGAAGAACCATCATTTATAAGCACTTCTAGGTCAACAGGAATGAACAACATGCATGTATATAAATTATGCGTGTGTGGCTTCTCTGCGATGCGTTTTTTTTCTTGCTACATGCATGTTTGTCACGATTGTGCTTTTTCATCCACTCTTGTGCTGTGCTGCAGTAACTTGCAGCGCTTCTTTGCCAATTGACAATGTGCTGAAGTGAAGCAACAAACAGCTACATGATGGAGAGGGTTTCAAACACACCGATTGGTTAGCTGCTCCAGTAATAAATTATTCGTGAAATGGGGTGGAATATGCCACTTTCTGAACACTCAATCGACATCCTTCTCCAAGAAGTATTGACATCCTGCTCCTTGATGCATGCTTATGAAGTCTTTGTGTCTTCTTTCTAAGGTTATCTTGTTGATAAGTAGCATGTGCAATGTGCATGCTGTTGACAAGGAATGGTGATATGCGAACATTTCGCAATGCAATTTCAGGTAAAGGGATTACCTATAATGTGGCATGGCATACAATAGCAGTTTATAGCACAGTTATTATTCTCCCTATCCCGAATATAGCTCTTCTTAAATTATGAATCTCAAAACAAATGATAAAGGTACAGTCATAAGTACCTACACCATTGGCTCAAATTTGAGTCTGAAAGACATCAAAAGCATTTTAAATGACACTAATTCCATGGGAAATTTCGACATCCTACTGTGCTCGTTTCGACATCTCACACCTAACGAAAAACCATTATTTTAACCCTGAGCTGCTCTGCCTGATCAGCACGCCATAGCCGGCTGGAGGCTGGAGGCCGACAGAAGTTACGGCAGGTAGGTACACGGCAGCACGCCTCCACAAGGATGCCAAGCATCGTGTTGACACATCCGTGTAGGTATAGGCAGACACTGGACACCAGACACAGGTGGACACATGACACATGGTCCAGACGGACACAATACATCGCACAGGCGCATACAGGACACAGGGTCCGTGCCGATACAGGAGATCTGACACAGGTGGCCACGGAACACAAGGTACAAAAGATACACGACACAAGGGCCAGGAGGTCACAGGACAACAGACACAGGTGAGCACAGAACATAGGCAGACACAGAATGCCAGCCAAAGGCGGGCACAGGACATTAGACATGGGCCGGTACAAGACATATGCAGATACAGGGCACAGACAGACACATGGCACAGGTAGATACAGAACACCACACAAAGGCGGGCATAGGACACATGAGGATATAGGACACCAGACACAGACAGGCACAGAACACAGATACAGGGCACAGACACATGGCACAAGTAGACACGGAACACCAGACAAAGGCGGGCATAGGACACACGGGGACATAGGACACCAAACGCAGGCAGGCACAGGACACATGCAGATACAGGGCACGAGACACAGGTGGACACTAGACACAGGCGGAGACAGGACATATGCGGACACCAGACACAGGCAGACACAGGACACATGCGGATACAGGACACCAGATATACGCGGACACAGGGCACAGGCGGAAACATGACACATGCGAACACAGGGCACCAGACAGGCGGGCACAGAGCGCAGACGGGCACCGAACACAGGCGGACACAGGACACTGGCAGACATAGGACACAAGACACACGCAGTTACAGGACAGGCGGGCACAGGACACAATCAATGCAGAACACAGGCGGACACAACGAAGACAGCGCACATATCAACCACAGTGCACATGCGAATGCAGGCAAACACAGAGCACAGGTAGAAAGAGGTTGATACTGTCCGACGCAGGCTGGCATAGTATCCATAGACATACGGCGAACACAGCCTAGCAAAGCCCACAGATACTGCCTGACGTCGGCTAACATAGTATCCATAGACATACGGCGAACACTGCCTAACAAAGTCCGCAGATACTGCCTGACGTCGGCTGACATAGTGCCCATAGACATACGGCGAACACAGCCTAGCAAAGCCCAGATACTGCCTGAGTCGGCTGACATAGTGCTCATAGACATACGGCGAACACTGCCTAACAAAGTCCGCAGATACTGCCTGACGTCGGCTGACATAGTGCCCATAGACATACGGCGAACACAGCCTAGCAAAGCCCACAGATACTGCCTGACGTCGGCTGACATAGTGCCCATAGACATACGGCGGACACAGCCTAACAAAGTCCGCAGATACTGCCTGACGTCGGCTGACATAGTACCCATAGACATACGGCGAACACTGCCTAACAAAGTCCGCAGATACTGCCTGACGTCGGCTGACATAGTGCCCATAGACATACGGCGGACACAACCTAACAAAGTCCGCAGAATACAGACGAACATAGGAAAGCGCACCAGGCCGCATACATACAAACAAACACAAGTTTAGGGTACACTGGCGTACGCAGACGATGGATGCGGACAGTCGCAGAGAGTAGCAAGACGGGCATACGATGGGTTTGCAGCACTACCACCACCACGAGTCAGACAACACGGAACATACACAGTAGAGAATTACTAGCGGGCTGCTCGGCTCCTGGCCTTACCGGTTCCTGATTTCAGACGCCTCATTATCAGGTGGCGCGGCACCGGGCATCCGTGAGAGTCTCGGATTCATCCTCAGGCAGCTTACCTTGCTGAGAGGCTTTGGGGTCCAGTGAGGTCCGTGGGTTTGCCTCGGGCTGCTCTCCTTGCTGAGCTGCTCTTGGATCCAGTGAGGTCCGTGGGTTTACCCTCAAGCAGTTTACCTTACTGAGCTGCTCTGGGGTCCAGTGAGGTCCGTGGATTTCCCCCGGGCTGTTCACCTTGCTGAGCTGCTCTGGGGTCCAGTGAGGTCCGTATGTTTTCCCCCGGGTTGTTCAACCTGCTGAACTGTTCTGGGGTCCAGTGAGGTCCGTGGGTTTCGCCCGGGCTGCTCACCTTACTGAGCGGCTCTAGGGTCCAGTGAGGTCCGTGGGTTTCCACCGGGCTGTTCACTTTGCTGAGTGGCTCTGGGTCCGGTGAGGTCTGTGGATTTCCCCCTGGCCACTTACCTTGCTGAGCGGCTCTGGGGTCCAGTGCGGGTCGTGGGTTTTCCCCGGGCTGTGCACCTCGCTGAGCTGCTCTGGGGTCCAGTGAGATTCGTGGATTTCCCCCTGGCCACTTACCTTGCTGAGCGGCTCTGGGGTCCAGTGAGGTCTGTGGGTTCCCCTGGCCACTTACCTAGCTGAGCGGCTCTGGGGTCCAGTGGGGGTCGTGGGTTTCCCCCGTGCTGTTCACCTTACTGAGCTGCTCTGGGGTCCAGTGAGGTCAGTGAATTTCTCCCTGGCCACTTACCTTGCTGAGCGGCTCTGTGGTCCAGTGGGGGTCGTGGATTGACACCGCACCGGTTCTCGGCCACCACCACGCAGCCCATGTTCTCGTCGAGGGCGTCCTCGGCCACGCGGCCGCTGATCAGCAGGTCGGCTCGCTGCGAGGCGCGCTCCACCTCGCCTGGGTCCGACGAGCGCAGCGACTCGATTAGCGACGCTGCGCCAGGAAACGCCACAACTGTGGTTACTTGTCGACACGCTCTGTGAAGGTGCGTTGTTGCAAACATCGTGCGCACAGCTCCTAAGGTGGGCACAACGAATTGATTAATTTTCCCGGATGTGGTACGCACAGCTCCTGAGGTGGACACAATGAAGTGATGACGCACCGCTCCTGAGGTGGGCACATTGAAGTGATGACACACAGCACATGAGGTGGGCAGAATGAAGTGAGATAAAAAATTCCCAGATGTTATCATAATTAGGATTTAAGTACACCTCGGATCCGTCGGAGCCGTCTAACAGTTGGCCGCACTGTGGTATTTTCTGAGAACATCCGTTTGCACTAAAGCATAACACGAAGTGGCATTTTCAAACCCGGTCCAATCCGTATCCATATGAACCGATTCAATCCGTATCAATATCCGTACTGAACAGAGATATTCATCCGTTATCCTATCATGTCACATCAGGTCTTACAAACTTACCTACTAACTTCGCGCGTTGCGCTCAAGAGAATGATATTTTTGCTAAAATTAGCCAGTTTGCGATGCCACTCACAACACCCTTGACTGACTTTTCATTGAGTTTCTATATGGACTGTCGACTGTCGTCTGGACTAAGAATTTCTTCGATATATTCCCTGATACAAAACGAAAGTAATCCCCGCCTCCACTAGCCAATGATTGCCGACAGAATAACCCGACCAATGACGAAGTAATAAGGCCTACGTATCAACTAGCGTATCACCAAAGTAAGATGGTCTACGTACCAACTAGTGGATCACCAAAGTTAAAAGGAAGCCGCCCACATTTACCGGGGCTGTTTAATATATGGTTTCCTGACACTGTCCCTGAACAGTCAGTGCTGAGTAATTAATGTCATAATAAATACATTGATAACGCCGAAAAGAATCGATCCATCAAAGATAATGTCATACATACCGGACGGAATCATCCTCTAGTGGGTGTCCCATTCGTCACGCCATTCCTGAAGTGCATGAGAGTTCAATATGGCTGCAGGCATTGTTGTTGATTACATCCGCGATTAATAGTGCGGTTACGACCAAAGGGCCCATGCTGTCGACAGGAAAAGGGCCCATGCTGTCCATATGCAAATGATCCATGCTGTCGATAGGCAGAGGGCCCATGCTGTCGATAGGCAAATGGTCCATGCCGTCCATAGGCAAAGTGCCCATGCTGTCGATAGGCAAATGGTCCACGCTGTCGATGGGCAAAAGACCCATGCTGTCGATAGGCAAAGGGTCCATGTTGTCGATAGATAAATGGTCCATGCTGTCGATAGGCAAAGAACCTATGCTTTCGATTGGCAAAGGGCCCATGCTATCGATAGGCAAAGCAACACGAGTGGCTATTCATCTAATTATACAGAACTGCATCAACCCATCTAATACTAACCAGTATTGATCGATTGAGATGCTCATGTGCGAGCGGAGAATTCCAATATCCTGAGATCTATAGAGCTTACCTTCCAATCGCCTCGTAATATGGAGCAATCGCATCATCGTGCACAAAATCTGCCCATCCACCATGTATATGTATATGTATATGTATATATATATATATATATATATATATATATATATATATATATATATATATATATATATATATACTAATGCCTCAAAATCATATGTTGGGGAAACCGGAAGGGGGATTCAGGCGCGAATGAATGAGCACAAACGCGATGTGAGATATCATAGGCAGTGCAGTGCCATTGTGGTCCATATCGACGAGTGTGAAAATCTACCAAAATGGGATGACGTAAGAGCTTTAGAGAAGAATGTTAAAAAACGAACATGAAAAGCATTAGAGGCAGCACATATATGTACACGCGACACGATCAATTCAAGGGTCGGTTTTGTTACCTGGGCAGAACCTGTAGCGAGATTATCTATTGCGAAGAGCCGAACATGAATTAGCACTTGATTATTACGGCAGAAATTATGATTTGTTGCCTGCTTGATATTGTCTGCAGTTGTGCTTTATGTTTTGTACTGATGAAGACCTATTGAGGTCGAAACGTTTACATTAAAGTCATCTCCACATAATTTGTTTGTTTTCATCATCCATCCTCATTCATACTTGTCTATGGATAACTCACACATATATATATATATATATATATATAAGTAATACGTTTAAGTTACACCGAGCAGGAGTCCAAGTCGTATATAGAATAGTCGGAGTGGTATATATATCTAATTTGAGTCAAATGATCGTCACGCCGACACTCGATAAATTCTGACAAACACAATGCATATGGACAGTTCATTTTACAACACACTGAAAAGAGAGCGTGCTAAGCATATTTGGGTGACATAACACTACAGAAAGATAAGCACACTGTATATCCATATTGACGGGGCCACACCAAAAGCAGTCACGATTTTTACTTTGGGGTCACAACCGGTCACGTTGGCGCCAGGGGTGATCCATCATACAGCGACAGTGTACCTGGCGCAATGACTTGTCGGTTTATAGTCGGTTCTCCGTCCAGTATGTATATGGCCTCCAGTATGCGCAGGTGTCTTGGCTCGTGTGATCTGGTGATGAGTGGTGTTGTCAATCACTTGTTGTCCCGTGAGGCGAGTGCCATAACATGTGTCAGTGTGCGTCTGCGGGTCACCGCTCTGCAGGTGGATGGTGATGAGCCTGCTGAGTGAGGCGAGTGCCATAACATGTGTCAGTGTGCGTCTGAGGGCCACCGCTCTGCAGGTGGATGGTGATGCGCCTGCTGAGTGAGGCGTGTACCGTGATGTGTGTCAGTGTGCGTCTGCGGGTCACCGCTCTGCAGGTGGATGGTGATGCGCCTGCTGAGAGGTGTGTACCGTGATGTGTGTCAGTGTGCGTCTGAGGGCCACCGCTCTGCAGGTGGATGGTGATGCGCCTGCTGAGTGAGGCGTGTGTCATGATGTGTGTCAGTGTGCGTCTGAGGGTCACCGCTCTGCAGGTGGATGGTGATGCGCCTGCTGAGTGAGGCGTGTGCCGTGATGTGTGTCAGTGTGCGTCTGAGGGTCACCGCTCTGCAGGTGGATGGTGATGCGCCTGCTGAGTGAGGTGTGTGCCGTGATGTGTGTCAGTGTGCGTCTGAGGGCCACCGCTCTGCAAGTGGATGGTGATGCGCCTGCCGAGTAAGGTGTGTGCCGTGATGTGTGTCAGTGTATGTCTGAGGGTCACCGCTCTGCAGGTGGATGGTGATGCGCCTGCCGAGTAAGGTGTGTGCTGTGATGTGTGTCAGTGTGCGTCTGAGGGTCACCGCTCTGCAGGTGGTTGGTGATGCGCCTGCTGAGTGAGGTGTGTGCCATGATGTGTGTCAGTGTGCGTCTGAGGGTCACCGCTCTGCAGGTGGATGGTGATGCGCCTGCTGAGTGAGGCGTGTGCCGTGATGTGTGTCAGTGTATGTCTGAGGGTCACCGCTCTGCAGGTGGTTGGTGATGCGCCTGCTGAGTGAGGCGTGTGCCGTGATGTGTGCATAGGCGTAGGAACGTCTCAAAAAGTGGGGGACCAAAGTCAACAGCAGGGGCACACCGAAGAATTTCGCAAAATATCATGGTTGAGCACTTTTGGATAGAACACCCGATAATTGTAATGGTGAACACACAACTTTCACCGCTAAGTGGGAGGGGGCAGGCCCCCTGGGCGCGGATATGGGCTACAGCAACATGTGGTACTGAACAAGAACTACTAATGCAGCAGAAGTACTTTCAAATTCACACTTCTCGCTAAACCTGGAACTCTTTTCCCGACTAATAAATTATTTTGTAATAATATGTTTATCTTCCTGGTGCAAGTGAAACCATTAGTACCTATTACTGTTCAAACAAAATTTCCTCAACTTCCGCTATGTGCGTGTGTGGGGGGTGCAAGCTCATTACAGCCTCACTAATGGGTATGTGGTGTGCCCTAGTTTCCATGGTATAATACTATTTGCGTACAACGGCCAAATAATTAGTGGTTAGGGTACCCGAGAAGTAGAAAAGCCTTTAGGAGACTTTCTTTCGGGACCTGTTCTCAATTTTCCGGTGCTCGGGTCGACTCGATGATTTTTTTGTTTATTTTTGGGTCAACTTCTATTTTTTGTAAGCCTCCTGCGCGATATTGTTGGGCCCCGGTATGATTCTTTAGGCACCCGGTCCATTTTTTTAGGTGCTCCAATGCGCTTCTTTTCCGGGTCCCGATGCGTTCTTTGGGTCTTTGACGCAATTTTGTGGCGGCAGAGTGACTGTCCGGGCAGGAATTGATTTTTGGTAAGCTAGCTCGGACTTGTGGGGCTCCGGTGCGACTTTTTGGGCCCCTAGTGTGTGATTTCCAAGGGCAGCGGCGCGACGTTTTTAGGTCTAAGTGCGATTTTTAGACCCTGTCGTCATTCATGGGGATACCTATCGCGAGTTTTAGTTGCCTCGACACGTCTTTGGGGACCCAACACGTTTTGGTTTCATTTGGAGCGATTGCTGGGACCCTGCAGTGATTTTCCATGTCCGGACTGTTCTTTTTTTCGTTGCCCCGGCTTCATTTATTGGGTGTTTCCGATGAGACTTTTAGGGCCCCGGTGCGACCTGCCGAGCCTCCGACTTTTTGGTACTTTCAGTGTCTGAGTGATTTTCAGGGGCCCGGCTCAACCTTTTGGGATTGGGACTTTTTCGGCCCCCAGCGTGATTTTCTGGGCCCAGACGCAAATTTTTTAGGCCCCCAGTGTGACTTTGAGGGGTCCAGCCCGTCTTTTTGCTGCCCCCATCGTGCTTTTCAAGGACCACAGCCATATTTTTTTGTGCTCCCAGCGTGATTGTCAGGAGCCCGTTCAGACGTTTTTGGGGCCCCAGTGCGGTTATCAGGGCCCGGCCCAACCTTTTTGGTCCCAGCGTGATTTTGGGGGACCGGCCAGTCCTTTGGAGCCCAGCGTCATTTTCGGGGGGCCCGGAGACTTTTTGGTACCCAGCGTGATTTCAAGAGGCCCGGCCCGACTTTTTAAGGCCTCAGCGTGATGTTCTGGGGCCCTGGCGCGACTTATCGGGGTCCCGGCGCGACGTTTTGGAGACCCAGCGGTATTTTCAGGCGCCCGGTCCCACATTTTGGAGCCCTCGGCGTCATTTATAGGGTCTCAGAACGATTTTGAGGCCCCAGTGTGATTTTCAGGGGCCTTGGTGGGATTTTGGGAGCCCCAACCTCATTTTCGGGGACCCCTACGCGACTTTTTGGGGCTCCCAGTGATATTGTATGGGCCCCGGTGCAATTGCTGGGGACACCAACAGGATTTTTAGAGAGCCTGGCGCTATTTTCCGAACCCCGGCGCGATTATTGGCGCTTACCCCCTCTTATGGGGAGGGGGACTCCTACAATCCCCCCCTTCGGTACGTCACTGTGTATGCCCCAATGATTTTATAGCTTAACAATGACGTCTACGGAGTATATCGCACAAAATCGACTTTCCTATGCCCATTTAACTGCTTCCACCAGAAGTAGTGTTCAGAAATATACACCCTGCAATTGGCCTAAATTCATCCCATTATCTTCGGGGTTCTTAACTCTCAGCCTGGATGTACACATTACTGGACGATGAAAAGCCTTTCTGGTAGTCTCCGTTGTAATGCGGTGTTTTAGTACTCTTAATCCAAATGTCTTCATTGATTAGATTCTGGCATCAGTCTTTGCTAAGCAGAGATTGCTACATATACCATGAGCCCACCATCGTACCGAACCATTTCTGTTGAACGACAAAATTTGAATTCAATGTTTCATGTACTGTCAATGCCAGTATGCAGATACCCAGCTGAATATCCACTCGGGTCAGTTGCCATGCTCGTCATGTACCTTCTCAGGTCACATGACAAGCATCACTCGTTACTCGTCACATTATCACTCTTCATATCACTCCTTATGTGACCTTGCCAGGTTGCATCATGAGCGCCTAATCCTCTCGGGGTATTCTGAGATTCTGAGTGGCGTTCTCGCACTCGAAGTTGATATAATAGGGTGTGGACTTCATTATTGTATCTATGCTACCATAATAAATTATGGAAATAAGTATTTTGCTATGTTGCATGCCAGCACCGATAATACCCAGGCATCTCACTCAAATGGTTGGATATCTGTGTGCTGTGCCAAACTGTGAAAATCCCTTGAAATGTGGAAATTTTACGTTCTATTCCATGCTATGGTCACACAATGGATGTATCGTGGCAGTAATTGTTATGCTTAAACAATCAAAATACATGAAAATGTTGAAGTGTATGGCAGCTAGGAACTGGCTATGTAATATCAAGGCAAGGAACTTTCACTTGCAAATTGTATGTCTTACCTTGATTGTGCTACGTTACTGCCTTCAGCCTTTACAATTTTCTACTGTAAGCAATATTAATGAAATCGACGTTAAATATGTTAACCCGCGCCGTCTTGGGGGGTTGTTAACGACCGCCCCCCCTCCCATAAGGTTTTCGGCGGAGAGTGAAAGGGCGCGCGGTAGCGCGCCGAAATTTCGCATACCTTTTCCCACATCAATTTGGCATGTTGTACCAAAATTTTGAAGTCAGGTGATCTAAGGTCGACGAGTTAGTCAAGGTCAAGTGAGGTCACCTCCAAAAAAGTTCAACCAGTCGTCGCGCTTTAACGGATAAAGATATTTTAATGAAACTTTCAGCGTTTGTTAATCTTTATGGATGCAACAAAACACACCAGATGATTTTTTCCGTTTTGATTACTTATTAGTTTTGCATATTTGCCCATTAGAGTTCAAATCGATGATTCTGCCTAAAGTAAACATTTTATCTGGGGGCAAGTTGACTTTGAACAACGTTTTTCGGTCCGCTCTACCCATTAGAAAAGGAAAATTAAAGCGAACTTGAAAACTCAAAATTTTGAAATTTATACAAAAATTGATTTTTGGGTGGACACAAATTGTATGGCCCTGGTCGATTTCGCTTTCCTTTTCTGATTCCAAATATTTGTTTTCTTCAAATCTCCCCAAAATGAACTCCCCAGAGCCAAAACCATGATGTAAGTCCTGAAAACCTAGGCCCCCTAGTGACGTCACTTTTGCGGGGGAATTTTTTTTGGGGGTGGTGTCTGGCCTTACTCGCCGAGAGCTTTCCGGTGACATCCAATTCATTTTCGTGCCACCCATAGTTTGGAAGATAGAGGGGGTGTCCATCCCCCCTTGCTGAGTCAGACGTGTGCCATGATGTGTGTCAGTGTGCGTCTGAGGGCCCCACCGCTCTGCAGGTGGATGGTGATGCGCCTGCTGAGTGAGGCGAGTGCCATAACATGTGTCAGTGTGCGTCTGCGGGTCACCGCTCTGCAGGTGGATGTTGATGCGCCTGCTGAGTGAGGTGTGTACCGTGATGTGTGTCAGTGTGCGTCTGCGGGTCACCGCTCTGCAGGTGGATGTTGATGCGCCTGCTGAGTGAGGTGTGTGCCGTGATGTGTGTCAGTGTGCGTCTGCGGGTCACCGCTCTGCAGGTGGATGGTGATGCGCCTGCTGAGTGAGGCGTGTGCATGATGTGTTCAGTGTGCGTCTGCGGGTCACCGCTCTGCAGGTGGATGTTGATGCGCCTGCTGAGTGAGGTGTGTGCTGTGATGTGTGTCAGTGTATGTCTGAGGGTCACCGCTCTGTTGGTGGATGGTGATGCGCCTGCTGAGTGAAGTTATTGTCATTCCAATGTAATTGCTATCTGGACGGGGCGCACAGTCCCCAATTGTGCTTTCGTATTGATATATTACGTTGGATTGTTTCAGCGATGATCTGCCAGATGATAGTTTGTTTGCATGACAAGTGAATGGGCGGTGGGGTTCATATAAAATGACTAGTTTCATTTCATCGCCCAGAACACCAGGATTACAGTGACTCGTGATTATCCTGCGGAGCATCTTTTCGTCTGTCTGGTAAACAGGGGACATACAACCTTTTTATAGAACAGATTGTGTACGGTGCCCTGTGTTGCGAGACGAGACTGGGTTCTGACGTGTTTGGTGATGGCGTCCTTGATGCGCTTGTCGATGTATATTTTTCCAGCAATGCATACAAAACAATCTGTTTCCAAACTACACAAATATAAGAGTCCACAACGAAGCTGTGCGGCACACATCAGCACAAGTCACTGTGTAACAAGGGTACGGCAACGTTCTGGCAACCTTCTCAAATAACGACAATGCTATTGTTGTGGACTTGAACTTACCTGGACTACTGGGTCTTTTTACTTGCAACAGCTCAGCGCAGCATAAGCCCAACAATGTCAAGAATGTCAAACCAGGCAAGGAACATTAGCGAAAGCCCTACGTGAACCTTGATGCTTCGGCACAACAGAGTAAATATGCATATAAGATGCATATATATATATATATATATATATATATATATATATATATATATATATATATATATATATATATATGTATATATATATAAGGTATTTTAATTATTTTAATTATATGGCGACGACCTACATCGAAATTATTTGGAAGTGCATGCATGCATTTAACGAGCAATTGATTATTACTGATGAGGACCACCACGGCTGCATCATGCTACTCAATTTGATTGTCTGGTGCGAACGAGAAAAGCATGCAGATATTGCTTACAGACTTCATCCACCGAGGTCAAAAATGAATCGAATTCTTCTTTTCCCGTCATCTGTCCAGTAGTAGACGTATCGCAGCAATTAACTTCCACCCTCCTGCAGTTGCAGCAGGATTCACACCGATTGCGGCAGAAGTGCAGCAGCAGTAAACTGGAAGTGGAAGTCGAGAGAATGTGTAGTTGTATCCTGCATCAGTCGAAACAACTGATGTATATAATCGCATTCTGATGAAAGCCACTGTCTCACGTTGTATTGCGCCGGGTGGATAATGGTCAGATCGTGTGTGGGATGCAAAGCTGAACTTGATTTCAACATTGTGTGACCCCTATGCACGAAAAACGAGATACAGAAGTGGAGAATCGACCTTGATATAGCAGATGTTCCCTGAAACTAGTTCAGTAGACACAGACGAAAATGTCGAAATAGATTAAGTTGTAAGCTTGGACAAATTTTCGCCATTCACCATACTTGCGTCGGGTCAAGGTGAGAAGGGACAAGAAGGAGGGAGCGGACGAGCGACCAACCCAGGGATCGGTGCACAACTGTGCATCCGTGTGCGTTTGAGATGCGCTGACGCTAAAAGCGCGGATGGACATTAGCGCCACATATATTTGATGGCACACAGAGTGTAAAAGCACACAGAGTGTTCCGACTCTCCGCTAGGTGTCGAAACAAACCAACAGCAAACCAAGAGTCTTGTCAAACTCCGGGTTGTGACGATAGAGTAGTCTGTGGGGTGCGCTTCTGCATTGATCCTCTAAGCTAATTAGGGATAAAGCTGCAGCGAGGCAATATTTGTCAACTTGACCATTGATAACCCCCATGGATGTTACTCTGCGGTGTGACGAAAAACAATTGCCTGGTAACGAGATGACATATTCTGTAGAAATTCCAGCGGAATTTGAGTCGGGCACCAGAAGGCAAAGTAATTGCCCTACTGTTTTGTGTCCATAATCTTGGGCGAAAATCATGACCTTGGACCAGTGATTACGGTTTAGAAAACAAATTGCATGTGGTCCCGTTTGTCCGTCCCAGTGCATGTACATTAGCGCAAGTTACAATCCTCTAGCTCCGTTTGGCTGCGATTTATAGGGGACGTAATGCGCGCTGGAAATGACCACGTTTAAGACCATAGCTTGACCTGTGACTTTGAGAGGTCAAACCTCGGGTTATGACGATAGAGTAGCCTACAGTGAGTATTTTTTTGCATAGGTGCCGTGTTACTAGGCCAATTATGGAAAAAGTTATAGGGAGCGAAAAGTATGGCAACTTGACCTTTGTTGACCTCTGGAGATAAAACGCTGCGGTGTGACGCAAACGGAACTAGGGTTCGTCTAGGGTAGTAATGTAGACCATCGTGGACAAGTTTAAGCTCAATCGGATGAGGCGGCGCCAGTACGTTCTGAATACGAATATGTTGTGATTATGATAATCAGATCTATCAGATCCATCAGATCTATCAGATGAGGAACAAACAACAGGACAACAACAGAACAACAGGACTCTGAGGGCCCCTGGGGAATAAGCAGGGTGCTTGAGGGCTCTGGAGGACTGGGATGTTCCCAGAGTTTCACAGGTCCTCTTGGGAAATGAGCAGATCCCTCTTAGAGGCAGAGGAATAATGAGGGACCATATCAGAGCTGGAATGCCCCTGAGATGAGAGCTAGACAGGACTGTTAAGAACTGTGATGGGTCCCTAAAAGCAAGAGAAAGTCCTGAGAGATGAAGAGGGTGGGAGGAACGCTTGAGGGATGAACAAGGACCCTGAGAGCCAAAAAGTCTCCGTGGGCTGGCCATTGTTGTGAGGAATAATACTGCGGGATCGCCTCAGAGCTATAATGGCCTTGAACGACAAAAAGGTATTATTACAATTTATGGCGCTCACGAGATGAGTTTTACACCTGCTTTATCTCCGTAGAGCAAAACAGGTTAGGCTAGGCCATAGGTAAGGCTAGGTTATATTTTCATTTGGACAATTTGGAGATTTTTTAAAGAAATACATCTGAACAAGATCATGCTAGGTTAGGTTAGGTTCTTTTTGTTGAAATTGTGAACTTTATAAAATTTTAGTTCATATTTTTGGGACAAAAAAATCTGAAAATAGGTTAGAGTACGTTAGATTAGTTTAGATTAGGTTTCTTTGGAAATATTACGTTATTCTTCATTATACATTTCTTCACCCGAAGCTATTTTCCTGGTATTATATTGCTCGCTTACTGAAAACTACGTATTTGTACTGGACATGAGCGGTCTTAATCACGTTCATGAACAGGGAAAGTGAAAATGTGTTCTCAAAATCTGATTAACGCCCTAAAATGCACATTTACCCACCCCTCACCTAAAATTATATAATATATCTCGGGCCTTCCCCATAGAAAGTGCCCAAAATCCGAGAAGGTTTGCAAAAGTGGGAGAGGGACCGTAAGCAGAGGGGCGCTCTTCGGGTGACTCTGGACAAGGGATAGAAAAATATGCTGCTACTGGAATTTGGCCATCGAAAAACATTATTCTATCCTGGAAATTATCCTCTAATTTTTCTGCTGCCCTGTGAATAAAGTGCTTAAAATTCACTGGAAAGTGTAAGCTGAGCTTCTGATGTTATAGGCTGGAATGGAAATATATCCTCCGTATTCGATGACCAATTTTTATCAGCACATCAAGCATTGCAATGCACAAATCCAACCATGCCCTGGACCCTGGATCATGGACGAAATCCCGGCTTCGCCACTGTGCTGAAGCAATTAAAAATGTAACTTGACTATGGGGAAGGGCTACGGTCATGAGTGGGGGCGACGCCCTCCTACTCAGTTAACATGCTAGAGTAGGCCCTGCAGCACTCTCCGCTTGGAAATGTCAAGTAGCTACAATGCAACCCCATCCCCGCCCTCTACCTGCACTTTTAGACCTCGTCTGCGCCCGGAATTTAACCATATTCTCCAGAGGCTCAGAAAATGGCGAATGTGCACGGGCGAGGGTCAGTGCCTCTTGTCAGCATAGGTGCACCGGGTGCACCCAGGACAATTTTCAGTATATCCCAGTACCAATCACAAATATAATTAAGCTCACTCACCGAGGCTCATTGTTAGGTTAGTACAGGTTTGTAGGTAAGTAGGTCAGAGGCGGATCCACGAGGAGCCACGAGACCATGGCCTCCAAGAGGCCAATTTCTGCAAAAATTTCGCACTACGATGATATTTTGTAGAAATCTAACATTTTATTAGTAAATATTGTCTTAAAGACATAAAGACATAAAGACATAAATGATCAGTGCAACTATGAGCCACAAGGGCCCTTCTTGGTTGCACTTGGTACACTGAACCAGTTGCCCACCAAATCTGTCAATCAACCCTCCCTGGAATACAGAAAAACAAGCCCCCTATTCTTATAATGATTGTCTATGCCGTTTTTAAAGATGTTCAGTGTGTTGCTACTGACAATTGTTCCTGGAAGCTGGTTCCAGTGTTCTACTACCCTGTTGGTGAAGAAAGACTGTCTTAACCTTGTCCTGCTGTGATTAACTTTAATTTTGAATTGATGACCTCTAATTGCATCATTTCTGTTAAATTCAAACATTTCCCTTAGATATCCCTGCTCCTGACCATGAACAAATTTAAAAACCTCGATAAGATCTCCTCTCAGCCTTCTATATCTAAGTGAAAACATATTCAATTTGTTCAATCTTTCCTCATATGCCAGGTTGCCTATACCATTAACCATTTGTATTGCCCTCTTTTGTACTCTCTCTAAAAGCCAACAATCTTTCTCATAACTAGGGGACCAAGCTTGGACACAGTATTCCAAATGTGGCCTGACATATGCACAGTAAAGCTTCCTGATGACCTCCTCACTTTTGTATGACACATTCCTCTGTATCGCCCCAAGCATTCTTAGTGCCTTCTTCCTGGCTTCTTTGGTCTGTTCTGATGCCCCCAATTTTGTGTTCAAAATAACACCTAAGTCCTTCTCCTGCTGAGTCACAGATAGTACTTGGCCATCCATCAAGTATGGCGCCTTCATATGCTGCCTACCTACATGCATGACTTTGCACTTATCAAAATTAAACTTCATTTGCCATTTTTGCGGACCACTTCACAAGCTCGTCTAAGTTGTTCTGCAGCAAAACCTGCTCATTGTGCCCTGTTATTGCCCTAAAGATCTTCAAATCATCCGCAAATTTCAAAACCTTACTGCTCAGGCCACATTCAATGCTATTCACAAATATAATGAACAACAGTGGCCCCAGTACCGACCCCTGAGGGACTCCACTAAGAACATTTTGCCATGACTTTGTACCATTAAGCATCACTCTCTGCTGTCTATCTGAAAGCCACAACTCAATCCATTTTAGGATGCTACCTGCAATGCCATGGACCTGAAGCTGCAACATTTACCGTTTATGGGGTACCTTGTCAAAGGCCTTACTAAAGTCAAGATATGCTACATCAACCTGATTTCCCTGATCAAATTGTTCTGTAGCAAAATTTAAAAAGTCCAAGAGATTTGTGAGACACGATCTCCCTTTTCTAAACCCATGTTGAGTATCTTGAATCAATCTGTTTCCTTCCAGAAAACTAACTATTCTATCTTTGATAATTGATTCGAGTACCTTGCAGACTAGGGATGTGAGGCTTACTGGCCAATAATTTTCAACTTCCCCTCTTTCTCCTTTCTTGTAAATAGGAACTACATTTGCCCTTTTCCAATCTGTTGGAATTTCATTTTGTGAAACTGATCTACAAAATATTATACTAAGTGGAATTGCCAGTTCCTTTTCAGCTTCCCGCAATACCCTAGCATAAATTCCATCAGGTCCTGCTGCCTTGTTTGGCTTTATTTTTCTGATATAATTGAAAACAACATCACTATCAATGAAATCAACATTGTGTATCTGATCACCTGTCACTGAACTGTGGTTCACGGTTGGCAAATTTATCACATCCTCCACTGTAAACACTGATTTAAACTGCTTGCTCAGCTCCTCAACCATCTCACCATCCTCACTCAATATAGTCCCATTTACTTCCAGTGGACCAATTGTGCTTGAAACTTTACTAAGCTTGTAGAAACTAAAGAACTTTTTACTGTCCCCATTACAGTTCCTAGCCAAATCCAATTCTTTTGCCCGCCTTGCTGCTCTGGTTTTCTGCTTCACAGCATCTCTAGCTTTTTGATACGACCTTAGATTTACGACATTTGAAGCTTCCTTAAATACTCTAAATGCATCTTTCTTAGCCTTAATTGATCTCCTCAAATCTGGTGTAAGCCATGCTGGCTTTCCTACACTTCTTTTGCGCCTTTGCTTTTGGGGGACATGTCTAATCTGAATTTCCCTCAAGTAAGATTTGAACTTTTCCACATTAATAGGCATTTAAATAAAAAAAAATTCTTCCCATTGTATGGCACTTAAAGCCTCTCTCATGGAGTCAGTCTGCCCTGTTAAAATTTGGAATCTTTGCCAAGTTATCCTTGATTGTCCCTGCTATTTGTACCTTAAATCTCACTATGTTATGGTCACTTCTTCCCAGAGTTTCTCCTGCAGTCAAGTCTTAAACTAAATCACTTAAATCTGAGAAGACAAGGTCCAAGAATGAGCCCTGCCTGGTTGGTTCCATTACAAACTGGTGTAAGAACAAGTCCTCTTCAAGGCATTTCCTAAACAGTTTACATGATGGGGAGCCAACACCAACATGTTCATATCCTTTTAGATTAAAGTCACCAAGAATAAGGCATTTCCTCTGAAAGTTTCTACTGTTTCTACTTCAACAGATCCCCACGAATGTTCGCTCTCGAAATCTCATGAGGTTTTAGAAATCTGAGGATTTTTAAATTCCTTCTCCACCACAGCCAGGCTTCTGGATACGCCCTGAAGAAGGAAGGTGTGAAGCTTTCCATACTTTTGGACTTCCTCTGAAAGTTTCTACTGTTTCTACTTCAACAGATCCCCACGAATGTTCGCTCTCGAAATCTCATTAGGTTTTAGAAATCTGAGGATTTTTTAATTCCTTCTCCACCACAGCCAGGCTTCTGGATCCGCCCTGAAGAAGGAAGGTGTGAAGCTTTCCATACTTTTGGAAGGCGCGACCTAACGAGTGGAGCTTTGTATATGTGAGACCGTGGTTGAACGCATCACGAGTTGAATGCATCAGTGCCCATAATTCAAAAGCTGTCCGATAGAACTGCTGGTAGGCGCAGGAGAACCGTGAATGCGTAGAGCCTTTGTAACGAGGAAGCTAGCCCGGGCGGACGCCGACTGTACTTGCGGTGACGAAATCATTGTTTTTTTTGTCTTTGCATGTAAGCGGGGACGGCGGAATTCATGGCAAGCGGGGGAGTTGTACTCAGACATATTTTCTTCTTCTCTTTTTTGGGGCAGCGTAGTAGCTGGCGTTGGCAAAAATTTGTTGTCACTCAGGCGACGTTTTTCCACGCATAGTCAGTTGGGAAATTTGCTGCCCGGTGGCAGAGCAACGCCACGGATTTAGGATTTAGAAACAAGAATCGGACGGAGACCACGCGGGCAAGGCGCACCGAAGATTTCTGATACGCCCTGGTGAAAATCGAACAGTTTTACAAATGGAAAATTTTACCTTGACTGCGCCTCTGATTGCGCATCTTTTGACACACAATTTTTGCCAATGGAAGTGTTCTTGTTGTGGTTTTTAAGGAACTTTACAAGCTTACACCGAACATTTTGGCCCCGCTCGTGTGGTGCCGTACGTAAGTTCGCGTTTTTCATCCAGCATGCTGCACAAATGGCTGGAAGAAAAATGCAATAATGAAACTCCGCGCAGACCTGTGGCCATTCACTGCAGAACTTTTCGCATGAATCTTGCCGCCATGTCAGGCCAGGTCACTGATCTGAGAGCATGTTCTCAAGTCATTAACAGTTCGTGAGCGTGTTCCGGCGGATTTCCGCCGATTTCGGACTTTTTCAAGTTCGGACCCAAAGGTATGGCCATTCTGATGAAATATGCATTAGAGTATCCAACATTCTGTTGTAGGCTCCGCTGATATTTTTTGGAGGCGTTTGTCGCGATTTTTCGGGAGGGGATTTTTCTGAGGGCCAGCAATTTCACCCTTTGCCTCCCACCTTCGGTATCCCACTGGCGTTTGGCAGGCACTACCTAGTCATGGAGAAATATGTTGCAGCAGATGTCTGCCATTTGCTCCTACCCGACCCCCCATTGCTAACTGCGATCTTTTTACGTGTCCTGTCTCGTCATACTGCTCATATCGGTAGCACCGCGCGATGTGTACGGCCCTCGACAGGGAAATGTCAATGCGGGTCCAATTAAAATATGCTGGTTTTGGGAAAAAATCAGACTTATATTCGTGGGCAAGATACTTCAATCTTTCAGATGAACCAAATTTTGTCACATTTCGGTGATACTTAGTGCAGAAATGCTATATAGAAAATACGAGAGATTGGCTAGACTGCCTACGGGACGGCCCAATTGTTCAGGCCATGTGACGTCACCGGTTGCCAAACGATGTTGGAGGGCCACGTGTAGACACAGCTCTTTTTCACCGTAGGTTCAATATATAATACTTTTGAATAAATGTCTTAAGGGACGTTAAGAGCGTTGAACTCTGGATACAAAGGTCCCGAGTTCAACTCTCGCACCGCTCGGAATTTCCTAATCCCGCGGCACACCGGCGAAAGTGTGGGCGGCGCCAATTAGCAGTGATTGCATAAGGTGCGTCGTGAACCACCCAATAAAAGTGTTCTCTTCATGCATCGTACACGTTGCAACCATGGGTATTAATAATAAACTGTTGCAAACTACCCCCATAGGCGATGCAACGTGCTGTTTTGAACCGGGCCTACTGGAACAAGAGACATTTCTTTAGTGTAAAAGGACAGCGTTGTTTGTGGGGAAAAACATATTTTCCTTGCAGTAGTGTCCACTTTCAGGTATTGTTTCACTGATCGGCGATTAGGAAGGCCGACGTGAAAATTGATGCATTCAGTCCCGGTCTCCCCTACTCGTGGACCCCCCCCATGCTTTCAGCATTAGCGTGGAACCATATTGGGTTGGCCCCTCAAACCGATTTGGGTTCTCCAATTTCCTCCATGCATTTCCCCCGCCCCCTCCCCAATAAGTTTGCTAAAATTCTGCCCATGTCTGAGCCCCACCATCTTTGCCAGCACAACATGCCAACGTACCAACATGGGACTATATACATGGATCATGTACGCCTGGATTGGAAATCAACAGCTGTTTGCGATCAGCCCACCTAGCGGAGGGAAAGTAAAAACACGGAAACGCGGCCGGTTTTAGGCCGTGTCCCTATGGGAGTTCAGGGTACGCATTTCGTATTGACATTTTTTTAAGCAATTGATTCAGCCATCCCAGGAGGATTGCATCAGCCTTTCATGATACATAATTGATCAAGGAACCTTGCCGTTCTTTCCTTGTTGATTTATTACGCTCCGTTCAGAAGTTGTCGTGGTGCAAAGTGAAGACTTTTGTGAGAGGGAGCCCACCTCGCCCCAAACGTCGGCCCACCGATGTTGATATCTTGATGATCTTTATCTTGAATCTTTATCTCTTTTCTCTCTATCTTTATCTTGATCTTGAAATGATTGGACGGGGCAAAGTACATGAAGGCAATGGGCAGACCAAAATTAATTGGGGGCACATTCCATTGGCTCCCATGTTAGAAGTTGAAATAATAGCGAGGGTGGGTTAGTCAAACATTGAGGTGGCAGTGCCCCTCAAAGGTATATAAAACAACACCCCCTGAGTCGAACGACTTGCAAGTGGTAGCAAATCGGCGAGAGGTAGTGGCGTGCCAGCTAGGGTATGTTGCAAAGGCTGATCCAAGGGGGAGGAAGCGAAAGTGGCGCCCCTTATGACCCGAAGGACGCCTCCCTTGGAGGTTCCAGTGTACGTCTTCCTTCTAATTTCTTAGCGCAACGAGCTCCTCAGCCTGGGAACGGCAGTCCTCTGGGAGTCCCAACGCACGCCGCAAATTTTTCGACCAAAGGCACTCCTCAGACAAAAACAAATGGTGCCCCTCTGGGAGATCGCAGTGTACCCGTCCAAATGTTCTGGACCAAGAGCCGCCCCTCTAGAGAAATGACGCCTCCTTGGCAAAATCATAAATCTGTCAGTGGTATGGTGTAGGGGGAGGGGGCTTGTACCCTCCATGGAACTTCCGCTCAATCCTCTTTGCGGATTGGTGGGTACGCCGAAGTCTGTACTCTCCCATTCAGTTGTGTAAACCACTCCACTGGAAAATATCAGCCACAAATCTAGAGAACAAGGAGGGTGGGGGCGAAAGCAGAGCCGCTCATTCTTATCTTTGAGGGCGAAACTGCCCCTCAATGCTTGCTTCCCCCGCAATAATTTCAACTTCTAACATGGGAGCCTATGGAATGTGCCCCCCCCCTATTCATTTTGGTCTGCCTATTGCCTTCATGTACTTTGCCCCCTCCGATCCTTTTAAGAAATCAACATCGGTGGGCCGACACTTTCGGCGAAATGGGCTCCCTCTCACAGATGCATTCACTTCGCATCACGGCAACTTCGGAACTGAGCATAATAAATCAATAAGGAAAGAATGGTACGGTTCCTTGATCAACTATGTATCATGAAAGGCAGATGCAATCCTCCTGAGGTGGCTGAATCAATTGGAGAAAAAAATCCAATACGAAATGCGTACCCCGAACTCCCATAGGCGCACGGCCTAAAACTGGCAGGGATTTCGTGTTTTTACTTACCCTCCGCTAGGTGGCAGGTTGGTGCCGCTGATACGCGCAGATCAAAGGCGCCGACGCGGAGTTTCCAATCCAGGCGTACATCATCCATGCCAGATCCATGCTGTATACGCGGTGGTCCCTAGCAACCAAATTGGCAGCATTCATTTCCTTCACGCACCTGGCTCCATCAATAATTTTCAAACTGTACACACGGGCAGGTAGGTAAGTACCTAGGTGGGTAATCATACCTAACAGGATCGGGTATGGCCGAGTGGTTGAGGTGTTGAACTCTATGTAGATACCAAAAGTCCCGGGTTCAACACTCGCACCACTAGGGACATTTCCCAATCCGCGGCCCACCGTCGAAACAGTGTGGGCGGCGCCATTTGCCGCGATAGTGCATAAGGTGCGTCGAGAACCACCCAATAAACGAAACAAACGAGACTCATACCTTACAGAATAGAATTGAGGAGCGGCGACCGGAAATAAATATACTTACCTAGGCCCAGAAGTGGCGAGTCTGGATTCCGCGTACCCAACGCGCTTGTACCTACTCGGCACCAACCAACCAGCCTGCGCAACCGGGAAATCACACTGCTTCACTTCTTGTTCCCATCACTAGAAAGCATAGAGCCCGGAAAATAAAACACTCACTATAGCCGTGCGGGCAGTGAGCTACGACAGATCCAATGCCATAATAGAGGGCAGAATGAAGGAATGATTGACTAAACTGGTTGCTATGTAGCCATTGCCGCGTTGCTATGGACGCTTCAGTTGGTTGGTTCGGTCGGTTCGTAAAGGTGTTTTGTCGATGCTTGGAACCGAAGCTATATGAATGAACAAATACTTACGATAGTGCTGCTACCTATACTGGGATTCGAGCAAAGCAAGTTATAGGTGGCGGTCAAATGGACACGCACGCATCGCAAGATACTCGGGCACACTTCACATGGTGAATTTGCAAACGCTCGTAGGCTACACGTGGTGTGCGAAATGATTTTTACACGGTGTGATATTGTATGAAATCGATTGAGGAATACTCAAATGCATGGGTGTTGATTTCCTAAAATTATTTGGGGGGAATACATGAAAAGCCCCAAATGGGTTTGGGGGGGGGCACTCCATATGGTCCCATGCTAAAAGTTGAAAATATTGGGGGGAGTGGGGGGTATAGTCAATATGGAGTGGGAATTTTCCCTCTCAAGAGTATATAAAACAACACCCCTGATCCAATGCATGCATTGCCTATGGCGCTCGACAGCAACGCCGGAGGGGTGGGGTAGGTCGCCGCAAGATAACATTGTTACTTAATCAGGACCAGGAGTACATCTGTGATTGCTGGCTTTAGACAGCACGCCTTTTATTCAATCCACACATGCAGACCTACATTCACTTCTTACTCATGGTTAGCAAGTTGTGAACTGGTCGGGTGACTATGACAGCCGATGGATGCTTGCTTAAACCCCTATCGGTTGGATAATTGATCTAACCAGGGCGCTGATCAAGGAATTTTGGCTGGAGGAGACACTTGTTTGCAAGAGCGCCATTTCTCCGGAGGGGCATTGCCGATGTTTAGGACTTTTGAGGCGTGATGAATGGGTGCGCTCGAGCTTTCTGCGGGGATGCCTGATATTTTATGACAATCGGCTGAAAAGCTCGCTGAGTGAGAGGGGAAGGCTGCACTCGAATGTCATGTGTGGCCGCCATATCTCCATCAGCGGGAGGGGACTCATATCCACAGTTCCCCATCCCCCCCCCCTTTGTATCCGTCCGTGGACCTAACATATATTCCCTATCCGTGAAGATCGACGACACAAAGATAAAACCGTCACTGTCAAATCCGAATGGGCTTATCAGATCCAGGGTAGATCAGACATGGGAACTCATTATCATGGATTGGCTGGCTGTAATGAGCATATCGAAGTGTCAAGTGTGGATATTGATAGCTTCTCAGGAACACCACACCCTATACCCACCCACGGACCACACTGGGATGCGCTCACCTGCAGGGTCGTGCCTTTGCTGTCTTGTGAGGACGAGTTATGTGGGCGGTCCTGACTGTTTATCGGCCAGTGGCTGCGTCATGGTTTCATGACACCTGTTCAGGATTTCGTTACTTGCATCGAAGGCACTGCGGTGGTCAACGCTACGTCGACAGAGTAGTTACACAACCACTGGATGTTGAATGGCAGCGATGGTCGCTGATGGCGACCTTGCTGGCGGAGTCTGCCAACGTCAGCGGTTTCGGCGTGTGTGTGTGGGGTGAAGGTTCTGTAACTGGGGGGAGATCCTATGACTGGTCAGAGTGGGGTGCCGACGACTGCAGATCAGCAACAGCCTGTAGCGTGCTGTAGTGTACTGTCGGCTGGCGAGAGGTGGCAGCCAGGCCGTAGTGTGCCGGTGGCTGCTGATCAGCAGCAGCCTGGCTGTAGTGTACTGTCGGCTGGCGAGAGGTGGCAGCCAGGCCGTAGTGTGCCGGTGGCTGCTGATCAGCAGCAGCCTGGCTGTAGTGTACTGTCGGCTGGCGAGAGGTGGCAGCCAGGCCGTAGTGTGCCGGTGGCTGCTGATCAGCAGCAGCCTGGCTGTAGTGTACTGTCGGCTGGCGAGAGGTGGCAGCCAGGCCGTAGTGTGCCGGTGGCTGCTGATCAGCAGCAGCCTGGCTGTAGTGTACTGTCGGCTGGCGAGAGGTGGCAGCCAGGCCGTAGTGTGCCGGTGGCTGCTGATCAGCAGCAGCCGGGCTGTAGTGTACTGTCGGCTGGCGAGAGGTGGCAGCCAGACCGTAGTGGGCCGGTGGCTGCTGATCAGCAGCAGCCTGGCTGTAGTTACTGTCGGCTCAGATGCAGCCAGGCCGTAGTGTGCCGGTGGCTGCTGATCAGCAGCAGCCTGGCTGTAGTGTACTGTCGGCTGGCGAGAGGTGGCAGCCAGACCGTAGTGTGCCGGTGGCTGCTGATCAGCAGCAGCCGGGCTGTAGTGTACTGTCGGCTGGCGAGAGGTGGCAGCCAGGCCGTAGTGTGCCGGTGGCTGCTGATCAGCAGCAGCCTGGCTGTAGTGTACTGTCGGCTGGCGAGAGGTGGCAGCCAGGCCGTAGTGTGCCGGTGGCTGCTGATCAGCAGCAGCCTGGCTGTAGTGTACTGTCGGCTGGCGAGAGGTGGCAGCCAGGCCGTAGTGTGCCGGTGGCTGCTGATCAGCAGCAGCCTGGCTGTAGTGTACTGTCGGCTGGCGAGAGGTGGCAGCCAGGCCGTAGTGTGCCGGTGGCTGCTGATCAGCAGCAGCCTGGCTGTAGTGTACTGTCGGCTAGCGAGAGGTGGCAGCCAGGCCGTAGTGTGCCGGTGGCTGCTGATCAGCAGCAGCCGGGCTGTAGTGTACTGTCGGCTGGCGAGAGGTGGCAGCCAGGCCGTAGTGTGCCGGTGGCTGCTGATCAGCAGCAGCCTGGCTGTAGTGTACTGTCGGCTGGCGAGAGGTGGCAGCCAGGCCGTAGTGTGCCGGTGGCTGCTGATCAGCAGCAGCCGGGCTGTAGTGTACTGTCGGCTAGCGAGAGGTGGCAGCCAGGCCGTAGTGTGCCGGTGGCTGCTGATCAGCAGCAGCCTGGCTGTAGTGTACTGTCGGCTAGCGAGAGGTGGCAGCCAGGCCGTAGTGTGCCGGTGGCTGCTGATCAGCAGCAGCCTGGCTGTAGTGTACTGTCGGCTGGCGAGAGGTGGCAGCCAGGCCGTAGTGTGCCGGTGGCTGCTGATCAGCAGCAGCCTGGCTGTAGTGTACTGTCGGCTAGCGAGAGGTGGCAGCCAGGCCGTAGTGTGCCGGCGGCAGCCAGGTATGTTGGCGGGAGGTTGGAAGTTTACGAGGGCATCAATCAGTTTTCGGGTCGATAATTTCCAGTGAACACGACAGTATCAACGTTAAATTTCCGGATTTAACCCTCCCCGTCTCGTGGAAGGCTTTTCCGCGACAGCGGAAAAACGGCGGCGCGCAGCGCCCCAAAATTTGCCGTACCTGTTTCTTCATCATTTCTTCCTTTGACATGATAATTTCAAGCTCAGGTCATCTACGGTCATTCGGCTTGTTCAGTTAAAAGAGGACCACCTTTAAACATGTTTGAGGATCGGTAACTCATACACATGATGAGATGTTTAAATTACACTTGGTACGGCGGTGCCTCCAAAACGTATATTATATCTCCGAATTTTGTTTGAGGTCATGTTAGTGACCTAGGTCACGGCCAATGCTGGCCCATTTTGGGCGAAGTTTTTTTTGTAAGCTGCATGTTCTTCTAACATCATTGTTACGCTGGGATGGATGCAGAACCATCAGTAGAAGTTCTTATCCAATTTGCTTGACCTTCGTCACGTGGCCTAAGGTTAGGTCACGATGAAGTGCGCAATGTGTGCTAAGCCTGTCTAGACACTGCTGTTTGCATGGTTCATTTCGAGTTTTCATGGACTAAGTAGTGTCAAAGTTGCATCGTGCAGCCTAATGTACCCTAATACGCAGACAGAAAATGTTTTAGAACAATCGATATGTTCTCAAAAACCGTCATTTTGAGTTTCGTTATTTGTGTTCAAAGGAGCTTCGACCAAAAAAAAAATCAAACCATTTTCAAAGTTATCCAAAACTAAAATGTAGTGCAATTTTCAGGTCATATTCGTGGAGGGTTTTCTGATGGTAAGTTCGTTTTCGTGTAACACTTAGTTTGGAATTCATACTGGAGTCTGTAAGCACCCTCTCGAGATCGATATTAAGGGATTATTAAGGGATCCCGTATTGACCAAATATCCGACACCAATCTTCACTATCAGAAAGCCAAAAGGCGCACCCGAGAGGCTCGCTCAGCTGGAAATGGCCCGGACGAGGGGCCGCCAAGGTGCGGACCTGGCACTGCCTCCAAAAGCCGGTCACCCCATCACCACGAAAAGGGGCCGGGGGGGGGGGCGAGTGTCTGTCAATGAGAAGGCCCTGCCCCTTCCCTACCCGTTCTGGCCCCGCGGCCCCCCCCCCCCCCCCCGGGTTCAAAGGCAACTCCCCGCCCGTTTCCCTCTTTCACACCTCATCTCCGCTCTGGGCCGGGGCCGTGATTTATGAATAGGGATAACGGCACCGACCCACCAAACCTTCCCCCCCCCCCAAAGCCGCCTTTTCGAAAACTGGGGGCAGGGCGCAATAAGGTCCTTTTTACCTCTCCAATTTTGCCCTGGTGTTCCTCTGTTTTATTTTTTTGGGGGGGGGGGGGGGTTTCGGCTTTCCCGTCTATTTTTTATCCCCCCCTTTTCTTTTTTTCGGAGGGCTTTTGTTTTTTATATCTGGAGGGGGGCCCTCGGGCCTTCCCCTGGGGGTGCCTTTCCCCGCCCGGGGGCCCCACCTTCTCCTGGGGGGGGAACCCCCACTTCCCTCTTTCCTCGTCCCCTTCCTCGCCATAAAGGTGAAAACCCCCCCTTTTAGGGAAAACCCGCATACCTACTACCGACCTACCAATAATACACACTTGCTCCAAAGAAATGTACTTTAAGATTACACTTAGTTACCAGTTGCGTTTCATTCGCATCGTCCTTCATAATGCTTGCCATAGAACAGATCCACTCTCCCATTCGTCCTGACCAGCCGGCACTATTAGAAATAATCTGGAGTTGAATGCGGTTTTTCTTCGCTCACTGACGCCATCTACTGTGCAGGTCACGAACACACCGCTTCGAAAAGGTGGCGCCAATTCCCAACATGGCTGGCGTCAGCGATATGGGTAAGGTGTACACCGCCGTCAGCACACACCGTTCACCGCTGCAAGGGCGTCGCCACCGGGGGCGGGGGTGGCAATCGCCCCCCCCTGCCGTGAAACTGGGGGACGCGCCTCCCCCCCCTGAAATTTGAGGAGGCCCCTATCCGCAAATGCACAGCAAAAAAGGTGAGCAAGGAGGCCGACGGGACAGAAGATCATACTGTCAATGAGGCCTCAAGACTGACGAGGCCCCTAGGAAATATAATCAGGTCTCTATAAGAGACGTAGAACAGAGATTGGAAGGAGGCCCCCAAGACGAAAAGGAGGCCCCATGACGAAAAGGAGGCACCCATGACGAAAAGGAGGCCCCAAGACGTAGAACAGAGATTGGGAGGAGGCCCCCAGGACGAAAAGGAGGCCCCTAGGACGAAAAGGAGGCCCCCAGGATGAAAAGGAGGCCCCAACGAAAAGGACGAAAAGGACGCTCCCAAGACGTAGAACAGAGGATTGGGGAGGCCCCAGGACGAAAAGGAGGCCCCCAGGACGAAAGGAATGCACCTCAGGACAAAAAGGAGGCCCCCAAGATGTAGAACAGAGATTGTGAGGAGGCCCCCAGGACGAAAAGGAGGCCCCAGGACGAAACAGAGATTGGAAAGGAAGCACCCAAGACGTAGAACAGAGACCAAGAGAGGAGGCCCCCAGGACGAAAAGGATGGCCCCAGGACGCAAAGGAGGCCCCAAGACGTAGAACAGAGATTGGGAGGAGGCCCGCAGGACGAAAAGGAGGCCCCCAAGACGAAAAAGATGCCCACAGGACGAAAAGGAGGCCCCTAAGGACGTAAAAGAGATATTGGGACCAAGGGCTTCCCAGGGGGACAAGGGAGGCCCTCCCTCCCTGCCGTAGAACAGAATTGGGAGGCGGGCCCCCTGGACGAAATTTGAGGAGGCCCCATCCGCAAATGACAGCAAAAAGGATGAGGACCAAAGGAGGCCGACCAGACGTAGAACAGAGATGTGTCAATGAGGCCTCCAAGACTGACAGAGGCCCCCAGGAAATATAATCAGGTCTCTATAAGAGACGTAGAACAAAGGAGGATGCACCCCAAGGACAAAAAGGAGGTCCCAAGACGTAGAACAGAGATTGGGAGGAGGCCCCAGGACGAAAAGGAGGCCCCCGGGACGAAAAGGAGGCCCCAGGACGAAAAGGAGGCCCCCAGGACGAAAAGGAGGCCCCAAGACGTAGAACAGAGATTGGGATGAGGTCACCAGGACGAAAAGGAGGCCCCCAGGACGAAAAGGAGGCCCCAGGACGAAAAGGAGGCCCAGGACGAAAAGGAGACCCCTAAGACGTAGAACAGATATTAGAGGTGGCCCCAGGACGAAAGGGAGGCCCCAGGACGAAAAGGATGCCACCAGGACGCAAATGAGGCCCCAAGACGTAGAACAGAGATTGGGAGGAGGCCCCAGGAATAAAAGGAGGCCTCCAGGACTAAAAAGGAGGCCCTCAGAACGAATAGGATGCACCCAAGGACGAAAAGGAGGCCCCACGACGTGGAACAGAGATTGGGAGGAGGCCCCCAGGACGAAAAGGAGGCCCCCAGGACGAAAGACGCAGTCGATGCGCCCCCAAACTCCAACAACCAACCAACCAACCCCAGGACGAAAAGGATGCACCAAAGGACGACAAGGATGCCCCCAAGACGTAGAACAGAGATTGGGATGAGGTCCCCAGGACGAAAAGGAGGCCCCCAGAACGAGAAGGAGGGCCCAGGACGAAAAGGATGCCCCTAAGACGTATAACAGAGATTGTGAGGGTGGCCCCCAGGACGAAAAGGAGGCCCCCAGGACGAAAAGGAGGCCCCCAGAACGCAAAGGAAGCCCCCAAGACGTAGAACAGAGATTGGGAGGAGGCCCCCAGGACTAAAAGGAGGCCCCAGGACGAAAAGGGAGGCCCCCAGAACGAAAAGGATGCACCCAAGGACGAAAAGGAGGCCTCTTGGACGTAGAACAGAGATTGGAAGGTAGCCCCTAGGACGAAAAGGAGGCCTCTTGGACGTAGAACAGAGATTGGAAGGTAGCCCCCAGGACGAAAAGGAGGCCCCAGGACGAAAAAGGAGACCCCAGCACGAAAAGGAGGCCCTCAGGACTGAAAGGATGCCACCGAGACGGGCAAGAAGCCACCCAGGTTAGACGAAAAGGCTTCCGATGGGTGGCAGGATATTCTTAAGTTGGAAAACGAGGCCCCCAAGACGGAAGAGGATGCCCCTGCAATATAAAATTAAGACCTGATAGGTGATATTTATCCGGACGCAATAGGGGCCCCACGACGGGTAAGAAGGTCTCCGCAGGAATGAGAGAAGGCCACCGAGACCAGCCAGATGAGGCCCATATTTTGGAAGAGGAGGAACCTGGAAGAGAAGATCTAGGACTAGGACGCAAAAGCACCCTGCTAAGAGGGTAATGAGGCTCCAAACACAGATAAGGAGGCTCCTAATTTGAAAAAGGAGTCAGCTAGGAGAGGGTAGGAGTCCCCAGAAATCAAGAGAGTGTCAAAAATGGCACGGAGGCAACCAGGAATGCAAAGGAGACCCCAGCACCGGAAAGGAGGCCCCAGAATATGAGAGGAGGCCCTAAGACGGAAAAGGAAGCCATTGGATATGAGATGAGGTTTCGGAGACGCAAAAGCAGGCCCCAAACGGGTGAGGTTCCACCGAGATAGAAAAGGATGATCCAGAGACGTGGCAGGAGGCACCTAATTCGGAAGAGAACGACACAAGATTGGAAATGAGACCCCATGATAAACGAGGAGGCCCCTAAAATAGGAGAGAAAGGCCATTGGATAAGAGAGATGGCTCCCAGGCGGAAAAGAAGGCTCGAAGACGGCTAAGAAGGTCCACGGAAATAACAAGGCCACTAAGATAGGAAAGGTTGCCAGTAATTTGGCAGAGGAGGCGCCTCGGAGAGAAGAGGAGTCCACGAGGAGATAAGAGACCAACCCTAAGATGGGTAAAGATCGAATCCAGAGCGCAGAGCAGGAGAACGCACAGCAGGGGCCCCCAAGACGTGAGAGCAGGCCCCTAATTTGAAAAAAGAAGGCCTCTAGAAGAGACATGAGGCACCTGCCGGACTCGAGAGGAGTCCCTCAAGAAGGAGTAGGTATCCAGGACCAAATGAGGCCCAGAAGACCGCAAAGAGTTCCCAGGAAATGAGAGGAGGCCCTTAAGATGGGAGTGGTAGCAGGTATGGAAGGAGGTGAGGTTTCCAAAATTGAAGATCCCTCAAGACCAGTAAGGTTTTTCCAGGATAAAGGAGGAGCCACACGAGGCGTGGCAGGAGGCCACTAATTTGGCAGAGAATGCCCCTCGAAGGTGAGAGGAAGCCCCATGCCACGTTAAAGGGGCCCCAGAATGCAAGAGGAGGCCCTCCAAGACGGGAGAGGAGGACCAATGAATATGGAGGAGGGTAGGACACACAAGGAGACATCGAAAACCGGTAAAAAGGCTCTAGGAAATGAGACGAGACCCTTAAGACGCGACAGGAGGCCTATAATTTGCAAGAAGAAACCCCTAAGAAATAGTAAGTCGTGTCTGGGTATTTTAAAATCACGATATGGGCCCCAAAAGATCCGGCCGGGCCCACGCAAATTACGCTGAGCCTGAGGTACCAAAATTTCACGCCCGGACCACGAAAATCATGCCAGGGGCACGACAGGTCGTACCGTGCCCCAACAGTCTCATTGGGATCAAAACAAATGATGCCGGAGCAACGAAAAACAATCCGGACATGGATAATCACTCTGGGGGCCCAACAATGACGCCAAAAGCCTCCAAAACGCATTGGACCCCAAAAAGTGTCGAGGCCGCTACAGCTCGCGCTAGGGATCCAAGAAAATGGCGTCGGGGCCCAAAAGATCACATTGGACTAAAAAGGGTCGCGTCGCAGCCCTTGAAAATCACACTGGAGGCCCAGAAGGTCGCGCCGGGGCCCCAAAAGTTGCAGCTGCCCTTAAAATCAATCTTAACCGGAATGTCACTCAGGGACAAAAAAAAACTCCTTCAGTGGCCGCAGTGCCATATCAAAGGGGCAAATGACCCCTCCATCCTGAGAGGGATAAGCTCCCAAGAATCGTGTCGGGGCCTCAAAAATCGCGCTGGGGCCACCAAAATTCGCGTCGGTCCACCAGAATTCGCGTATGGGTCTCCAAATAAATACGGCGAGCCCCGGAAACCTCGCTCCGAGGCCCGAAAAATTGCGACAGGAACCGCCAAAATCGCGTTGGGGCCACAGCTAAATACAACGCGTCGCACAAACTCGAACCGGGCCCCCAAATATCGCGCTCGGGATCCACAATTCCCATCGGTAGTCCCGTCGAGGCTCGAAAAATTGGCGTCTAGGGCCACACGTAAGCACAGTGTAACCACAAACACCGAATCGGTATCCGAAAAAATCAAGCTGGAGCCTTCCAAAATAAGGAGGGATACCCTTATTTTGGAAGGTAAAAAAATGCCCAGGTAAAAAAAATGGCTCTGGAGCACCGAACATATTATCAGATGCCTTCACAAATTGCGTACGGCACCGAAAAACAAACCGGATCTCGAGCAATCGAGGTGGGATACAAAAACATGGCGCCAAGGGCTCGAGAAATCAGGCCGGGATTCGGACTTTCAAAAAAATCAGAAGGGCTTCACAAAAAATCGTATTGAGCCCAGAAAACTGGGGTTGGGTCTCCGGAAGCACGCGCCTGGGCGCGATAAGCCTCTCTGGGACCTAGAAACATCGTACCGAAGCCCCAAAATTGTACTGGGGCCCCACAACTGTGCGTCAGAAGCCCAAAATAGACACATCGGGACCCTAAGAGCACAACGGGGGCCGAAAATACAACTGGCCCTCCAAAGCGCACAGAGTCTCACAAAAGCGACAGGGCCTTAACACATGCGTTGCAGCCATAAATATACATACCGGGAGGTAAAAATATACACCGGAAGCTCGACAAGGGCCTGAAAAAGTGGTTGAAAAGTGGTGAAAAAGAAACGCACAAGGGCCTGAAAAAGTGGTTGAGGCCGCAAAAGACAACATGGTTCCAAAACAAACAAAAAGACCGGGCGCTAAATAAACACATCGGTGTCTTCGAAAACGCCCTGACACGTCAAAAAAACCTCGGTGCGCAAAAAATCAACAAACCCTAAAACGAGTAAGGGGTTCGAAAATGATTTAGGCCCCTAACAAAAATGGATTGGAGCCATAATACACAATCATAGAGCAAGAAAGACGCAATGGGTCCAAAAGAATGCTGAGGCAGGGCCTCGGTTCGGTAGCCAATCTGGGAGGATAGCAGCAAAGATATGAAGTGCATCAAACCTCAGCGGAAACCGCATTTCATAATTACCAGAAAATGTGGGAAGTAGGAAACTAATGATCGAATTTAATCAATCGACTTTTCGCAGCGAACGCCCATACGAAGCATTCTATCACGTCAAATATGGCGCAAGTGTATCATGTGGCAGCAACTAGCAAAACGCAGAAGGCCTCGCAGAGACCGTAGCATCGCACGAAGTGTGGCGAATGCACCGAATACGAAAGATGGGTGTGCACGTGCGCTGATGTTGCCGTCGTGACGACCGGGTGCTATGAACTGGAATGCCTGAAATTGTGAAGTTTTGTAGTTTAAAGTGGTGGGTAATACATTTTAAATTGAAGTTGTGGGCCTAATACATCTTCGAAACACTGCTCGTTTTAGGGCTTTGTTGCTTTTTTGTGCACCGAGTATGTTTTACGTGGCAGGGCGTTTTCGAAGATCCTGATGTGTTTATTTAGCTCCCGGTCGTTTTGTACGTTTTGGAACCATGTTGTCTTTTGTGGCCCAGCCTCTTTGTCAGGCCCTTGTGCGTTCTCATGGCCCTTGTGCGCCTTGCGAGCTTGCAGTGTATTTTTTTTAGAGTTCCCGGCATGTTTATTTAGGGCTGCAACGCATGTTTTAAGGCCCTATCGCTTTTTGGGAGACTCGGTGCGCTTTGGAAGGTTAGTTGTATTTTCTGGCACCGTTGTACTCTTAGGGTCCGACTGTGTATATTTGGGGCTTCTGATGCACATTTGTGGGGCCCCAGTACGATTTTGGGGCTTCGGTGTGATTTTTCTGGGTCCCAGCGCGACTTATCGCGCCCAGGCGCGTGGTTCCGGAGATCCAACGCCAGCTTTCTGTGCTCAACGCGATTTTTTGTGGATCTTTTCTGGGTTTTTATGTCCGAATCCCGGCGTGATTTTTCGAGCCCCTGGCGCCATGTTTTTGCATCCCACCTCGATTTTTCGAGATCCGGCATGCTTTTCGGTGCCATACGCAATTTTTTAAGGCATTTGGAAAAAAATGTTCGGTGCTCCAGAGCCATTTTCCTGATCCGGACATTTATTTGTTGGAATCTCTCCTTTTTTGGAGGGCTCCAGCTTTAATTTTTGGGATACCGATCCGGTTTTGTGGTATAGGTGTAATTTCAGCAGTGTGAGGTAACTTATCAAGGTACCAAAAGAAAACCATAGAACTGGGTGGTGGAGTTAGGGTTGAAATCCGACCAATCAGAAACCATAGTGGTAGATTAGGCCCCTCCACAGGACAATTTAGTTGATAACTAATTATATTATTTCGAAATGTCCCCTTTGACAAAATAGCGGTCGAAATTCAAGGACTTTTTAATGGGCGTAGGTGCCTCCCCCCCTCCCCTGCAAATCCGTTTGCCCCCTCCTGCTTGACGCAAATATAGGTACTCCACTGGTCCCTCAATAATTTTCCGAAACATACGCCCATGGGGCAAAACCAACATTGAGGGGACAAATTACCCTCACAAGCATACAATACAACATCCATGCCCCATATAAAATGGGATGAATGATGTTTTTAAATGCATTTTCTTCCAACAAACTTCTTTTCTGTTATTACAGCCTGCATGATTAGAGCTTCCCAGCTTCCATACCTTCTCAGTCATTTACAAAACGGTACAGCACAGCGAAAACGATGGGCGTAACGGCGTGGAATTTGAACGTTTGGATTATGTATGCACTGACATTGTTGCATTGTTGCATTGTCATTTATGCATTGCTGTTCAATGCTTGTTCTTGCCGTGAATTTATTCGCTGAGGATATATTTTAGCTCGTGTGACAGTTGCCTTGCAGCCAGCACCAAATGTTATACAAATAAACAAATTCCTAAGATGGCGCTCAGAAAACCAATGCAATCCACTTCTCGTTGTCACCTTTGCGAAATTGTCGTCCTATGACTGAGAAATGATCGTTCAAGCTTTGCTTATGACATCAAGCTGGTGGGAATAAATAACAGTAGTGATGAATCTAGCTATATTCAGTTAGACTTGGAGGACTTAAAAGTGGGTTGATCAATGGCAGATATCTGTAAGATATGCTTAGCACCAGCCCCGCCAGCTCGCTGCAATCTAGAGGCCAGCGGGAAGATTCGAGAAAGCATTGAGACGTTGGTTTGTTTTGGCACTTATGTATTTATCCAAATATTACTTATTTATACCCTGGTATGACCCAGTTTTCAGCGAAAATTATTAGTGCTATTGCGTTTTGAGTAAATGATGCACCATGCCAAGAACAAACAAAACACCAATATCAAATCATGTTCCCCATTCTCGAACCATAGTAAGAGCCTGAAAACAATATGAGACCCTAACACAATGGAGGCCCCCTTTCGGGGAACAGGAGGCCCCCTTCCGACCTTGCCCCCCCTGGAAGAATTTCGTGGCGACGCCACTGCACCGCTGGACAGCTGACACATCACCAGACCACCACAGTAACATTCCCAACACCCACCACACATCACCAGCCCAACACAATAACATTCCCAACACTCACCACACATTACCAGCCCACCACAGTAACATTCCCAACATCCACCACACATCACCAGCCCACCACAGTAACATTTCCAACACCCACCTCACATCGGCACTCACCAGACCACCACAGTAACATTCCCAACACCCACAACACATCGGCACTCACCTGCCCACCACAGCACCATTCCCAACACTCACCACACGTCGGCACTCACCAGACCACCACAGTAACATTCCCAACACCCACCACACATCGGCACTCACCAGTCCACCACAGCACCATTTCCAACACCCATTACACATCACCAGACCACCACAGTAACATTCCCAACACCCACCACACATCGGCACTCACCAGTCCACCACAGCACCATTTCCAACACCCATCACATATCACCAGACCACCACAGTAACATTCCCAACATCCACCTCACATCGGCACTCACCAGACCACCACAGTAACATTCCCAACACCCACAACACATCGGCACTCACCTGCCCACCACAGCAGCATTCCCAACACTCACCACACATCGGCACTCACCAGCCCACCACAGCAACATTCCCAACACCCACAACATGGAGTGTCGGTACTATTTAAGCACGAGTCACTATCTGCTCACTTATCACTCCACTGTGCCACTTTGGCGTGACTGACTACTAGTTTTAAAGTCATATATTTTTAATTTTCGTGGGGCGACACTCGTCGCTCCTTTCGCATTTCGTTTCTAGTGGGATGACACCCGTCACCCCACTTGGTTTTCGTCCTCGGTGTACCTCCGTTCCGTATTTCTGTGCGCTCTTCGTATTTATTTAGATTGCATTAGGTAGGGGTTTTCCCCGCGATGGGAAAAAAGCGAAAAAAAATGTCCTAACCCCAGCTCTACATCGGACTCCGAATCGGAATTTCCTCCACTGACCGCACCTGACAGCCATTGAGCGACCACGGTCATACCCCCTGATACTCCCTCACTTGATGCAAACGTTGATGACCCTTATTTTCCTCTCGATGACGGACGCCCCGCCCAACCAAACACGTTATTCCTCTCGATGACGCCACTGGAAATCCTTCGTGACGCCCACCACCATCTCACGAAAACACTCTCCCCCCCCGCCACACTCATCTCACGACCCCTGCTCGTCCCAAGACCACGAACACGTCTCACGATCCGGACCAGACGATCACTCTCCACTCCGCTGACCCACACTCATCCGCCTTGGCTATAAAAACATGAACACCCCGTCGCAGTATTTTTAGACATCAGCAAATCTTATGATATGATATACAAACCCACATTAATTTCCAAACTGCCTCACACCGGTTTCAAAGGACATTTAGCTAATTATTTGGCAGTTTTTTTTCTCTCCGATTCTCACCATTTCCACCTCCAGTGCCTGTCACCCATTTCCGAGTTACATTTCATGAACAACTGATTACCGCAGGGAAGTTGTTGATCACCAGTTTTATTTAACATCAGCATTAACGATCTTTTCCCCGACATTTCCCCGAACGTATCATACTCTCTTTTTGCGGATGACAGCGCAGTTTGGTGTACAGATAAAAATGAAAAGCATTCCTTAATTAGGCTCCCAAACGCACTTCACCTGGTATGCCAATGGTCTTTCCAATACGGTTTCAAATTTTCGGCTCCAAAATCTGCCACAATGATATTTAGCAAATTGCCTACGTCCCAAATTCAGAAACACCACTTCACCTCGGAAACACTGACATGCCTTTTGTAAATTCGTTTACGTTTCTTGGTATTGTTTTTATTTTAAACTTTCCATGCATCAACACATCAAACACGTCCAGACCAAATGTTTGCACCGACTCAATTCATTTCGCTGCATTACTTCTTCACCATTCTGAGCCGATCGCCATGCCCTATTACAACTGTGCAAATCCTTATTTCTTCTCACCATATAATATGGCTCGGTGGTTTACGCTGGTGGCAGCATCTTCGCTTCGAAAATTTTGGACGCCTCACAATATAAATTTGTCCGAATAGCACTCGGTGCAATGACTACGTCTCCTATCATTTCTTTCCAAACAGAGCCAGGGATTCCATCATTAGCTTTCCGACGAATGCAGCACACACTGATGCGTATGGCGCGAAAATTCAATTTCACGAAAACCACCCCACACACGCATCCATGAAGGTGGTCCAAAATTTACACAATGACTATCTAGGTCTAGCCGGAAAACGAACTTGTCTCACAATAGCTTCCCAGGTCAAGACAAGTCAAATTTGTCTGCACAAATTCATTTCACTGTTCCAACCATTACTTCTCTTTCTCCACCAACAACACCACCGTGATAGATGGCAGAACGACACATTTTTCATCTCACCACCACTTCAAAATCACAGCTTTGTCGAGAATATACCTACTCATCAAACCTGTTGCCGTACCATGGACATAATGTTTTCAAACCAATCGACATGAAGAAAAGATCCTATCGCGTGTGCGTATCGGCCAAGTTTTTCGCACCCATCGATTTATGTACACTGCTTCACCTCGGCCTTCATGTCCATCATGAAACACTCATCTTACAGTTCTGCGTATTCTCCTTCATTCTCACAAGTACATACCACGGCTCTCATAAAACACTAATGGATTTTTGTCGTGCACACAAAATTTGTTTGCCTCTGCGCACACCATTGGGGGGGGATAAACATCCATTTCTCATCAAACTACTTTTAATTTTTCTGCGCAATACATACCTGTTTCAAGATTCATGCACTGAATTATGCAATATATCAGTCTATTCTTACTCTCATTCAATGCACGAAATGGCATGAGGAGGCTGAAGTGCCTGGCTGAACAAAACAAACAAACGCCACAACACATCGACACTCACAGCCAATCACAGCAGCATTCCCAACACTCACAACACATCGGCACTCACCGGAGCCCTTCCGATCAGCGTCGCTCACAGGAGAGGGAAGGATACCATCACAGCTCTGTGATCAGCGCCGCTCACAGAAGAGGGAAGGATACCATCACATATCTGTGATCAGCGCCGCTCACAGGAGAGGGAAGGATACCATAACAGCTCTGTGATCAGCGTCGTTCACAGGAGAGGGAAGGGTGCCATAACAGCTCTGTGATCAGCGTCGCTCACAGGAGAGAGAAGGATGCCATAACAGCTCTGTGATCAGCGTCGCTCACAGGAGAGGGAAGGATACCATCACAGCTCTGTGATCAGCGTCGCTCACAGGAGAGGGAATGATACCATAACAGCTCTGTGATCAGCGTCGCTCACAGGAGAGGGAAGGATACCATCGCAGCTCTGTGATCGTCGTGCATTGCTAGCCTGCTGTCTTTGGCCATAAGTGGGCCTACAGACCAGACACTACTGGCAATATACGTATCCTGTAGTCTCCATTGTGCCAATTGGCCTGCATATCCAGCATAGCATCCGCCAGCTCACAGCAGGCACCACCCACATATTCACAACAGACAGTACTCCACAGACGCTTAACTGACACCCCATCACAAGCTCACGATTGGCATCACCCCCCACCCCACAGGCTCCCATCTGACACCACCCCACAGACTCACAACTGGTACCATCCCACAGGCCCACAACTGACACCACCCCACACTCACAACTGGTACCACCCCATAGGCCCACAACTGACACAACCCCACAGGCTCCCACCTGACACCACCCCACAGACTCACAACTGGTACCATCCCACAGGCCCACAACTGACACCACCCCACAGACTCACAACTGGCACCACCCCACAGCCTCACAACTGGCACCACCCCACAGACTCACAACTAGCACCACCCCACAGGCCCACAACTGACACAACCCCACAGGCTCACAACTGGCACCACCCTACAGACTCACATCTGGCACCACCCCACAGACTCACAACTGGCATCACCCCACAGACTCACATCTGACACCACCCCACAGACTCACAACTGGCACCACCCCACAGGCTCACAACTGGCATCACCCACAGGCTAGCGGCAGGAAATATTCACGGCAGCAGAATCAGCCATACCAGTAATGACCTTAATATCGGCGCACATACAATCAGCGACTATTCCAGCAGGAGCTATGCCATTAGCGGCGGCCATACCACCAGCGGCCATGCCAGCAGCGGCCACACTATCAGCGGCCATACCAGCAGCGGTCATACCAGCAGCGGTCATATCACCAGCGGCCATGCCAGCAGCGACCACACTATCAGCGGTCATACCAGCAGCGGTCATACCATCAGCGGCCATACCAACAGCGGCCATATCATCAGCGGTCATACCATCAGCGGCCACACCAACAGTGGCCACACCAGCAGTGGCCATACCATCAGTGGTCATACCAGCAGCAGTCATGCCAGCAGCGGTCATACCAGCAGTGGCCATACCATCAGTGGTCATACCAGCAGCAGTCATGCCAGCAGCGGCCATACCAGCAGCGGCTATACCATCAGCGACCATACCAGCAGTGGCCATACCAGCAGTGGCCACACCAGAAGAGACCATACCAGCAGCAGCCACACCAGCAGTGGCCATACCATCAGCGGCCACACCAACAGCGGTCATGCCATCAGTGGTCATACCAGCAGTAGCCATACCAGCAGCGGGCACACCAGCAGCGGCTCATATACCATCACCGGCCACACCAACAGTGGTCATACCAGCAGCGGTCATGCCAGCAGCGGCCATACCAGCAGTGGCCATACCAGCAGCGGCTATACCATCAGCGACCATACCAGCAGCGACCATACCAGCAGTGGCCACACCAGAGGAGGCCATACCAGCAGCAGCCACACCAGCAGTGGCCATACCATTAGCGGCCACACCAACAGCGGTCATACCATCAGTGGTCATGCCAGCAGTAGCCATACCATCAGCGGCCATACCAGCAGCGGCCATACCAGCAGCGGCCATACCAGCAGCGGCTATACCAGCAGCGGCCATACCGGCAGCTGCCATGCCAGCGTCAGCCATTGGATCAGTGGTAGCGACCGGAATGTTGTCGTCGGCTGGCGTGGCTGCCGACGACTCGGGGCCCGTATAAATCGACGGCGACGCGGCGACGCGGCCAGTGCGGCCCGCGGATCGACGCTGACCGGAGCTGCACACGGACGGCCCGCGGCGAGACAGCTCTTCGGCTGGCCGTCGTCCGGCCACCCCCGGCTCGCGCGCACACAAATGGAGCGGCTCAAGAGCTGGGTGAACGGCCTGATGCACAGCGGACCGCGCGCCAGCCACCGCAGGTGTGAGTACTGAGTGTCGAGCGAATGTCGATGCTCGTTGGCGCGAAGTGCACTGCACGTGCGCGCCGATAAGGACCTGTGGAATTTGGCGCCACGGCTCTGCAATTGCAGCGTCCGGGGCCACACCGGCTGTAACACGCAGCACACAGCACACAGCAAGGCACACCGAACAGAACTGGCTCTCATTTTCATTCACATTCACCATTTTGCATGTTTTCACACATTCTCTCCTTCTAAGTGTATTTCCATGGCTGCATTGCATGCATTCCATCTGTTCGGAATAATTTGTGCTGCGGCCGTCATCTCTTCAGTCAACAGGTCGGCTGAGGTCGCCGGACAGTCAACAGGTCGGCTGAGGCTGCCGGAGTTAAGCTCGATTAACCACAATTGATGCCTCTCCAGCGTCCTGCTGCTAGTTACGAGGATCAACAGCCTTGGATCAACATTTGCTTTTTTATGTGGCCAACGTTTGGGAAGCGAAGAGCAGTCCGCTTACCACGTAAGGAAGCGGAGAATTTCGTTACGCGCCAGTAGCCGATTGTCCGGAAATTGATATGTGTATTGCGGGACAGTCGAGCTCAACACCGCACAGTGTAGGCAGTCGGGCCGAGGCGGGCCGAGGCGGGCCGAGCCGGGCCGAGCCGGGCTGGATCTGGCTGAGTCGGACCTGGACCGCCCGTATGAACTCTTGTACTTACCACATACACTTGAGTAGACTTGTTCGGCTTCACCCTTGCTCGTAATAACCACTAACTAGCCTGTAATTAGCCTGCTATTCTATGAAAACTAACTATTTCTTGCGAACAATATTTCACTAATTTTCATTTTCAAATACCATAGTCACAGCAATTAGTAACCATTTATCTGCTGGGCTGCTTGGTTACTCTACCAAATTCCAGTAGTTTCGTCACAATCTGATGAACGCCGGTGTGGTCAAAGTTAGATGACTCTTGAACATTATCAATTGATCATCAACTACCTAATCCAAAGCATACTCAGTCCCAAATCAAATTCTAAGCGGATGTCGAATTCGTGAATGCTCAACATCAAAGCCGTCTTACCCTCCGCAATAGATTTCGACTTGAATTGTGTAATCAGGGAATTCGCTCCGAAGATAGCCAGACAAGATGACAATACATCGACCGGACTACCGTCGGTGAATTTGAAGTAGAACGGATTGTACCTGATTAATATGAGGAATTAATTGCTGGTGCAACGAGTCACATTCCCATATTCAGGTATTCCCTCCACATATTACCTCCAAAAGGGCGTTACGTTTTTTTCATGGAAATAAGCTAACCGTTCATATGCTGCGTTGTTTTTTCCCCTGGTGTTTCCCCCTGCGTTGTTTTCTGATAGCTTGTTAGTCCTTCTAGGTGGGCTCCAAATGTGGAAGAAACTGCTAAGTTGCCAGGTGATAGATATTTTCGCTAACCTGCCATATCCCGTGTGTGGAGTCGTTGCTCGTATAGTTCGCTGACGTGGAGACAAATCCCACTCCACCATCCTCTCAATGTATGGAAGGTTTAGAGCAGACATCAGTAGCCTGATGTGTCTTAAAGGATCCCCAAAATAAACTAACAATAAAGACGTTATTTTGAGGTGAAGCTTCATTTCTAGTCGTTCCGGAAGTGCGTAAGCTTCTCATCTTTCCAAATGCATCGCTTCGAAACTTTTGAACTACGAGATTTGCATTTGCATTGCAACGGCCTTGTGTGTCGGCAATGCAATGTACGGGTTACAATTTGCAAGCATGCAAGTTCCAAGAACGCTTTCGATTGCGGAAGCGTTCGATTTGGCGATGCTAACTCGAGAGTCGGGGCAAAGGTCCATTGTATCCCGACACCAGGGCATTAAAAGCGAAATTAACCGGGCGCAGCTCATTCAATTAGTTGATCTTTAATCATGGGGCGTAATGTAAACAAACGGTTTTATATCTACCTCTGATTATTTAATCTCATTTTGTGAGAGCCTCAATAGGCTTGAAACCTGCTATCACTTTAACATACCTCGAGAATGAGCCGGATGATCCCCTGCTATCTAGCTCTCACACATTGCTGTCAGTAAGTGACACCCTAGAGCACTCATCAATGATGTGGCATACACTTCGCAGCGCACCCCTGACTTCGTGTGCTTCAACGTGCCGTTCATTCAACAGTGCTGACTTTTGACATGCAGATACACCGATAAGAATTTGACTGTCCCTTTGCCGATTTCCAAACGTGCCACGTGACCCAGAATCCATCGTGAAGCATAGTGACGATAGTGACCCAGACTATGTCATATGTCATATCATAGTGACCCAGAATCCATAGTGACGGTCTCAGCTTCACGAGTACATGTCTGCAATGGATCCAGGTTAAGCCAACCAAAATTTGCCAGAATATCTCATGACTGTGGCCTCATGTAATCTGCCAGCATTCTGTGTCCTGGAGCCAAAATGAAGTGTTCTTTTCTGAGCTGAATGAGTAATGACGAAAAAATGCACCAGTGCGAACACTTGCAGCGTAATGTTCCTTTTTATATGAGGCTTTCGCATGAACCTTAGCATAAGGGTGCTGGGTGTATCTTTCGAAATCTGTCAACAGATACCTATTAGTTTCCTTCTAATTTGAGTCAGACTGGCCGCGTGATTCAAGCAAAACTAAAAGTCCATTGTTTTTATGTGTGGTCGTGTGGACTATTGTGAACGGGGAAACCAAGGTTGGCCATCAGACTTTTTACTGTTGTTATTTGTCTTCAATGATGCTCATCATAACCTTATGCTGAGTGAGTTGGGGCCATATGCCCTGCACCATGGCATGAATCATTATGGTATGGCCATAAGGTCATCAAGTTAGTCTTAATCCTCGGCGTGCCGGGGCTTTCGAGACCCCCCCTGCTCCGTGGCTCGAATTGGTTTTATGACATCTACCGCCTGGATCTGTCAATGGCTCAATATTAACATGTGGCAGGTACCGGCCGAATGAGTAGGTGCAAAGACACGAAATTCATAAATAGCTTCTTATGCATCTGTTCTGCACATCTTGCAAAAATGTCAGGTCCGGATCATCAAAAGCCGTTCCCTGGAACGGGTCAACGTGAGTGATATTTGAAACCCTTCAAAATCCCGCCATTCGAGATACTTGCAACAGACCAGCACCAAACTCAGATCATGCTGTCCGTTAATCCAGACAAACAATCTCCTATCTGGAAGTTTTAATTAGGGTCAAGGTTCCTGACCCGAGGTCAGACCAATTTCCCTGTTTTGTTTGCCGTAATATGCGAGGGAAATTGTACTGAGGTAATATTTCACTCCGAAGATGACAAAGAGTGTGCAATAAGCATTCGGAGTTAAACCATGCTTCAAAGGTTAATGACATAAGATCATGTCACTTATGCATATTCTATACGATGCCGTGTGATACAGAATGTTGCTGTTCCAGGCCAAATGATATCTAAATTCGTTTTTTAGCGACACCTATATCGTGCGACATGACATTCGATGGCCAACGAATGACCTGAGATGACCTGACCTCACATTATATAATCTTATTTGACCTGATTTGACCTTTCCTTGCAAATTACTTTCCAAGTAGTGTACACTTAGCCGAGGGCTGAAGAGATCGTTTCAGCAATAAATGCATTGTTCGTGCGTGACCTGAAGTTAGGTCACGAGGTCGGAAGTTGCGTACTTTACAAACATGTTTCAGCATCATATCAGTTCTTCTTGGAACAAATATGCATGCTTAAAAAGTGATGTTCCGGAGATGTTCAAGTTTGAACTTACTTGACCTGACCGTATGTCGTGGCCGTGACCTGCATCATGCATCACGTGTGATGCATGATACAGGTATTCATACGTGACCTGATAGTATGATGCATATTCTTCTAACCGGATTTTCTTTCTCCATTGGTATGCATGCAGACATGTGAGGAGACGTTCCTGTTTAAATTTCATCGATCTCCATCGAGTGACTGAGGCTAGGTCAAGATAAAGTGCGCTAGGTAGGCAAACCCTATTTAGACACTTCTGTTTTTATGGTTTATTTCCAATTGTCATGGCCTAAATGGTATCAAACTTCCTTTGCATGACCTAAATTACCCAATCGAAGCAAAACTACGAATCATAGTCAAGGTGAAGGTAATCCTAGGTCATTGTCCGATAACAATTTTTAGATTTCTTCTCGGCACATACACGTGAAAATATATTTAAATGAAGGTTACCACACGATTACAAATTGGCAGTGCTTACAACATGTAAGTCTTGTATTTCTGTTTGAGGTCACGTCAGTGACCTAGTTTTTTGGGCTTCAGGGCGCTTCGACCAGGGTTGTCCATTCGTGATGTGACCTAATGGCTGCCAATTTTGGCCCATGATTGACCAGTGTGACTATTTTTGTGACATTCGCTTTGTAATTAGCTCTCAATTGATGTGCATATTAATTTATGTCTTATCAGAAATGGATATTTAAAATGTTTCTGAACAGTCAATATTTTCCTGAAAAACCGCCATTTTTAGATTCAAAATTATTTTACAATAAAAAGTGAGGCCACTTTTTCAGGCCCTACACGTCGACGCCTTTCCAATGATACCAGTTCGCGTGCACTCACCACTTAGTTTGGACGTTTGATGGGGTGTGAGGATCTGACCTGAGAGACCATCGACTCCCATTAGACCTCCCATTGCATATCTAAATGTTCCACCTCCAGACCCAAAGGAACAACCTTACACTTAGCATAGTTGAAAGACATCGGTCATTGATCATCGCTGTTTAGTAGATCCTCGAAGTCTAAATTAATATTGTTAGATTCATCACTATTGATAACCATTTATACCAGCTTGATGTTATCAGCAACCTTAAGCACCTTACTTCTCAGCCTTACCCTAATGTTGTTCACAAAGATGACAACGAGCAGTGAACCTGGAACGGAGTCCCGCGGTACTACACTCGAAACATCATTCTATTCAGATTTACATCAATCTAGAATCAATCATCAGCCTATAATGTCTTCCATTACTTCTGCGTTGCTCCTGCTGATAAATCAGACGCGTATGTGGATTTGATCAAGAGCTTAGGTAAAGTGTAAGTGCACTGCATGCATCCTGCTTCCATTAATTACACACTCCACACATTCCAGAATGTAGCTAAGCAAAATCTCCCAGATCAGAGCCCAAGTATCCCTTGCATTCCGTATGGCGTTGATGATGGGCTCTAGATGGTCGATTTTCCGGGCCCAAAAAAAAAGCAGGCAAATCAACCCTCGCGTGCAGAAATTGTGTGAGCTACCCGATTTCAACGCTCTGGAATCATCACATGAGGGAGGTGGGTGCGCAGTGCATCAGTGTCCCGTCAGTGTCCCTTCAATCCATCAGTGCATAGAACAGCTGACTGTATCAGCACGTCAACCGTGAGGTGGCAGACAAAACTGTCGGCGACCACACAAAACGCGCGTCTCACATCTGCGAAGGAATGTCGATTTAAAAACAAAAACAACCAAGAGGCGAGGATAATTCCATCGATCTTGAAGTTGCCATACCATCTGAAAATTAAACACTCGTATGATCTAGTACGGCAACAACAAGCATGTGTGCTGGATTCTATGTGGTGCGTGGTGGTTTGTGTCAGCCAGGGAGGAGTCGTTAGGTACATCACGCCCATTGCCTACCAGGCAAATAAACACCTAGTCTCGACCAGCTGGGTTTGTACAATCTTCACACTGGTGATGATTAGTGTCGTGGCAGAGGCGCCACAATTCAACAGCACGAGCAGGCATGGGACACGTGTACACGTGCAGGGCATGTGGCCGGCTTCTGGCACGTGTTGTCGACGTGGTTTGTCTGCGCACGTGGCAGCTTTCTCGCGCCCATCGCGTCATTGGCCGGTGCTGAAAGCCCACCGAGGATTAAAAAAAACTTCACTACTTAGTCACGCAGATCAAAGACAACCTTGCGTATGTACCCGAAATCTGATGACACTTCACCACATTCCAAAAATCATACATCAGTGCTCAGCCTCAGATGCTGTGTTGCCAGCTTGGCAGTGTATACGTCAACCTACTATAGATGGCAAATGTAGGGAGAGAAGTCCGGTGATAAGATCTGTTCAGTGTCCAAGAGCAGCGAATTTGTTTACCCGTCTTCGCAATATAAACCAGGCTTCTGTGGTGCTGATGAACTGCAAGAGCAACTTCCAAGCGATAGTTTGTTGATTTCAATGGGATTTTAAGGATATTCGTATGGGTAACGGAGCCGATCGGATGCTCCTTAGTAAATGGAGACCGATGCGGGTTGGATAGCGGATGAACTGCAGTTGTTGCCGGCAGATGACTACATAACCGCTATGCATGCACGATGGCGTTCCCCGGTCCCGACCCACATGTGCAGTGAGTCAAATACAACTGCTTTCATGCCTCCACCTATAACTGCTTCATTGAGAAGTGTGCCACTTACCAGCTAGGCGCCTAAATTGAAGCCGTAAGTGCAAGACATGCAGGTGATTCGCACAAAGCTGACGCAAGCTGATCCTTAGGCTGATGTATGGCTTCTGCACTCTGAAATGAAATGACTATTAGCCTGGTATGACAAATTTAGTACATACCGCTTGGTGGTTACCAAGGTAGATCATAGGAGAGACCTATATTGGCGAAGATAGTGACAATAATTTGCACATGAACAGGATTGTTTTATATTTTACTTATCAATTTTTTTGCTCCCTTTTTCTTATTTAATTCATTGGTGGTAGTGGTGGCTTCGTGTATGCTTTGTTCATGCGCATACGACATAAAATAAGATGGGTTAACGAAGTGCACCGCGCACATGTTATAATGAAGTGAAATTGCATGCCTGTGCAAAATATGGTCTTCCTAATGGAAATTGTATTCCACATCTTACACAAAATGGCAACATGACAATTTGCATTGTCTTGCTCGATATAATATTGCTTATCCTTGATTTTCCTGTTTTCATTTATTACTGCCATCAATCAAATTTTACCTATGTTACATTTTTGGAAATGAATTTGATGACGAATGGATAGCTCTGTGCAGCTTGGTTCCAGCTATCAATTGGATTGGCTCATACGGATTTATCGGAGCGAATTTAAGCATTTCAGGCCGTATTTCCCTCTACAAAACGTACCTCTTTTCACCTTTCCTCTGAGCATCACGTAGTAAAAAGCAATATATAAATACAGAGACGGTGTGTATCGACGAATTATTCCAATAATCTGATGTATGCTTGTTCCGAGTCTACTACACAGTGTGGAATAAGAAGCGACAACGAACAAGAATGTGTTGTACCGATGTCACAGCGAGAACATTATTCTCATCTCGAGACCAGGACATTAAAACACAGCAGATCACAGGAGCCATGACCGCACCAGCTAGCTTATAGGCAAATTCATCTCGTGATCGAGAGGCAATGAAGACCGCAGTCGTCAGTGTTCTGCAGTTTGTCACGTGCTCGAGCGCTTACGGAAAGCGTGACACCCGATCACAGACACCCAGGAGACGGAGAACCTGAGCAGGGCTGCGGAGCCCAGCGAACGTTCTCTACTTTCGGCTGCCGAGTTATTTCAGTGATGCCGAGAGTCTTCTCCGAGATTTGCGCGGACTCGGTTGTCTGCCGGACCTTGGATCGGCTGAGCCCGGCGAGCCCTGTTTATTGGTGTAGCGGTTTTTCGTCGGTGAACTCCATCGGACTGGCGGAGTGGCCGCGGCGCCTTGAATGGATAGTAGTGATCTGTTTACCAGCACACGAGCCGGCCAGCGCCTGTTGCGAGCCGGCCGGTTCAATGCAAAGTCCAGGTTTTACTGAGCCGTCCGGATAGCGTTGAAAGGCAATTCAGCACTATTATTGACAGGTCATGCCACACACATGGTAAGACCTGTACTATCATTAGCAGGTCATGCCACACACATGTCATGACTCGTACTATTATTGACAGGTCATACCACACACATGGCAAGACCTGTACTACCAATAGCAGGTCATGCCACACACATGTCATGACTCGCACTATTATTGACAGGTCATGCTACACACATGGCAAGACCTGTACTACCAATAGCAGGTCATGCCACACACATGTCATGACTCGCACTATTATTGACAGGTCATGCTACACACATGGCAAGACCTGTACTATTAGCGGCAGGTTATGCCACACACATTGATCCACAGGTTATGCCATACACATGGATCTACAAGTCATGCCACACACATGGATTCACAGGCCATGCCACACACTTGAATTGGCAGGTTATGCCACAAACATGGATTGACAGGTTATGTCACACACATGCATGACCTGTAGTATTATTGACAGGCCATGCCACACACATGGATTGGCAGGTTATGCCACACACATGGATTGACAGGTCATGCCACGCACATGGATTGACAGGTTATGTCACACACATGCATGACCTGTATTATTATTGACAGGTCATGCCACACACATGGATTGGCAGGTTATGCCACACACATGGATTGGCAGGTTATGCCACACACATGGATTCACATGCCATGCCACACACATGGATTCACAGTTCGCAATGTCTGGGTGCTTGCGACGGTAGGCTGGGCTGGGTGCTGGGTCCGGAGCAGCCAATTCTAACCGGAAAATACCAAAAGAGAAGTAAGTCAACATACATGAAACAATTTGACTTCAATCCGTTGCATTGTATAGTGATAGAAAATAAAAAGGATCATGCAGTCAGCGTTAGACTTGGTTTAATTAAATGTAAAATATTCACACTCTTTCCAGTAACTTGGCGAAGAAGCTATCCTTTCCTGAGGTTGTGTCTACCATGCGCTTGCCGATGCTAACTGGATACGACCAAAATGGACACCGGGCACATTGATGTCAAATATTCCCCTCCGTGTGCCTGGGGACACGGCGACACGGTGCGGTTTTGTCAATGTCCCAAGCCGCAACAATGCATGTGCATACGTAACACACGTCCCGGCTCTCGCATGGTTCAGGGCTAGATAACGCTGTCACACCTTGGCTATATCCAGTTAATTTCATTCAAGAATTAGTGGGCTAAGTTCAGTTGAGTGGCTACATCAGGGGGAGGGAGGGGGGTGCTTACAAGTATTTCTGTGGAAGCCAAGCTACGTGATCTGAAATCGAAAGGTCGCAAAATTGTATTACACAATGAGGTTGTGTAATATATTCTTCTTCGTAGCGTAGCGTAATATTTAAATACGTCCCATATTTCACTATAGCATAGTGCATGCTGACTGAATGTGGCGATGTTGCTTGTCTGTGTCTCCAGCATGTATGCATGCAGTATGCATAATGTCAGTTGTGTTCCGGACAAGTATTTCTCGACTGTGTCGCCGTGTTGAATTTTGTCAGCGAGCCTACTTGTCACGAGCGGTCGGTGTCGATAACGGCCAGCACCGGTCGGTGGTGGCGACGGCCGGTGTTGCCCAGCTCTGTCCGGTTTGGACCGGTTTCGTCGGCGCTGTTGGCACGCAACGAAAGACGCTCGGTCGTCGTTCCATTCCGGCCGGGCGACGGCGTAACCGACCGTCGACGGCGCGAACTGGACAGAGCGGTCACCACGGCACCAGACTGGTGACGACTGGGCTGGACTGGTGACGACTGGGCTAGACTGGTGACGACTGGGCTGGTCTGGTGACGACTGGATAGTACTGGTGACGACTGGGCTGAACTGGTGACGACTGGGCTGTACTGGTGACGACTGGGTTGTACTGGTGACGACTGAATCGGACTGGTGTCGGCTGGACTGAACTGGTGACGACTGGGCTGGTCTGGTGACGACTGGGCTGAACTGGTGACGACTGGGATGGACTGGTGACAACTGGGATGGACTGGTGACGACTGGGATGGACTGGTGACGACTGGGTAGTACTGGTGACTACTGGCTGGACTGGTGACGACTGTGCTGGATTGGTGAAGAATGAGCTGGACTGGTAACGACTGTGCTGAACTGGTGACGACCGGGCCAAGCAGTCACCAGCGGGCTGGACTGGTAATGATCGGGTCGGGCAGTCACCATCTGGCTGGACTGATTATGACTGAGCTGGACTGGTGACGACTTGGTCGGGGTTACGACGACTGGAGTGGCCTGTGACAACTGAGCTGGTCTTGCCGACAGCCTTCAACACTGCTTGGAGGCCTTGTCAAAAATAGGTCACAGACCACGGACTGCAGAACATGACTAAGAGCCACAGACCACGGACTGTGGAACGGGACTGAGAGCCACAGACCACGGACTGCAGAACGGGACTGAGAGCCAAAGACCACGAACCGCTAGACTGGCACAAGAATCACAGACTACTGCACCGTGCCGAGAAATACGGACCACAGACTACTGCACCGTGCCGAGAAATACGGATCACATACTACTGCACCAGGCCGAGAACTACGTTCCACGGACTACTGCACCGTGCCAAGAACTACAAACCACAGACTACTGCACCGGGCCGAGGACTACAAACCACAGACTACTGCACCAGGCCGAGAACTACAGACCACAGACTACTGCACCAGGCCGAGAAATACAGACTACAGATTACCGTACCTTGCCGAGAACTACCGACCATGGTTCACAGGACCAAGGAAAGAATCACGAGAAATTAATTGGGCCATGAAGCCGGACGGAGAGCACCCGTCGCAGCCTGTCGTTGGTACTGAGCTGACCTTTGCTCTCATCCGGTGCGGTGACGATAACGAGGGTCACTGGCGCTGTTCCAGGGTCGTGCACTGCTGGTGTAAGCAGAAACCAACATCACTCCGCAATGTTGACAGTATCAACCGGAGCAAGGAGCGGTCCGCTGTCCAACAAAAGCATCATTATCTATTGATTAAGCTCATTATTGTTTAATTTGTAACAGAGTTTCTATAAAATTGCACTTTTGCCTGTCCCGTAGCTGTAAATGATGTGACCCCGTAAGCCAGCCGACCATAAATGTATACCGTAAATGTGACGCCTCACGAGCCTGAGCCGGCTGGCGGCTCGCTGCCGGTCTGTGCCGCGGCAGTGACCGGACGTCGGGTCAGAGTCCAATTCTCGGCCGACGCGGCCGCACCGAGTCAGCGCTTTTACTGGGCCGACGGCCGCCGTCTGCGGCGTAGATCCTGGAGCCGGCGGCCGGGTGCCCTCAGTGCTCTACCCCGCCGGAGAGTCGTCTCTGAGCAGCCAGGCGACGCGGGTCTGTATCGCTGGCGGTCGCGCGTTCTAAATTAATAACAGATTTCGGCCTTAAATTCAACAGTAGGTAATATCACGGTTGTTCGTCGGCGCGGAACATTTTATGTACGAGTTTTCTGGTGTTTGACTGTTGCCGTCTATTCGCCGCTACACAATACAGACAGTGCAGAGAACTTTGGAACTTTACGACCGGAGTGATGCGGACGCGAGATCCTACTAGACTATTACGTAACCGATATAGGAACTTTCCTACAAATTCCACAGACCGTCTCGTCAGCAAATGCGAACTGAGCAAGCTTGACCTGAGTGTAGACAGTTCGGAACCCACCACAGATGAAATTATGTTTTGGTATTTCAGGAGCATCAGCATTGCATCCAAGGAGTGAGTGCATTGTCCCCATGCTGCACACATCTATGGGTCTCTTTATGTGTATGAGGTATCGATCCTAGAGCATTTCTGGTGGTGATCCTCTCAAGTATATATATATATATATATATATATATATATATATATATATATATATATATATATATATATATATATATATATATATATATATGTATAAATATATATATATATATATATATATATATATATAATATATATGTAAAATATAAATACAATATACTTACAAGATGATAAGCTTTCATACCTTTCGTTTCCCATCTTCGTTCAGTCGGTAAATCCGATGATCGATAATAGTCATCTATTGCGCAACGTTTGGTTCTAACATAAAACATTTTCAAGCTAAGCAATCAGAAATGTAGCGATGTATAAAAACTGCATTGCTCGCACTGCTTAATATTCTAGAGAACTTTCGTGCTACCTACGAAGTGCACTTTCACTGATATGTACAGATACTACGTCAACACACATAGAAAGTAGAAAACGAACAATTTCACAAAAACACAAGCGCACTTAGCGCTTGGACGGAGGCCTGGAAACCCGTCAAATAGTGTCGGGATACCCTGGCAGTCACGTTGGGCGTTCAGAGTGGGGAGTCGTTCGCGGATGAGGATGGCTTCCGTGTTGCGTATTCTCCTCTTGTCACGTATGTGTGCGATGATGTTTGAGTTTAGCACCAGCTCTTGTTTTGTGATGTATCGGTGGAATGTATCTTGTGCATGTTGGTGTGGAGCATCCGACTGCAGGTGATAAGTCATGCGTCGCGAGGATGATGTAGTGGATCCAATGTAGCTTACGGAGGGAATGTGAGGTTTGCAAGCTTCACCTGAGCATTTATGTTCACAAGCAACATTGGTCGATTTGATTTATGGTTGCTTCACGATGTTATTTCTCATTACTAGGTTGGCAGTTTTTTTGTTTTTGTTGTAGATTATTAGTTGTATCTTGTTGGAGCTATGCAGTTGGTTGCTGCAGGTATGCAGTTGCAGTTAGTTTGTGCAGTTGGTTTGATCTTGTTGTATGCGATTTCCCTGATTCTCATCTGTGCGGTATGAAGGGCTTATTTTGTTTTTGTGGGGTAATTTGAGGGTCTCTGATGTAGTAGAGCTTCCATCCCCCCCCTCCCACCGTCGCTACCATCGCCGCCACAGCAGCCACCGAACTCTCTACCACTGTCTTCGCCGACACTGTGACCGGCACTGCCGTCACCGCCGCTACAGTTACCGAAATTGCCGCCACTGACGCTATCGCCATCGACGTTGATACTACCAATGTCGCTGCTGTTGCCGCTGCTGCTGATGTATGTAGCGCTGTTGCGCTGGTGTATGCAGCGGTCGATAGTCGCATGCGGGGCGGGGCAGGGTATGCGGACTCCGTCCACTACGCGTACGTTTACGGTGAAAAGTGGTCACATGTCTGCCATTGCTTACGTCCAACTCCACGTCGAGAAACGGGAGTTTGCTGTTCACGCCAAGTTCGTAAGTGAAACGCAAAACAGATGATTATTGCAGAGAGATGTCATCGACGTATCGCTTGTATATGTGGGTCTCGTCATTCGTGCCCTGGAGCGTCAATCCTTCCTCAGTACACATGGTGGCATTCGCGAACGAGATACCCAGGAGAGACCTCATGGCACTTGTGTGCACTCACAGCGCAACTGCTTTAAAATGAGGCCACATAAACATACCATTAATTACAACTCCCTATTTCATGCTTCATATAATTTCCTTTGCAATTCCATTTTCCCCTGTCGCGGAACAAAAACGATAGACTGGATTCCTCCGAAAAAAAGTAGTTTGCAAAGCAAATGAGAAATATATCAGCATCGATTTCAGTTACTCATTCTACGCCATCCTATTTTAAAAATATGTTCAATATTTTAGCAACATTTGGCATTTTTTGCCACTCCCCACATCCCGCTCTTCCAGGGCCTGTGTGATTGATGATCTCACGCTTGTGGAACAAGAGCTTCTAGGTGTAGAGGCTTCTGGAGAAGGTGCCCGCCTCCTCCTCCAGCTTATGCAATGCAATGAGGTGGCTGCCGGTCCCAGCCGAGGGTGAGCTAACAGATAAGTTTGCCGTCGATGTCTCGTACAGCTGCTGGTTACCATGCACCTGCACGTGAGGATAAACAATTATAGCACGCGAGTGCAGTGCAGCAGCACGTGGCGGGGTGTGGCCGCAGACACCGTCGCCGGCCGAGCCGACACCGTGAGTTGAGCGGTCGGTCCGCGTCAGCCGCCGTATATTCCCCCGCTGTTTGTCAGCAGCGCCAACGAAGGCCAGCTGCCACCGGATGTCAGCTGTCCGGATACGGTATCGGTAAGCGGAGAAGTAGACGACGCGTTGCGGGTGAACTTACACGTCGTGTGTGGAGGGGCTTAACGTGACAGACTTAACGTGATTGTCCTTATAATTGGTGGGTTACAAACTTGAAGGGTGCCAAGCATCCAGCAAAGTAGATCCATAGTCATGGCCGTCGCCATCGCGAGGGCAGAGGGACACGTCTCCCGAACTCAGCACTAGCGTCTATGGAGTTGCATGGAAATAATCGACTTAAAATATCCCCTCGTCACCTCCTTCCCAAAATCCGCGGCGACGCCAATGCCATGATGACATCGGACCAGATCACAGTAGATCTTGGCAGGCCTAGCTGCCCGACATGCCGCCGCGGTCGTCCGCCACCTGTTTCGCAGGTGACTGGCCTTTGTCCGGGAACCGCTTGGGCCGCGCCAGCTGATCGTCTGCCAACTGCCGGGTGTAGGCATGTACACACACACACACATGTCAGACCGAGTCGGTGCCTCCTATCGCCAGGACCTGCACCCCCGGGGCTGCCAACGTCAGCAGGAGCACCGCTGAACTCCCTGAGCTCGCGCGTAGGGCGTAGAAGTCGACTGCAAAGGCGTTCCGTGATGCCAACAAGGAGCGTGAAGCCATTTTTGTCATCCAGCAGCACATGGAAACGCATATGGCTGTTTCGTGAGTTTGTTTATTGATGCTGGGATGTGTCAAGAACACAGGCCTGGACCGGATTTTCCCAAGAAGTGCACGACAATGCAGGCAAAAAAATCAAACACAAAGACAAGCCGACATAGAGGCGACACCTAAGCTGGCCTGCCCATGAGAAGCGACGTGCACGGTACGGTATGATTCTGGTACTTTTCTGACGGAGCAAATATGGCCCCTAACTCTGTGTATGGGTGTCAATGACCATAGCGTACCAGAAGAAGCAGCCAACAAAAGTTGGACATCTAGCGCAATGGGAAAAACTGAAGAGCAAGGGCGGCGGTGCCGCTACCATGCGGCTCAATTTCATAAAGAGAATGTTCTGCGAAATTACCTAACGGTGACTTATGAATTTCAAGTCGTTGCATTTTCCGCATCATAATCACACTGTTGGCACCATATGTCAGCATTATCGGCATCAGGACTGGTGAAAGATATGCGGATTATGACTTGTCACATACAATACGTACCGAGAACACATTTCACAGGCTTTCCGATTTACGGCGTACTGCTCAACATTTCATGCAATAAACTAGACGCCGCAATTAAAGTTCAGGGAACGAGACAGTCTTATTTCACTGAAGCATGGACAGCGCCTGACGGTGTTGGATTCTGGCTCAAATCAGCTCGCAACGCTCCTTATCTCCGACACGGCAACACATGCTTCGGTGACGGAACTGTACATCGCGCTCTACGGTTTGGGTGTGAACGGGTACGCACTGACGTTCAGCGGCTATGTTTTGAGCCGACGGACTGCGTCCTCCGCCAGCTGCTTGATAAGCTGAGGCTCGGCTATGGCTACTGTGGACCAGCGGAATACCTCGTGGCAATGTTGTGCCTTTAAGTAAATATTTAGAATCCTGCCACCGTCCGCGCACATCGCCAACAGGACAGATTGAGGGTGAAGCCAGCATCCATTGCGACGAATCAGTTGTTGAATGACTACCTGAATAGGTTCGGACAGATCGCTGGCTAACCCTATCGGGTTAACTTCGGTTTATTATACGGTTAGCTACCCTACGGTGGGCGTTCTTCACGCCTTCGGAGCTCGAGCTCCGCTGTCGAATACGAAACCACATTGGGACGTAATAGTGAAGAAATGTAGGTTTTAAGGTCGATCCACTTCTGGGTCGGGGGACTTGCATAGTTGATAGGGTCGGTCATCCTCAGGACGATGTAATCTAGTACCGTGTCTGTGTGAGTCGCCGGAGCCAGTTGGTAGGCCAGCATCTGATCATCGCTGATTCCAGCCACCACCTCGGAGGGCATGTTTTGAACATTTCACTGGATAGGCCGGAAGTTCACGATAGGCTTATTGTGAACCGAACCAGCGGCATCTTTCCCGAGCGGTCCCGTGAACTCCCGTGAACGTGAACGCGGCGCGGTTGGCACTTCTGACACCATTATGTACACCGGTGTTAACGGGTGCTCTGTCGCATCCCAGCGCTACCACTTCGGCATCGAATTCTTCGGACAACGATGATTGTTCCTTGAACACGTCAGGGGCTCTACCCGACTGCGGAGCAAAGTGTTCCAAGTAATCTTTGCCTGGCTCAGCGAGAACAGCATAGTGCTCTTCTATGGTTTTCTTTGACGAGCGGTATTACAGAGTTTTATCTTTCCTTCCCGTCAAGAAAAGGACATATTTTGTTGTTCTTTAGATATTCCGATCCCCTCTCTCTCTCCCTCTCCCTCTCTCTCTCCCTCTCCCTCTCACTCCCACTCTCCTCCCCCTCCCCTCCCTATCTTCTTCCCTCCCCTCCCTCTCCCCCAGTGAACACAATGAACTCGTAGCGCACGATACAATGGTGACATACCCTAGTGCACAGCTCATCGAAGTAACTATCTTAGTGAAATAACATGCTGCTTGTAGCAAAATATTTGTCAGCCGAATTCCTTAACGAGTGTATAATGAGCTTTCAGAGATATGAAGACAAAAACAACACATTATTTCTTCTAGTTTACACTTGTCGAAGTTGATGTCGCCGCGAAATGGGCCTCAAAGGGCAGTGGGGGCCGATTGGACCACATTCATTCATACGAAAACAACAAGATTATGTATCACAGCATTCGGTTCCGAGCTCAGAGGACGTTGAGATTAGCCAATAGAGATTACCGTGCATAATTGACTATGGTACATTTTCAGAGATCCGCTCAGTTTTATCTCTATCTGCATCTCGATCTGTCACGAGACCAACGCCGCTGAATTGGAAAGTCCGTGTGTGACTGAGGGGCACTCCAAAGTCCTAGAGCATATCATTCCCTGCCCCTCACCCCACCCCACCCACCAAGAACATGCAAATCGCCGCTGGTTGCGTTGGTAACACGACAACGGCAGCGCCCATAATTTTGCTGCTGCGCGGTTTGTCCGGCATCTCGTCACAACACCGTACGTGATCCCGCATTGCCACGGCGGTTGGAACACACCTCCTCAGTGTCGTGTCCATATAATCACCAGCCAGCTGAAGCACGGCCGCACGCTGCTGCGCGACTCGGGCGTTCACCCAGCGACTGCAGCAGCGTTGCCTGGTGTGTGCTCGTCCTGCTGCGCGGTCACCAGCATAGCTCCAACTCGATGTGTGCGCGCTTCGTTTCAGACGATGCCAGCGAAACAAAACTGCATACAGATGACTCCCACCAAGCCAAATCAGAAGAGGCGGCCATGTCATCGCTGTCAAAACCGGACGGCGGCTACGGCTGGCTAATCGTTTTCGCTTCGTTTATGGTACGTTACCTATAGTGAACTATCACCTCTCCTGAAGTCGCGCAGCGTAGCACCTCCTGATAGATATGTTGATAGACTGGTACCTGAACCCTGTGTTGATAAATATGATATTTTTCTTCTTCATTTTGCCTCATATCAACCAATGACACTGGATTGTTTCCTGTGGACGCGTTGACCTTCCATGGGAATAAAACTACTTTAACCCCTTTTTCTCATTCAGTGGAAGCATCTCTTCCTTTAAATCAGATGTTGCAACTCACGTACATCATCGTTAACAAAAAACGACGTGTGGCAAAAGCACGTGACATATAACAATTTATCCGCCCCTTTGGTGGCAAGAAATTCGCCAACGGAAATATGCGGCCCAGAGTTCAGCTACGGTCTGTGCAGACATCGCACAGCTCCCCAGCCGACTAGGGGCGGCTGGGGAGCTTCCCGCGCACTGGGGAGCTACCCGCGCACCGCTATACCGCGCACCGGGGAGCTGCCCGCGCACCGCTATACCGCGCACCATCACTTTCTGCATGTATGAAAAAGCCATCACTTTCTGCCGTGTTACGGTGCTATGTGCTTGCCATGTACTGTGTGATTTGCATACGCGTGTGCATCGTTGCGGCTGTGAGCGGCTGCTACTCTTGGCTGTGACATCATGATGACAATCTAAATGTGGCCATCATGTGGCATAATGGTGACAAGCCATTGGTAGCTGCACAGAGATAGCGCATTTGCAGCAAACGCTTGGACACTTGGTAATTTCCTTGTTCTCCACACATTTGGCACAGTGCTTAAAACTATTCTGTCAAAAGTGTACCTTAGTACGTAGTAGCCAGCAATCTCCGGCAACGATGTTCCTCAGAGCGTGGAGGCAGCGAATAGCACTGCACTAAAAAATGAATTGACATTTGCGCCATCATGAAATACTGGTGCAAAGAGAGCAAAATGTACAAGTTTATCTAGTTCGGTGTATGCTGATAGGCAGCTATTATGCTCGAGCCATTATGAGGGACACCCCTGTAAATAAGGTTTGTGAACCAGACAGCAGTGGTGCTGGTGTCATGACGAGTGTTGTGAAGAACTTGTTTCCTTGTCTTTTAAAATAAATGGAAGAAAGGGTCGTCACGACCCGCATGAGAGGATCAGAAAAACATTCACCAACTAGAGATCCATTTTTTCGACCCCACTTCTCAGTAAGATCCTATAACAAGCATGTATGCAAACGGACTGCGTCTGCGCAGACCACTTAGCTGCCTTCCGGAACATAGACAGACAGACAGACAGACAGACATATTTTGTATTGAGGTCATCCACAAATGACTCGTGGCTATTATGACATCGCGTCAAATGGATAAAACAACACAGCACAAAAGGTCAAACTCACAGAACAGTCAAACCAGTGGTCATAAATGTCAGCAAGTCGAGCAGTAAATCAGTCCGGCACGGATGATTCCTTACTTTTTCACAATCTGCCAAGTGGCAGATAATAATAATTGAAATAAAGTGCTTTATTTCAAAATGTCACCATCCACATTAAGTTGGTTTTCATCACACCTCAGTAGAAGATACCAGCGCGTTGGCATCTATTGGCAAGGCTGGGAGTGGTGTCCAGTTATATCTGAAACCCCAGACGGCGGACCCCTGCCACACGTCTATTCGCTGTATACAACCATGATCTTCCGGCCAATATTAGACCTCTGACCTTCTGCTTCCTCACGACATAAAAATAAATCAGCTCTCCAGCTGACAGAGTAATCGAATACTATCCGTGACATTCGTGTACGTTTGGACCAGAATCTAACTTTTGGGCTTCACGTAGATAATATCGTAAAAGGGCTAGCCGACTGCTCAGATTCTTGATTCGATCTTTCTGACAAATAAACTCATTGGGTGCGTTCGAAAAAAAAAATCCCTTCTATCACCCTTACAGTACCAGCTATACACAGGTGAGGTCAGTACTAGGATAAAGCAGCGTGATCTGAGTCGGGTCTGCTGCAGTGCATCTGGATGGGGTAATCTGTGAGCTCAGCACTAGGACACAGCAGTGGATCTGGGTCGGAGCTGCTGCAGTACACATGGATGGGGTGCACATGTGAGGTCAGCACTAGGTTACAGCAGCAGATCTGGGTCGGAGCTGCTGCAGTACACATGGATGTGGTGCACATGTGAGGCCAGCACTAGGACACAGCAGCAGATCTGGGTCGGAGTTGCTGCAGTACACATGGATGGGGTGCACATGTGAGGCCAGCACTAGGACACAGCAGTGGATCTGGGTCGGAGCTGCTGCAGTACACATGGATGGGGTGCACATGTGAGGCCAGCACTAGGACACAGCAGCAGATCTGGGTCGGAGCTGCTGCAGTACACATGGATGGGGTGCACATGTGAGGTCAGCACTAGGACACAGCAGCAGATCTGGGTCGGAGCTGCTGCAGTACACATGGATGGGGTGCACATGTGAGGCCAGCACTAGGACACAGCAGTGGATCTGGGTCGGAGCTGCTGCAGTACACATGGATGGGGTGCACATGTGAGGCCAGCACTAGGCCACGTGGATCTGGGGCTGCAGTACACATGATGGGGTGCAATGAGGCCAGCACTAGGACACAGCAGTGGATCTGGGTCGGAGCTGCTGCAGTACAACTGGATGGGGTGCACATGTGAGGCCAGCACTAGGACACAGCAGCAGATCTGGGTCGGAGTTGCTGCAGTATACATGGATGGGGTGCACATGTGAGGTCAGCACTAGGACACAGCAGCAGATCTGGGTCGGAGTTGCTGCAGTATACATGGATGGGGTGCACATGTGAGGTCAGCACTAGGTTACAGCAGCAGATCTGGGTCGGAGTTGCTGCAGTACACCTATCCAAGGGTACTGCAGCAGCTCCGACCGACCGACCGAATTAAGGGTTGAGAGAGTTCAACACAAATTATTGATCTGGCCTAACTCCTACTATTGTCAACAAATACCATCAACTTGCTTACGCTTTCTGCAAGTTTAAAAATTTGGTTTCAATTGTTCCTGGGGGCAATACGAAGTCTGAGTCCACGCCGAGCGTAGGCTTGTTGCATTGACTCTGAACCCACCTCCCGATTTGGAAATTCCAGTTCTATAGCACAATTTCAGCCGGCAGATTAACGTGCCTAAATAGCGGAACACGGCCGTCTGGGCCTGTGCCCGCTAACTTTGCCTGGCCAGTTGCCAAGTGGTCATCTCAGCCGGAGGCGTTAGCCCCCGCCGGGCCGGGCGCCTCTTGAGAGCTCCCTACCCCTACTTATTTTTTTATTCAGGATAGCGGCAGAATGAATGGACGCAGGGACGCGAACTTTCAGTAACTTCTTATGCAACTATTTTAAAAACATTTACAACTTGCATGTCAAAGTTATCAAAGGTCATTGACCGGGAACGGGCAAAATAGGGTAAGTAATGTTCCATAATCGTAGAAGTGCTGCCATTCGGAATGGTGTTACAGTATATCAAGACCAAACTCGCATCTTGTTCCTTAATCAAGACGAACACTTCTGCTATCTCGACATTTTAGTGCAAGTGCCTGCCGGAGGTCAGGTTAATTTCCATGTCTGCTTTCTTAACCCGCGTCGTCTCGGGTGGATTGATAGGCGCACCCCCACCCCCCCCCTAAGGTTTTCCGCAGATTGTGAAAGAACGGCGCACGGTAGCGCGCCGGAATTTGACACACCTTTTCCCACATCAATTTGGCATGTTGTGTCAACATTTTTAGTTCAGGTCATTTAGGGTCAATGAGTTAATTAAGATTAAGTGAGGTCACCTCCAGAAACGTTCAACCAGTCGTCACGCTTTAACGGATAAAGATATTTTAATGAAACTTTCAGCGTTTGCTTATCTTTAGGGACGAAACAAAACACACCAGAGGAATTTTGTATTTTTTCCGTTTTTGATTACTTATTAGTTTTGCGTATTTGCCCATTAAAGATATAATCGAAGATTCTTGCTAAAGTAAGTATTTTTGATTGGGGCAAGTTGACTTCGGACAACGTTTTTCGGTCCGCTTTACCCATTAGAAAAATAAAAATTAAAGAAAATTGAAAAGTCAAAGTTTTGAAATAATTTTTTTTTTAATATTAAAACTTTATTTTTCTTTGGGCAAAAATTGTATGGCCATGGTCTATTTCGCCTTCCTTTTCTGATTCCAAACAATTTTTGCTTTTTCAAATTTCCACCAAAATGAATACCCCAGAGCGAAAAACATGATGTAAGTCGTGACAACCTAGGTCCCCTAGTGACGTCACTTTTGGGGAGGATTAAATTTTGGGGGTCGTGGCTGGCCCAACTCGTCAAGCGCTTTCCGATGACACCTCTTTTGCTTTCGTGCGATGCTTAGTTTGGAGATTAGAGGGGGGGTTGTATCAACCCCCTGAGACGGGGTGTGAGGATATGACCGGAAAAAAACGGAAAGGTGGGTTAATGAGTGGAACAAGAATGAAGATAAGGCAATTGTTCATGATCAACATGATAAAATAACATTATATAGGTACTTGAACCTGGTAACAGAACATTTTATAGGCACTCTGGTTTGAACATCTAAAAAAAATGCCAGTGGCATAATATCAAGTCAAATATTATGTATATTCTGCACAATGCTACTTAACGAAACGTTGATGTTCCTCATGAAATCATATTCATGAGATCAAACCGACTTCGGTCTCTAAGCTACCTAATTCGTGCAGCATGGCATTGGGTGGCAAACCAATGACCAAAGATGACCTGATCTCGCATTTGACCTGGTTTGGCGTCTCAATGGAATTCCTGTTCAAGTAATATTCAGTTAGACGAATGTTGAAGCCATTGTTTCATCAATTGACTTATTATCCCAGCGTCACGTAAAGGCAAATCACCGAGGTCAAAAGCTGGATATTTTGCAAAGCTGTTTAACTATCATATCAATTCTCCCTAGACATGAACGTTTTCTTATTTGAAACGCGATGAATTGGAGGATTCAAGCTTTGACTTACTTAACCTGACATTACAGCGTAAGCTGATCCGGCCGTAGGTTTTTGCAGATATGAAACAGATGCACGTGTTTTGCTTACTTGAGTTTTGTTGAAAGGACCGGATGCGTGTATGTATATGTATATATATATATATATATATATATATATATATATATATATATATATATATATATATATATATGTATATATATATTCCTGTGTTCTAGATCATTCCAAATATCCAGATCATGTCAATCGATTGAACTATTGTGACCTCTTGAGATCTCAGCATGTTAAAAATGAAGCATGCGCCCATCAGAGATTAAACCTGATCGGGCAACTCTCCAATGGTAGGCTTACTTACGACATTACGTCATGATGACGCGTCATCATTACCAAGGAGTGGCAATTTACCTGCGACAAGTTGCACGGCTGTGTGGAACTTGCCACCTGGTGGTATCAATCTGCTGTTGCTGGGTAGTGGTGCCATTATTGCTGCCGATCGAGCGCACCTATACCTGGGTTATTGATAACTTCCTGTCCGCGATTATCATATGTTGAGCATGCCGGTGCCAGGTCAGGCCATTGCCGATGTCGGAATACCGGGTTGGATCTGGTCCATCATGGCATAATGGATAACGCTATGTACTTGTCGCATCCGCGAAGGTTCTTATTTCAAAATCACCTCCCCTCCCGTTCAAATTTTTTTTATCTGCAGTGCTTCCAGGTTTTAATAATGGGTGATAGGAAGACAGACATCTGAATGTTCGGAACCTCTCCAGTGGATTTATGTATGGACCCCTTCAACTATGTGATGCTGCAAATTCGCTCCAGTGCCTGTCGAGTAATTCGTCGAACCGTGTGTGCGAGGATAGCTTTGCTGGTCGGACTTACCATGTGAGCTCTCCTACAGGTGCATGTGGTCATTTATGGCGTCTCGTGGACTGTCGGCGTGTTCAACGTCATCTTCCTGGAGGAGTTCGGCCAGTCAAAGACATCTACTGCCTGCGTTGGCTCAATCCAAAACGCACTGATGATGGGCTCAGGTAGGTGAATTTTTGCTTCGATGCGTGCTTTTTGTGCTCACGCTTAACTTTCATGTGTTTATCACCCACGTTTCTCCTGACCAATAAATATTTGTAGCCATGGCCAAAAAGAGAGAAAACTATGCGCATACTCGAAGTTCCCTTCTCAGCAATGCGACAAAAACGTAAGAGAACTGAAAATCCCGTTATTGATGACTCCAAACGTTCTTCCATGTATTCGTTCTTTCGGATCATTCGACTTTAGCAACATTCAATTGATTGTATGTTGCAATGTAAACTGGCCGATTCTCGAGAATAGCACAGCATATCTAGTCTTAATCATCCCACTGAATCATTTCCCTTACAGGATTCCTGGGTGCGCGCTTGGCCCTAGTGCCATTAAATTGCACAATTGGTGATCATTCACGATGCTTGTATAACATGTCTACCCACAGCAGCAGATAAATTATATACGAGTTCCTTTCGATTGCGATATTTTTTCAATCCTTACAACCCACTATCTACGGGCTAAACATGCGCACCTGAGAGGGGGGGGGGGGCGAAATCCGCCCACCCTCCGATTTTTCGTACATAACTCCCGATTTTACCGGTCGATATACGCAATTTTTTGGACCTGCTTAGAAATGCCCGGCACGTCGCTAAAACAAGAAAAAAATCATCCGAAAATTGTTCGATTTAGAGGCAGTCAAAATCAAAACATTTCGTAGCGTCAGACCACAAAAATCGGCACTGATGCGCTTCCCGTATATCGGCAAAAGGGAAGTGTTCATGGCAATACTAGCGACTTGTTTCATGTATATTGTTATGCAATATTGTTTCAAGATCATGCTAGGTCACTGGGGTCAACTCAGGTCAAGTTCATGACAGGTCAATGCAACCAAGCTTGTTCAAATGGAAAGTTGTCATAAACGCAAATGACAGTCATGCGATTCATGTCATTTTGCATGTTACTCCCTGTTGAAAACTTCTTTTTGTCATTGTGAACCTAAGCGTTTCCACACTTCATTCATGCACTTCAGCCCTTTCTTCGTGAAGCCGATTGCGCCGGCGGCCAGCCGGTCCGGCGGGCGTCCCGGTTCCGGTAACTGGAACCGGTAACTGACCCGATAAAGTGCTGATATATAGGTGACCTGAGGTCAAATACCGGATCTATCATCTGCACTGCGTCATTGGTTATTTCCAAAACATCATTGATGCCCACTTTGGAGCATTTAATCATAATCGCAGCAATCCATAACCATGTCAAGCCAAGCCACGCAAAACAAACCAAATATGACATATGTGACATCATTTGACCTTGAAGATTATGAAATTTGTACATAATAGAGTTCACCACCATACCCATCTACCCTGAAAATGTCGTTACACTAGCTATCATAGGAGCCGAGATCTTAGGGGAGGGGGCGGAATCCCCCCCCCCCCTCTCTCTCTAGTGCGCGTAATGTTCAGAGGCCCTCCAGGGCGCGTGTTAAAATAAACAACATTCCACATTTCACTGCCGAGGTACCTCCTGAATTGAATCGTTATGGATATGAAGCTTCTTCTCTGCAACACAACATAATGTAGTCATATGTAGGTGCGATATGATACTATCACCACGCGAATAGACCAGACCAGTGCTTTAAAGCATATGTAGGTGCGATATGATACTATCACCGCGTGAATAGACCAGACCAGTGCTTTAAAGCCAAGAGATGGGGTTTCCGACCGCTGACCGGTGACCGCCATGACGAAAGAAGGAAAGCATGGTTCCATTCAGCCCGTAGGTACCGACTCAGTCTAGCGAAGGTCGTGTTAAACCCTGTCACGGAGGGGAGAAATGATAAGGAAGTATTTTTAGGTTTTTTTCAGTGGTGTTCGCATACCGTACATACCGTGCATAGCGAGCAAGAATTTAAAGCACTATTTTTGTCTGTTTTCCCCTGGCAGACTGGAGACTCGGGAGCCACCAAATAACGAGTGGTAAAATGTGGTCACTACGTACGCATGCGAATACAATTGCACTTTACA
>JAOTOM010004920.1:0-145000 GCA_034440615.1 Ashinkailepas kermadecensis | reverse complement strand
GTTACAAAAATTTTACTCAGCAAAGCAAAACAACAGGTTAGGCTAGCTTTTATTGTGCAAATGTGTTCATTTTATTTCAGACAAAAATGGACTATTTTTATCTGAAAAAATGTAAGGCCAGGTTATGTTTCTTAACATTGTTATGTTATTGAACACACATATTGTGACTACATTGAAGAAACAATTTAAAAGGGGGTAGGGTAAACCAGGCTAGGTTATGTTAGGTATAAAAAAATAATAGTACATTATTTTGCTTTCCAACTAAAAATAAGCATTTCTGATGGGAATCAGTGGTCACATCATCTTCATCATGCTGATAAACATGGCATTGAAACATGCTGTTCTCCAAATCCAATGACTCCTTGAAAATTAAATTTACGAATACAAATTGAATTCCCTTATACTATAGCTCCAATATCAAGGACAGAGTGTCATAGGTCATATTTTGTATTGGTTTCAAGTAATTTATAACACTTTTGGTCAATGTAACAAGTCATGCTTATGACAAAACATGGGCCCTGATCCAAATAAATCAAACCCAAGGAACTGACCAGATGAAATTATTGAAATACCAAAGGCTCATATTGGAAGAACCAAAACATTTGTTTCATGATAAGGATTCCACAAGTCAAGTGTGGCAAAATGCTTGAAATGATATGTTAGACTGATAAATATTGTACATATAATACTGCACCAAACAGTTTTATATGGCTGGGTAATCGCACAAGGTGTCATAGTTTTTTTGCTTGCACATGAACAAAACACCCTCAAGATTGCCATATTTTGCAGACATGATGTTGGTTAGTAGAAATACATTCAGTCTTACCTGCACTTCCTGCAGCAATGTGCCATGATTGCCACCGGCCTCCTTCTCCAAAGGCATTGTTTTTCAGCCGGATAGGTAAACCGGCATGCTTTGCCTTCATATGCCTATTCAACGATCTTGACTGGCCATTCAATTTGCAACCAGGATAGCCACAGCGCACCTTTTCTAGTGATGGTGGTGTCATATTAGCACTCACACTTTGGGCACTAACACCATATTAGGTAGATAAAACCAGCTTTGAAACAAACTGCGCTGGAAAACGGAACTGTTGCGTCGGATTCAATCTCTGGGCGGTGACAGGACACTGTCCCGTCCCCGTCTGCCAAGATTGCCGAAAGTGACGTCTGGTAACGGTTGAGGGCATCGACGATTGCAACAAAAGTATTCGTGATGGGTAAAATCCGAAGGAACTGTGAGCATCACAAAGAGTGGGGCAATCCGCGCATGCAACTTTCTCCGCAATATGTCATTCGACAGTGGTGTGGAGAAAGTGGAAAGCGGAGCCTTTTTCACGGACTGAAACACGTGCAGCCCGTGTCACGATGACTGCACCCGCACACTGCAGCCACTGATCGTCAATTGGAAAATTGTAGCCGGTACATGGGGCTATGATGTGAAAGTGACGTCATATCGCCAAATTTAGCCGTTTCCGAGAACCAGACCCAATCGTGAAAAACGCTCAAAAACGTCGCTTCTGCTTTCCACACCCCCCTCGCGTGCATGTGGTGCGTGACTCGGAAACGGTTGCCACGGCGATGTTGACAATTGTAGTGGCAACACTGAGGTGTTGGTTTAGTGTCGATCGGTCCATTAGTTGTCGATATATGGCGGTCTGAATCGGGTCGATGGGGAGCGCTAAAATTGGTGATTTTCCGAACGCAAAATCTCAGTTTTACATGCTATTCCTATGGGCGACCGGTCATTCACCGGACACCCGTTCTCTCAGGACCCCAGTGACGCGCACGTGCAACACGTTGACCCGACCACAACGAAATTGTGCCCGACGGATAGCCAACATTTGGGGCTTTCACGTGATGTCAGCCATATCTCGTTACCTGCGATGTGAGCCGTGCCACACGTCACAAACTGCGCCGGAAAACGGAACTGTTGCGTCGGGCTCAATCTCTGGACGGGGACGGGACAGTTCGTAGGTGACAGGCTTACCACGGCAATGTTAAAACCTATGGACTTTACCACGAGTGGTAGAGTTTTTTTTTATCCCCCCCCTGTCCCCTCGATCATAGCTACTAAATTGTTTCGGTACGCTTCTGATACATTTACTGAAACAAGATGAGTACGTATATGTCTGGATGGTTAGGAAATACAAATTGATTGGGTATGCTAAGAGGCAAAACGGCCTGATGATAAATACAATCCATACTCAATGATAATACGGTACCGTAAGTTGTCACCATAACCGGATATATTTTAAAAATATCTGTCACCCACGCTCGTGGCCGAGTAGCCGGTTTTTTTTCACCTCTGCGTGTCGGTGCGTTGACGGCACCTTAAACTCTCTGTCAAAATTTCGCTGTTGAACTGGAATTCCTGGGTCGGATAGTGGGTCAGGGTTCATAGAGCAAGCTCTACTGAACAATAGGATCCTGGTCCATAAAGCCATCCCAGCAAGGATTCGGACTACGTTTTTAAGAATAAAGGTGACGACTGGCTATGGCTGGCTAAGTTTTTTTTTCCCATTTCAACATGAGCACTGCGATACTGTGTGCTGGAAATCGACACGAAAGTCGTTGCTGATGATAGCTATTTTCTTGGTCCCTGGACGACGCCTCGCTTGTGTGGGACTTCCATGGCAATAACAGTCATAAACAAATCACCTCAAGGAGATATGGGCTGCTTGCGGTAGCGCCTGCTTGCTGTTAGGCTGGTCGATATGGGTGTTGACACTTGCCGAGTGAATGCCACTGGCAAATCAAGTCAGGCCGATAACACTGTTTCACTTAGCTGGCGCCCCAGTGCAGTGGCGAACCACCAGGCCCGTGCTGAGCGCAATGGTTCCACAATACGATACCGGCGCTTCCGATCAATCGCAGTGAGCCGGCTCTGCACGGGGTGGTTTGTGTCGGGTACGAGACGACAATGTGACACGGTCAGGGTGATCTCCAGCCGGTGTTGATGATCCTCACATGGCCGACTGACGAATTTTCCCTTACCGAACAGGACGGGTGAGGAGTGGTTGAACCTTACCCCTAGAAAGGAGTAGGGATGAAAGAGGGAGCACGAATGATAGCGTTAGAAATGTATGAAGGAGTCAAACTCCAAGCGGAAATGCTGTTACCTCATGACAATATTGAGTTCACCAGATATTACTTCGTGCATTTATCAACAGCAGTGAAAATGCTAATCATACGGTATAGTTCAAGTGATATTCACGGCATCATCAAAACTTTGAAACTTCCAGAACGTCAATGACCAAACTATGCTTGCAGCAGCGATGAATAATCCTATTTAGTCGAAGGGACGTTTGACCCGTCCAACTAAAAAGGGATATTATCCATCCCACTTTATGATCTGCACATTCAATTTTGCACAACTAAGTTCCTTAAAAAAGCTCGAGTTGGTGTACGTGCATGCTATATTTTTCATTGATAGAAATATGAGTGGGAGTTCTTATTTCCCACGAAAATTGTTATTGTAAGACTTCCCAATGACATTTTTAACAGATTTCCAGAACCTTCTTGCAAATAGGGAACACAAAAGGGAACATGCACGCATAGCTAAGTGAAGTTCCATTTTGACCCCACCCATATCCAACTTGAAATTGTGGCATATTTTAATCACAACTCGTTCTCTGAAACTACAAGCTTGTTTGCAGGGGTACTGGAAGCATGGGGGCCCTCCAGATCATCTCCCCTAAAATACAGCATATATGTGGGATATAATTTACTATATGAACGCTGCTTCATGTTGAAAGGCACTGAATTGAAGCTAACCCTCGCCGGGCCGACCGCCAAATCCACCCTCGGCGTGGGGGGGGGGACTCTTGAAAGACCCCTCCACCATCAACTTCCGATCTACGGGAGCTGAGATAAAATGTCCAGCACCTTTGGGAGACTCTGGTCATGGAGAGCTCGAAGCATGTATTGCGTTTGCATTTGCCGATAATTTGGTCACCAGTTCTCATATTAGTGCATAGGGTCATGCACGCCAACTCAACCGGTAGATAACACTCCACCCCCTCAAAGTTTGCATGAACTTTGTCCAAAGGATTATTTAGGTCCTGAACACGAATCTAGAATTTGTATGGCTCTCTGACCAACAGTTTGTCTTGTACGGTGACGTTAAAAAGAATATGAGAGGATTGTTTTTCGCAAATGGATATTTGAAACAATATCGGGTTACAAAATTGGCAATCCCGTAACCGTTTTCGCATCTAAGAAATTGCCCGGTCCAGAGATATTATGGCAGCTTAAATAGATAAGTTCGTTGTATGACGTCATATTTTCCGTCATCATGTAGCACCAGCCGATGCTCAGAGATCTAAAAATTTCAGAATCGTGTCCGGCGCCTCAAATATCAGAATCGTGCCCCTGACAAGATATAAGCAAAATATGAAGTGGTGTGGTGTTGAATTGTACGCTCCACCATATGTTTAATTGTACCTACCTCACCATATGTTTAATTGTCGCTCCACAATTGGTGTGGAATAATCCCATGCGGACATCAACTTAAATATCTGGAAGCAGTTGAGGAAGGCAGAGTAAGTTTCTCTTGACATTGGTTTATGAACTAACATAGATGAATGTATCTAGTTAAGTCAATTTAAGTCAATTTGTATATTGACTTAGGCGGCACTGAAACCGAACACAGATAAGACTTCACTAGGAACATGAACATTCTGCATAGGTTGGCATTGTGTAGAATATACGTGATACTTGACCTAGCCTCATGTCATTGATCTTTGTCATATTTAAAAATAAAATTCGCATTGGATGCTTTTTATCATTTTCGACATGGAAATATCACCCCAAGTTCCATTACAATTATCAATACGGCAACACAAATGTCGGAATTTGACCTAACCTTCTGTCAGTGATCTTGACCTGAATTAAAATTTCGGCATACCAGAGGTGTTGGCCTTGATTAAAGAAAAGCATGATCTAAGTTTGGAGTATATATGTTGCAACAACTCTGAATGGTGGCATTTCGTGCATTTTGGAACATTACTCTCTTTGACCCGTTCCATGTCAATGACATTTGATGATGTTGACCTGAAATATATACAAGATATGTAAAACAGGTGCATATGACGGTTCTGAGAGTTCCGTGCTCCTACGTCTACTCATTCAGGCACCATCTCGGGATAACCTGAGTGTGTGCTCTCGAAAGCCCTCGGCCCTGACGAGGATTAAGTGATGTAAAGGTTTAATATAATTTCCCAATACAGCAAAAGTTTTGCATCTGATGGTCTTGTGTTCGGATGCAAATTCCACAATGGCACGTGCGTCCCATATCATATGACGACTGCTCTTTAGTAGCTCCTTTTTGAACTGCCATAGTAACTGACTTGAGCTGACTGCTAGAAGTTAACTACCGATCAGCAATGGCCACAAATGCACATCCATACCCGTGGTGTAATTATGCAATTCCACCGACTACGGCGAACGCACTAAAACTATGTATGCTACCCTTGTCATCGTCCTGCTAACTATTAATTGAAGTGAACATTTAAATCATGATGTTTTTCTCACTTATAGATGGGAGACCCGTCACAGAACACAGGCCTCGAGAGCCGATACTGGCTGGTGTATAGTGGAGCAGTGTGCTGAACACAGTGCTCGACAGTCCATACTGGCTGGTGTGTAATGGAACACTGTGCTGAACACAGGGCTCGACAGTCGATACTGGCTGGTGTGTAATGGAACACTGTGCTGAACACAGGGCTCGACAGTCGATGCTAGCTAGTGTGCAATGAAACACTGTGCTGAACACAGGGATAGAAAGTCGATACTGGCTGGTGTGTAATGGAACACTGCGCTGAACACAGGGCTCGACAGTTGACACTGGCTGGTGTGTAATGGAACTCTGTGCCGAACTGGCCGGCCGGCGACCGTCAATGGCTGTTCAATTGACCTCTTCCGTATGGGCGATTCACAGCATCGCCGCCGAGAGCAGCCGGTTATTCAATGTTCCTGTTGAGCGCCGTTGGGTTCCGCTGGTGCACGGCCGACGACGGTCGGGTTAGCTGTACTGCATGTACAGTAGAGGCGAAACGTTTCGGGGAAAGGGGGAGGGGCGCTGTAATTCGGAAGTTGGGCAATGAGTTTGTGGCTTTTGACAAGCGTCTTGTTTATGGAATATCAATGTTCAGTGTACATGGCTGGAAGAAGCCAAATCATTTCACACTAGTGGTCAGACTAGAAATGGCCAAGCGCGCCACCACGTCGGTCTCTGGGCAAGAGATACCGTTAGAGTATATATCAATTACTGATGACGCGCCTGCCATCTCACAATGGGGAAATGAAGAAAAAGCCTTACTGGAGAAATTCCCACGCATCCCACTGCCCACCGGTTGCCAAAATTATCACAAATATGGCTGTCTGTTGGTTAAAGAAAACGTTTTTTCTCAATGTTAACATTAGTCCGCGCACGGCCGAGGGGTTGTTTTCTCAATGTTAATATTAGTCCGCACAGGGTCAAAGGTTGCTTTCTCAATGTTAATATTTGTCCCCACGGGCCGGGGCGTTGATTTTTCAATGTTAATATTAGTCCGCGCAGGGCTGTGACTCGTTCCAACCCTACCCGGTGAATTGCAATATCAATGCGAAATGGCTTGCGCGAGCGCGCTAAAATTTTTGGTAGCCCATGGGATATTTGTTGCGCATGTTTTGGTATACAATCGTTGTTGTTAGATTATGCAGTGTTGTAATTATGATTGTTTTAAGGAACACTGCACCGAGCATTTCGGCCCCGCGAATAGGTAGATAGGTAAGTTAGCGTTTTTCGTGAAACATGCTGCAGAAATGGCTCAATAAAAGGCAATGAAACACCTGCAGAGCTTCTGATGTAGAATTTGTTGCTACGTTATGTCAGACCATACCACTGACTTGAGACGACTCTTCGCGAACATGTCCCGGCAGATTTCTGCAGACTTCGCACTTTTTCAAGTTCGGATCTAAATAGATGGCGAACTATGCATGATATCCTAATGAAACACACAGCACCGTGGGTCTCACATTCAATTCCAAGTCCAACGAGGGGTCGCATGATCCTATCCTCGTGTGATCTTGTGCATGTGAGGTCAAGTCACACAAGGTCAATATGGGTTTTGGTTTTGTGGGCATAAGGCAATTTGCGGTCTGGTGGTATACACATCACCGCTGAATCCGAAATCAGCACCTACAATTACCATAGAGCGAATATGTGGCCTACTTTGACTCCATATACTTGCATTGACCACTGGTCAGCAAAAGTCAACTGTCGGCTTGCCAAAGGTCGTTCCATCTGTTTCATAGTGTGATTTTAGATGGTGAATTCGAAATCAGCGTTCTTTGTTTCAAAAATTGGTCCAAAACTGTGCATTTGGGACCCAAAACTCAAAGCCCCGTCTTGATCTAATTGATCCAACCTGCACAGGAGCCGGTGAATGCAAGAACATCATGCAGCATGCCAATAGACGTCAAATTGAATGCAAAAAAAACTGCGACATGCATTTCATAAGGGCATCGTGAATAGTTTGTCATTTCTTTGGCGGCAAACTCGAAAAGTACGAAATCTGCCACAATCCACCAGAACAGGTTCTCGAAGAATAGTCACAGGTCAGTAACCTGACTTGACCTGACGGCAAGTTTTACATCAATGTTTCCGCAATGAATGGCTGTAGGTATGCGCAAAATTTGGACCCGATAGTCCGCATACGTGCTATTTACACTACATGACAGCCGGAGAGCATCGTCAGCACGTGGTGGGAGAATACATAAACATAAGGTGGGTGACCCGGATTTTGCCGCAGTTTGCAGGCGAATCGCATTCCAAGCTGTTCACGGCGCAGACAGAGTGGGAGCTCGTGAGCCTCCGACAAGAGACTAGCCGTCGGAGATGCACGGACAGCTCCTGTAATAATGCGAAGCGCGGAGTGGTGAACTGCGTACAGGGTACATTTACTGGTTCAACAGGCTCCGTCGTAAATGGAACACGCAAAGTCAAGTTTTGAACGGACGAGCAATCGATATAGCGTGGGCTGAGTTGCCTGGTCTGCTCCATACGACATACGAACCACACTTTAAGATATTCCCATATAATATTTTCCACAAAATAAAACTGAGGAAGGTTCTCACACTAGTCAGTTCGCAGCTATAATAAGTCCACGCATTTTGATTCATGTAATGCTTGCTGTCTCTGCTTCAGCCCCTAAGCTTTTTTCGAAGCATTGCCCATGCTAGCGGTTGTGATACCGTGAGTAAGCTGACATCCGTTGATACAGAATAACGGAGCTATCCACCCCGGGGATGGGGAAGAACATCTGCATGTGCCACTTCCTTCATATTTCTACGATTTTCTTCAACATGTAGCGCAATGGTGTTTCGGCTACCATTTATTCCAATGTGGCATGCTTATAGTTCTCAGCTCCTCCGGTAGGTGTGAGAAAAGCGCGTGGCAGTGCATGGCCCCAATCGCACTGCTCCCGTCTGTTTCAGGCGTGAGTTTTGGCATTGCCAACACTGCCCCTGTCTGTTCCAGGCGTGGGTCTGGGTATCTGACCAACACTGTCCCCACCTGTTCCAGGCGTGGGTCTGGATATCTGACCAACACTGTCCCCACCTTTTCCAGGCGTGGGTCTGGATATCTGACCAACACTGTCCCCACCTTTTCCAGGCGTGGGTCTGGATATCTGACCAACACTGCCCCCACCTGTTCCAGGCGTGGGTCTCGATATTTGACCAACAATGTCCCCACCTGTTCCAGGCGTGGGTCTGGCTATCTGACCAACACTGTCCCCACCTGTTCCAGGCGTGGGTCTGGGTATCTGACCAACACTGCCCCCACCTGTTCCAGGCGTGGGTCTCGATATTTGACCAACAATGTCCCCACCTGTTCCAGGCGTGGGTCTGGGTATCTGACCAACACTGCCCCCACCTGTTCCAGGCGTGGGTCTCGGCCTGGCCTACATTCCATCCGTGGTGGCAGTGAGCGAGTATTTCGAGCAGCGGCGCACGATAGCGCTGGGCCTGGCAGTCTCTGGGGTCGGCTTCGGCAGCCTGGTGTTCCCTCCTGTCATCAGGTGAGTAGTCGCTGGTGCCACGACAATGGCCACACACTCGGCTGTTGACACGCGGCTAATTACGTGCACTGTGACGTCCTCGGAAGCGCCGGCGCATTCTCGCGTGAACAACTAGTGCCGGCCGAGCGTGCCGGGACGGCGTGTACTCTTGACCCTCATCCAGTGCATGCAGCTGCGCCAGGTCAGCGACCCATGTCGTGCCGGGACGGTGTGTTCTCTTGACCCTCACCCAGTGTATGTAGCTGCGCCAGGTCAGCGACCCATGTTGTGCCGGTACGGTGTGTTCTCTTGACCCTCACAGTGTATGTAGCTGCGCCAGGTCAGCGACCCATGTCGTGCCGGGACGGTGTGTTCTCTTGACCCTCACCCAGTGTATGTAGCTGCGCCAGGTCAGCGACCCATGTCGTGCCGGGACGGTGTGTTCTCTTGACCCTCACCCAGTGTATGTAGCTGCGCCAGGTCAGCGACCCATGTCGTGCCGGGACGGCGTGTTCTCTTGACCCTCACCCAGTGCATGTAGCTGCGCCAGGTCAGCGACCCATGTCGTGCCGGGACGGTGTATACTCTTGACCCTCACCCAGTGCATGTAGCTGCGCCAGGTCAGCGACCCATGTCGTGCCGGGACGGTGTGTTCTCTTGACCCTCACCCAGTGCATGTAGCTGCGCCAGGTCAGCGACCCATGTCGTGCCGGGACGGTGTGTTCTCTTGACCCTCACCCAGTGTATGTAGCTGCGCCAGGTCAGCGACCCATGTCGTGCCGGGACGGCGTGTTCTCTTGACCCTCACCCAGTGTATGTAGCTGCGCCAGGTCAGCGACCCATGTTGTGCCGGTACGGTGTGTTCTCTTGACCCTCACCCAGTGTATGTAGCTGCGCCAGGTCAGCGACCCATGTCGTGCCGGGACGGCGTGTTCTCTTGACCCTCACCCAGTGTATGTAGCTGCGCCAGGTCAGCGACCCATGTCGTGCCGGGACGGTGTGTTCTCTTGACCCTCACCCAGTGTATGTAGCTGCGCCAGGTCAGCGACCCATGTCGTGCCGGGACGGTGTGTTCTCTTGACCCTCACCCAGTGTATGTAGCTGCGCCAGGTCAGCGACCCATATCGGGTGTGTATCGTAAAATATCGATAGCCAGAGCAAGCGTAGGGTACGCAGAGTACCAGTAGACTAGCAGTAGTATGATTGTGGAGTATTACGCAATGCGCATGCCCAGTACTCCGCAATAGCTTGACCTTAGGACTGGATTTGGACTGTAGACAACAGCGATCAGACGCTTTGCAGCAAAACAGAAAAGGATTTAATTAAATTAAATTAAATGATTTAATTAGACAAGTGACAGTCAATTCGCACGTGGATATTAGCTTTTAGAGGTATCGGAGGCAGAGCATAGTTTTTGGAATGTTTGAGAACAGCAACGACGCCGGCGTACATGAAGCGGTTTACCTTCAAGTCTCCAATATAGCATACTGAAAGCCCATTCTTGAACTTTAAAATAACTATTAATAACAATATAACAACAAATATAAAATAACATTAAAATAAACATTAAAATAATATATGTGCACGTTAAGCAAAGCCGGAGGCAAGATTCCGCCAATTCCGACCTGAATCACGCCGCTCGCGACAGCGAGCAGTATTTAGTAGCTTAAGCTGCATATGTCCCACAACTCCTGTTTGGTATATCAAAGCCTCAGTGTTCTTGTGCTGCACCAAGCACACTACGCTTCGACAATTTTTTAACACCATGTTATGATTTGCTCGATCGAACGCTTCGCTCGCGTACAAAAGCATTGAAAGACACTTCAAGCTAACATCTATAAATCAACAGTCGTTCTCAGTGCATAGGCATAATGATGTGCTTTCTATGGTTTTGAAGCCGTCCTGATTGCTATGTGTGAGCAGTATATGTATAGTATTTTAAACGAGCTAAAAGTGCAGATTCAAAAGCCTTAGGTACTGAATACATTGGCCAGAGTCATAAGAAAACAACTGTTCATTGAGTTATGTTCCCCGCTGTATTTGTGACAATTGTGACGAGTACAATTGTCTTCATGGACTTCGGTGAAACATTTTGGATCATGAGAACAGGGACAGTTTTCAAGGTTGTGTAACAGAATATTTTTGTAATTAATATGGCTTCAAATATACCTCAAATACATTCCTGGAGCAAATGTTACCTTCTTTCCAGTCAGATACAATATTTCTCCATAAAAGTAAAATGAATTCAAGGGAACCTTATTGCACCTTGTTTACCTCGCCGATTACAAAGCCCAAATAGATTGCCAGTTTTCTTCGAGATATAATGCAGTGCCAAAGGAGATCTCAAGTTTGGAATGCAACTTGTTGCATGCTACAATTTAAAAGAATGCAATTAAAACAATGACGGAAGCTGCACAAAAACACCTACATGGCTTGTTCTGTATATATCTGTGGCTACAAAGTTTGTGAAAGGATGCAATTATCACCCATTTCATCTACCAAATATTTAAAACTAGAATTGAAGCAAGCAGGCTGACGTGGCTGGGCCGCTGCTTGGTCCAGTCGTCCGCTGAATATGACTGATGTTGATGCCTTTTAACGCCATGTATAGTGTAACGAAATATGAGAAACCATAAAATACTGCTGAACTGCTGCTGATGATGAATTGCAGGAGTAAACCGACGAATATGCTTGTAGAGGGTGCTGGCGCCTGGTGGAGCGTTAGTGCTGCCATCTGACGTAGGAGAGCTTCCCGCAACAACGACCACTTCTTCCTAAAAGTTCCACCTCCCAGTGTTTGCATATTTGCGTATTCACCCTTTTTTCAGGGGTTTTGGACGGGTTGGTGGAAGGAATTTAAAGATCTTCCGATTTCGGAAAACTCCTCAGATTTGAACAGCTAATATTCGTTTGGTCTGGTGACAAAATGTTTTTATATTTCGATAAATGTCATTTCGGTGCACAATTTGGTCACAAATAAGCCTCTGTGGGTATGAAGCCACATGGAACCACTTGGGATCCGTGAGTGGCCTTTTCCCGTATTTCCCCTGTCCTTAGTTATTCAATGAGCGTGGTTTCTTCATGTATGGCTTCGGCATTGCCGCAAACCACTAATACTCGAGTCGTATTTATTGACCATTATTTGCGTATTTATAGCCCATTATCTACGATAGACAAGTCTGACCAAGCAATGCCCTCCTCTCCCATACATACACTGACATTGATATACATTTACTTTTCTGCACGCAATATATATATATATTCTACGTTGTTTACATGCCCAGGACGCCCATGCACAAAAAGCGTGAAGCAGCCGCCGGCAGCAGCAGCCAGCAGCTGGTTTGAATGTGTGCGGAACGGCGCCGGTCGGCTCACCAAAACACTGACGTCACTGTTGTTGGCGCCGTTTCCGGACATGTGGCGCCAGTGTGGTCAGCGACAGACCCGGATCGGCGACAGCGATGACCAGTCGCGCGCACAGCTGGGTGGTCGAGGCAGCCATACCCCCAAAATATCGTGTTTAATCGGAAGAAAACGTTTTCGCTGAGTAAGCTCTGACAAATCGTACAAATATCGCGTTCCTTCGATGACCAGCTTAGGATCTTTTTAGTGTTCTTGGACTCAACCTTTTATTAATGCTTTGTACCTTGTTATATTTACAATTCGTATGTTAGCACCATTCCAAGACATACTCAATTTTCCTTGGACACCTTAACCTTTCAAAATAATCCTCTGAATGCCTTCTTAGTGGTGGGGATCGTGCATACCTACGCCAACCCTCTCCACCTCAGTGAGGAGCTATTGAGCTTTGTCACTGAGTCTGATCTTAGGTCGGTTACATGGGATATCACTCTGTGGCCAGTAACTTCTAATATCTTGCATGCTGTGATACTGCGATCGGTCTGTGATACTGCGATCCGATGACTGTGTGTGTAACCTCGCACGGACTGGATATATATATATATATATATATATATATATATATATATATATATATATATATACCATATTAAGCAGTTTTCAGTTGAATATAAAGCTATGTACCCTCATTACGATTTAACTACATTAGTTTTCGTCAGAAATCACTGTTTTCAGTGCATATAATTATGCATTTGATGCATTTAATCCAAACAGAAGCCTATCATCGCTGGCTATCTCCAGCCGTCGTATGCGGTGCATAAATACATGCATTTATGCATCATTGCCGCAAATTTCCAGTCATTGCGAGGTGACAACAGTCAATGGACATGGGTGGCCGTGTCAGTGCATGCCAGGTTTTAGAAGTGACTGGCCACGATGTCTGACGAAGACTAATATGTAGTTGAAGCGTAATGACTATGCGCAATGATATATATATATATATATATATATATATATATATATATATATATATATATATATATACACACATATGCGTAGGCGCGTATGCTTGTGTGTGGGTGTACGTGCGTCTGTGTATGAGTGTGTGTGCTTTTACATGTCTCCAGAGGCACTTTTAACTCGGCACATTCCTACCCAGAACCTCTTAACCGAGCACTTGGCCATTTTAGTGGCATCCACCAGAACAGTTCAGGTGGACGAAGCAACGAATACGATGGCCAGAAATAGCCGGTAGTGATATGCTTCCGTTAGGAATAATGAGACGAGTCCGGATAAATGAACTGCTTCTGATTCACGTGTCCTCGTGGGAAGCTTGAGTGTGTCCACCAAATGCTTGCGACAGGGCGTTTTACCACCTTCTCTAACCCAAATATAGTGATAAGCTAGTGATAATATTCTACATACACATCCTTCGGTGGCTGTGCCGCTGCTTGGGCATTCTGAAAAATCGCCCACCCTGCAGAGGCACCGCGATTTAGTTGCTCTTTTACACTCCCCTTTCCCCTTAGATCGAGATGCTGATGAGCCTGAGAAGTGTACATTGTACAGGCGATGCTGACTTTGTTATTTTTTCGCCTAATCTGGAGATTGTCACCACGCCCTCCAATAACCAAATGCGCCGACCACAGCGCACTGATGGAGGTGTACAACTGGAGGATCGTCATGTTGGTCATCGCGGCCGTCGTCTTCTGCACCCTGACCATATTCGGAAGTCTCATGAAACCCGTTGGAGGGAAAGCGAGTCGTGCCCTCCAGAGTAAGAATAACTATGCCGTGTTCGACATATTTCTCTGGCTGTTATTTGTTCGTCTTTTCGCCCTGTTGGACAGGTGTCCAGCTATCGCAGAACAAGGTTTTGCACACGTGCGAAGGCCTTGTAGATTGGCAACTGACCATTATCAAGACGGCTGGGGGATCAAAGTAATTTTGGGTGAATGGGAGGGGGAGTGGGCGGTCAAAAATCTTCAGGAGGTAGGCTGCGACCCCCCCTTCCAAGCGGATTTCTCACTGGACTTGAACCAATTTCAAATTGCTCTTCACCAGTGCAGTGTGGCAAATTTAGCACCACGGAAGAGAAGGGGATAGGGGGCTCACTCCGGGGTTACTGACGCCACCCCCATTCACCACGTTAGACGAGGTTTTGTGCTGTCCGGCAAGCTTTGCTGCCGCCCCTGAAGAGTGGTCAATATTAGCGTCAGCGTTATGTCGTAATGCTGTGGTTGAAGCACAGAAAAGTAGCTCGCTCAATAACAGCTCAATCCCTATATATCCAATTACACAAAAATGTCTGAAGTGCTTTTAAGTGCGCTGTATTGGTTGCGGTATTAGATCACGCAATTGATGCCCCACTGGCGGTCTGCTGAGCTCCTCTGTCCGTTCGGCTCACCCCAGGTCAGGTCAACGTCGCAGAGTCCTTGCACTCAAGCCTTCCTGAAGGGAAACCTTTCCCGACCAGAGGGGCACCAACTTTCCATGGGTACATGCATATGCCGCCAGAGCCCCCACCCCCTCTGTATTCGCCCTTGGGTGAAAGCCTAAAAAAACAGACAAAATATGCAGCTGTAGCTAGTCTCTTTCAAAGAACTCATACAATCACAGACCTAACTGGTTCACCCGCAATTTACTGTATTTCTCAACGGGACCGGGGGAAGTTCTACCTGTGGTAAAACATGCAGACTTACCAGCACAACGTTCGGCTTGCTACATCATTGGCAAAAAGTGATCCTTGATTGTGTTTGACTGAAACTAACCCGGCGATTTAACCCATAAGTAAAACAGACAGCAAGCACACCCATGTGCGGATCGACAGTGCGTTGGCAGCATGGTGAAGACCCCTGTGGATGGTCGGATGCAAAACTACATATTGAAATGGAATTGTTTGAACCGGCTGGGGAATCGGAGTACTTGCAACAGTGCATTCCACGAATGTACTCGAAACGAACCAAAATGTATTTCACTTACACCTCACTTTAAGCCCCGCGGTGAAACAGCTTGAACGTTTTTCGTGTCCCAAAAGCTCCTGTTCAAGGCTCTTGGGTCTCCCGCATTCCGTCGGCATTTCGCAACTAATCATTTCAATAATTAAGCACGGCCCTGTGGACACCACCAACGGCCACAGGTATCAAATAAAGTGTGGTGCTTAGACTTACAACAAACTTTGAAGCGGTTAGACCCGGATAAAAGCAGTTAGCGTAACTAGGACAAGCTATGGAAGAATACTTTCGCATCGACTTTTTTTCTTCACCCTATACGCGTCAATGTACATGGAGTGTGCATGCCAATGTACATGAAGACAAGCGTGAGACGCAGCAGGCAATATAGCTTCAATGCTCGTTAATCAACACTACCTCCTATGGAATATGAGTGGTGCTAGCTTCTTCAATTACGAATTCAGGTATATATTCCTTTATGCACGTAAGTGTGTCACCATTCACTCAATAAAGCCTGACACGAGCCATCTGACACCATCTGTCTCACCGTATCTTCCCAACTCATCCCATCGCACCGTGTCTTTCCATCTCATTCCACCTCACCGTGTCTTCCCATCTCATCCCATCTCACCGTGTCTTTCCACCTCATTCCATCTTTCCGTTGCTTTCCATCTAATTTCATCACACAGAGTATTTCCATCTCATTCCATCTCACCGTGTCTTTCCATCTCATTTTTTCAGAACGGAATGCAGCGATTGGCTACCTCGCTGAGTTGCGCTCGAACTTCGAGATCCTCAAGTCGGTGCCCTTTCTGACGCTGTGCGCCAACAACTTCCTCTACTGTTTCGGTCTTGTTATAGTGTACGTGCACCTGGGTGCCTTGACAATTTCATCCGGGTTATTCAGCAAGGCCAACTCTGCCATGATTTTCTCCATCATCGGTGCCTCGAATCTGGTGAGTTGGGGAAAGTATGGAAATGCCAGGACATTAAACAATGCGACTCTGAGACATGGGAATCATGTATATATGGGGTTGTGCTTTTTCTTGCCTTAGCCTGGAGTTGCTCAGCAATGATCTGACGTTTCCTAAATCGTCGCCTAAATTCGGCTGTTGCCATTCTGGGAGTGGCGAGTCTAAATCTTGGTTGTGTTAATCTGAATATGCGAATGTGTTTCTGATTTTAGCGAACTGAGAACTAGATGCTTTAAATGTGTAATCAATGAATAAGACATGTTCATGGATATATACATGTATATATTTTATACGGACATATATATGCACATACTAGTGATCGGACCAAATATTGACGTGAGACTTTAAATACGCTTAGCGAACGCAATTTGCTACCACCTACTTTCCGTTTGAAAAATACAATGCTTTCTTCGCTGAGCCATCATTCAATTTTCTGGCCTGAAACCACATTTTTAATTTGGGGTTTTTCATTCATCATTTATGTGTATCCATATTTCACGTTTGGCTATATCTTTCATGGTTTCCCTATGAAAAAATAGTTCAACGCACATCTAGAAACGGCCTTGAGACAAGGTCGGAACTTGCCTGCAGACCGCCTTAGGTCCGATATCATGAGACACCGGAGCTCAATTTGGTCACACAATGTGCGTTCATCAATTGTCCGAAGGCATGCCTTGGCTCAAAACGAGATATTGAGTGGTCCAGGAGTTGACTCAGAAAAACCTTGGGATTCAAATTACCTCCCCCTTCCTTCCCCCAGGACTGAAGGCACTACGGACCATCGGAGAGGCTAGTGGCCCTGGGTTGCTTTCAGGAGGAAAGGGGTGGTCGGAGGACCGAAGGACCCTGGTAGTAATAATTCTTTCTTTTGTTCCTGAGATGGACAGAATGGTTCAGGGGCAGTCAGTAGGGGCTGTAGGGGCCGGCAGAGCGGTCACTGGGGGCAGTCAGTATGACCCTTGAAACCGAAAAAGCGGTCCCCGGGATCCCTGAGACGGTTAGATTGGCTTCTGAGACAGACAGAATGGCCCTGGAAGGGTCAGGAGCCCTGATATCGATGGAGTGCTCCATGGGACAGTTAGATCGGACCCGAAAACCGACATCAAGGCCAGGGAAACCCTCTAACCATGAGGGGAATTGACCTAGACTTTATCCCCCAAATCATCCAATGGTGTGTTTCAAGACTCATTCAAGAAAGAGTCATTCGATGCCACCCATTTGAATAATCCTGCGTTACTGAATTGTCCAGCTGGTGCATTCCACGACAAATCGACCAATGCACTTCACCCGAAAAATTCTGATTTAGGCTAAAATTTACTTGCAGAATATTCTTCGGATCTGAATACGCCTGTGGAAATTTCAGCGTGATCGGACCAACGCTTTTTGATTTATAGCCTCCGGCAATGTCCCTAGGTCAAATAGCATGGGTAGCCTTGACAATAGATATATCATCAATAAGAAACAGAACGTTTTCATATTACGCATGTTTGAGAAGACTAAAGACCCAGGAAAACATTTGAGAACGAAAAATATACAGATTTTATATTTGACTTCGTGACCCAGTGATATCGTGACCTTCCCGTGACCCCTAGCCCATCGTATGCATGCATCATCACATCTGAAAGCGGAAATAAAAGGGGATATGATTTAGCCGTGAAGCAAAACATAAAAATGCGTTCTTATATATATCCGATATCACCGCCCGTTCTCATAATTACGATTTTGCGGGGGGGGGGGCAGACGGATTTCGTGTACGTTTTCTTTCATTCGAAAACTACGTGAGGTAGAACAACGAAGTAAAACTAGGTGACAGGAAAAGGTTTTTGGAACACAAAACATTCATCATTTATCCATGTAGACCTTGTAGTTTCTCTTAACAAGCTGCACAAAGTCCAGGGTCACCGATTACGGACAGGTTATCCACGGGCTCATCTACGTGTAACGACGTAATTGTGCTTCAGATTACCTCACATATCTTGAATGCTATAAAACATGGAAATAATGCAAGTGGGCCTCATTGAATCAGGCGTTTGCATCTGCCTATTAAATCTGTCGTGGCACGGCACACACTCCATGTGTGTCTGAACGCACGATCAGAATCCCACACTGATAATCTTAGCGCGAAGCTACCAGACGTCAGCTACCGAAATCTATTGAGCTACGAGGGGTGTGACGTTGGGTGTGTGTGAGTTTGAGCTACCCAAGTTGTCAGTGACATCGACTGAACCGCACCGTGTTACTGATATCCGAGACTAATGACAGAACCTGCCCAGAGCCCCCTTTCCCCCGCCTGTTGACCATGACCTCCCTGACGCTGACGTTGGACGATCGGCCCGACCTGAGCGGGGCTGGCCGGCTGTGTCGACTGTTGCAGCGCACTGCCTCACCAGAACACGCGCTGATGCCGCAGGTCGGCCGGGTGCTGCACGGCGTCGTGTGCCACTTCCCGCGCATGACCACCATCCTGGTGTACATGGTGTCCAGCCTGGGCTCCGGCGTGGCCACCCTGCTGATGCCCGTGGCGACCAGTGCCACCGGTGAGACACTGGGGAGGGAGGGAGGGGGAGGGTTGGTTGGTTATTGGTTTTACGACACGTCGACCGTTGAGTCATATAGCGTCGCCAATCTCTCACGCCGATTGGTCGCGGGCGAAGAGTAGCGACAGGTGAGATTCGAACCCACAATCTTTCGATTGCGAGACGAGCATCTTACCCCTAGACCACTCGTCCCTGGAGGGGGAGGGGGGGGGGACAGGGCTCCTCAGGAGGCCGGTGCCAGCCCGCAGTGGCCAGCAGCTATGGAGTCGGGCAGGCTTCACTGCTCACTGCACTGCCCTGTCCCCACTCTTCACCACACGCGGGAGTCCCCACCCTTCTCCTGCGTCGATTCTGACCGAATCATAGAGATGCTGGAGAGTCTATTTCCTACAAAATAGGGTGAGGCGAAGTAGGCGTCCGCCTTCAGATCTGGTAAACTATAGCGTGAATCACCTGGCGTTAATCTTTTAATAAAATGGAAGCTAACAAAGGATTTCAAGCCCGACTTTGTCGCACCGAGATCCGGACACCCAACCCCTGTCGGCCCCTTCCCATTCGGCTTCCTGGCGTTCCGGCCCAGTCAATAAACTGTCAGCGATTAAATACCAGCATTGCAGCTCTGCGGCCTGTTGTGTACTCCGAGCGAGCTGACCGCCGGTGCGCGGTGCCCGCAGCGCTGGCAGTTTGTGCGGCCGTGTTCGGCTTCTCCAGCTCCTGTCTGGGAGTGTTGCTGCCGGACATCATCATCAGACTGGTGGGCGACCATCGGCTCGGCGTGGGGTACGGCTTCCTCCTGATCTTCGAGTCGGCCGGATCCATGCTGGGTGGACCCGTCGCAGGTAGGCAGTGGTAGGGGGGGGCAGTACCGGTAGGCAGCGGCATCGGGGGAGTGGGCCCTTTGCAGGTTGACAGCGGTATGGGGGGAGTAGATCCTTCGCAGGTTGGCAGCAATATGGGTGAGTGGATCCTTCGCAGGTTGGCAGCAATATGGGGAGTGGATCCTTCGCGGGTTGGCAGCGGTATCGGGAGTGGGCCCTTCGCAGATGGGCAGCAGTATATGGAAGGGGACTCGCTGGCTGATGGATAGGAGAATGAGGTTTATCACAAATGTATCACTGCTTTGTATATATCTCGGTGACCAAATACCACGAGTGCATTGTCACGAGCCTTTTCTGTGTGTAGACGAGTGTTGAGTTTGGGCACGTTATTTATGTACAAACAGGGGCGAACGCAAAGGGTGTAACGCGTGCCATGCCCCGAAATACTCTAGTGAAATGCTACGTATAAATTATAGTTCTCGCCAATTTTCCCATTGTAATATTGTGAACATTTTCTTTGGACAACATTTGTATAAATGTATCTCTACTCTCGCATAGGTCAATACTCAATGCGGTATTTTTTTCGGCATCGTTTTTTTTCGCCACTAGCACTTTGTTACTTCCAAAGATCATTTGGCCTCCAATATGATCGGTGAGAGCCATCTTTGTGTACAAATGGTAAGTTCTGATCAATTAGGTGAAAGCTGGATGGCGAAACACCCCAACAACACCAGCGGTGATGAGTTCATGGACATAGGAACGAGTGGAGCCAGCCAGGAAACATGACGCCCATTTCTTGGGATGCTCACACGCTTCCGGGTAACACCCATTCCTATTGCTACGTGTGGAAGTACGAAGCTGTCCTCTTCTCGGTAGACGGAGTTACAAGAGCGGGTTGAAGAAGGGCAGGTGGCAGCTGAAGAGATGAGACATTTGTCAGCAGGTGGGAGAGTGAAAACACATTGCAACTCCAAAGACCACCCACATTCCGACATGCATTGTCTGTCTGACAACCTGAGTCACTAAAATAAGATGCCGCTGGATTGCCAGAGCTTCCAGACAAGTGTCAGTGTTTGATATTCCTCTGGGTCACGACACCACTCGCCACCAGTTTGACGCCATTCCAGAGGACAGTCTGACCACACTTCCATTCCGGTTTTCAGGACTGCTGTTCGACTACACGAACATGTACGACTACAGCTTCTACCTGTGCGGGGTGCTGCTGATAGCCGCCGCGCTGGTCATGGTCGTGCCGTGGCAGTACACCGGCGCCTGTCGCGCCGGCCAGCCCGCCGAGGCGGCGCCGCAGGAGACGGTCCAGCTGACGGTGCCGGCCGAGGAGACCTCCGACCGCCCGCGGCAACACGAGAAGACCTGCCCGGAAGCGCCGGCCGACCACACACCACTGACGGTGTAGCGCCGCCGGCCGAGGAGACCTCCGACCGTCCGCGGCAGCACGAGACGACCTGCCCGGCGGCTCAGGCCGAAGAGACCTCCGACCGTACACGGCAACACGAGACGACCTGCCCGGCGCCGCCGGCCGAGGAGACCTCCGACCGTCCGCGGCAGCACGAGACGACCTGCCCGGCGCCGCCGGCCGAGGAGACCTCCGACCGTACACGGCAACACGAGACGACCTGCCCGGCGGCTCCGGCCGAAGAGACCTCCGACCGTCCGCGGCAGCACGAGACGACCTGCCCGGCGGCTCAGGCCGAAGAGACCTCCGACCGTACACGGCAACACGAGATGTCCTGCCCGGCGGCTCCGGCCGAAGAGACCTCCGACCGTACACGGCAACACGAGACGACCTGCCCGGCGCCGTCGGCCGAGGAGACCTCCGACCGTACACGGCAGCACGAGACGATCTGCCCGGCAGCGTCGGCCGAGCACGCACCATTGACGGGTGAAGCGTCGCCGACCGACCCGTGCCGTCTGCGCCGATCAGCTGACCAGTCGTCACCCACTGTCTACCGGCTGCGGCGGCTTCACTCACGGCGCACCGCCGACCAACTCGTAAGATGACATGCCGGCCTTGCGTGCCTTTCGTTTAGGCCATTCCGGCCGGCGTGTGCTGTGCGGACGCTACGCCGGTCACGTTCACAACGCTAGCACGTGCTGTTCGGCGTTGCGTGTCGCGGCTGTCCGTGACGCGTGTTGCATCGTGTGATCGGCGACTCGCACTTCGTGCCGTGTTCGATTTGTTGCACTCGGCGGCGGCCGGACGGACACGCAGCCAGCTCGTCCGCCGCGCACCTGATAAGCGATCGGCTGGTCGCACGGACGAGATCGGCTCAGTCACCGAATCGTGTCGGTATCACTACATCCAGCAACCGGCGGACGCCGACAGTCGGCCAGGTCCTAGCTCCGAGCAGGGCGCTGCAGGCTGTCCTGATAACGCGGCCACAACAAGCTGCGAAATACCGGAACGCGCGTATTCCGCGTCCGACATCCGATATCGAGGCCGCGCATCCAATATCCGGAAGCCAGAAGGTCGTGCCTGGTAGCACTGCCACCAGCCAGGTGTGGTGGTGCCGTCAGGAACCAGCTACAGGCCTATAAATTGCATCATAAGGCACTGATGGCATACATTTCATTGCATGCCACCAAACTTTTCATCTCCTCAAGGTTGTTCATGTCTGAAAGTTGTTGTATGCTGACAAGCTGTGTTCAAGCGGACTCCTGCTCTGGGTGGACTCGGCCGATTTCACGGAATTTCGAGGTACTCATATTCGAATACTTCAGGAGGTGGAGTGTTTGCGGCCATGCTCCCGTTATGTCGTGCTTCTCGTAATTCGTCCACATGCAATTACAAATAACCTCGCTGTACTCCCGATGTCATCGTGCGTCATATACTCGCCGTCCGGTGGGATTGATTTATTTATTGAATTGATCACCACAGGCCTGGTCAATTTCGGTTTCCACGAACACCACGTACAATTTCATGAGGAATGCGGAAATCGTCAAATGTTTGACAGGCGTTGATCCCAGTAGCTCATCACCTTAGGTAAGCAATCGCCTCGTACTATAATAAGTGTACAGTATTGGGCAGTGACCCTACACGATCTGTGTGCCGTTTTGTGTTCGATCCATGACAGGATATTGTCGCCGCCTGCCGCACTTGTAACAAGCATCCGCCGGGCGGCTCTGCAGTCGAGACATGCGCAATAACGGTGGCTGGCGAGGGGATCATGAAATGTACGCGTTTTGGTATGTCTAGCACGACCGTGCAGGCACTCGTATCGTGTGAACACAATATATCGCCTATCACGTGTTCTCTTTATTATTATGCTACGTCATTGCACACGTTACCTGGCATAGAGCAGCACCAGCAATTAGCAGATGCTCAGATCACCAGTGGTGCTGTTATGCTGCAATTTTGCCCATATGGATTCAAATTTGGATCCAGATCGGCGGGAAGCAACCAGGATTTGTGCCAACCCAACAACACTGCCAGAATCGACTCGAATAAGCTGTATTCAGAATGCGAAAGTGTATGCAAACAGCGATATCACCAACACCGGCCGACTGGCACAGGGCTCCGGCGTCTGAAACGGAGGTGGGAAGTCACAATAATCGGCCAGTCAGACGCGGACACCCTGCCTCCATCTGAAACAGAGGTGGAGTGTCACAGCAGTCAGTCCGTCAGACACAGACACCCACCTCCGCCTGAGGCGGAGGTGGGGCGTCACACCACAGTCGGACCGTCAGACGCGTCACTCCCGGCCGGCCGACGCTGCCGCCACAACCACCTGATCACCATCTGGCACCAGTGGTGCCGAAGTGAGCACTACTCTGCGAACGGCTGCGCCTGGCGTCTCGTGTGACCATCGCCAGCGGCAGCCACCGGCGGCCCGCACCAGCCCGGTGGAATGTACTCGATGAACCGGACGGCAGCTGACGCCGCTCTGACACAGCGGACGACCGTCATGCACTCACACAGCTCAGGCTTGGTGTCCACACCTACTCCATCAGAGGCATCTCGTCCCCACACTCGTCTTCATATGTAGAACACCCGACTTTGGAGTCGTGAAATCCAGATCGCACACCCGTGGCGTTCCGAGATGCACGCCAGATAATCTTCCACCTATGCTTTTCAGACAGCCACGGTTGTCGGCTTGCCTTTCCGATGGCATACTAGTTTCCTGGCCATAACATGTTAATACCTCACATCTTTCCTCTCCGCTTCAACACTCTTGGATACCCATCCCCACGCCTCGGCTCTCTGGCCTCTCGCTGTTTGGCTTCCCCGCGTCAACCTGAACTTCCTGATCTCGTCCCTGACTTCCTGGTCTCGTCCTCGACTTCCTGGTCTCGTCTTCGACTTCCTGGTCTCGTCCTCGACTTCCTGGTCTCGTCCTCGACTTCCTGGTCTCGTCATCGACTTCTTGGTCTCGTCCTCGACTTCCTGGTCTCGTCCTCGACTTCCTGGTCTCGTCCTCGACTTCCTGGTCTCGTCCTCGACTTCCTGGTCTCGTCATCGACTTCTTGGTCTCGTCCTCGACTTCCTGGTCTCGTCCTCGACTTCCTGGTCTCCAACAATTGGTCACCGTTAGTCTGGTTGCGGATCTCGTGCCGACCCAGTTCACTGCCAGCGTGCCGGTGCACTGTTCACCAGCCAGTCCGCACGGCAAGGTGATCACAGGGTTCGGCGCCGGCACGCAGCCACCGCCCACTCGGCGCACATGCACCCAGGCGTCGCACTGACCATGTCGGCCGTCAGCGCCCGCAGCCGCTGTCGTTTCACAACTGAATGTTCTGTGTGAAGTCGTACTCGATGGTGGGGATGATGGCCTGCATGAACTTGAGGAAGACGATCAGGTACTTTTGCACGGTGATCTGCCGCCCGCCCTCCTCGGCCGTCTCCACCAGCCTCTTCATGGTCTCGGCGTGTCTGGGGCAGAACAGGGTGATGGCTGCTTTCCGGAGGAACGCCTATCGCCACGGGCAGAACAGGGTGGTCGCTGTCCGGAGGAACGGCTATCGCCACGGGCAGAACACGCCTGCCTAGGCATTGTCATCGCTCGAAAATTAACGCCGCTGCACAGTTCTGCCCAGGCTGCATAATGTTCAAAAAATTCACAAATTGAGTCGCAACCAATGTCGGTTTTTCATTCCATAGAACTCAATTTCGTGACTATAAGTAAGTCGCTGAGACAAACGCAAATGATAGCGAGTGTCTTAGTATACAGTAGTAAGTGTTACTACATCATTATCTTAAACCTTTTATGTAATAATACTAATGCAAAACTGCAGAACGGCAATGGCATTTGCAGCAGCCAGTGCATTTTGTTTCTTACGTTGTGGGAGCAAAAACTCGTGAACCGCGAGTACTTCCATCATTCGCATCCAAGAATATGAGCAGTGATAGGGGTTGTTGCCATCCTCCGCAATGTCGCCCTTAATTTTGCTCGAGTCGCAGAACAAAACGAAAAACAGCGCGTTGTCTCCCACGACCATGAATCTGGATTTCAGTACCCAATTTTTCGACGCATCGGCTATCAGGAACTTTAGCCAGGCAGTGCCCCGAATAGGTTTAATATCACAAAACCAGCATCACAATTACCGTAAATTTGAGGAGGAAAAAATGTAATTAGCATTCATTTAAGATCACGTACAATTCATGGACCACGTCAAATCAAACCTTCAATTGCACACGGAGCCCGATACACAATACTTAGTGACGACCTGCAAAAGCACTTACGACTTCACTGAAATGGTCACCGAATTCAACTTCAACACATAAACTGTCCTGTCTTCCTATGCAGCTTATTGAGATGACCGTTCTTGCAATGCATACAAGCATTTATCACGCTTACACACATTTTTTGCGAGATATCTTAGGCAGAAACAGCGTTGCTTGATGATACCTCGACATACTGTCCGAAATAGGATACTATTATGCGTTGCCAGGAAGGTCATCTAAATGAAGTTTATACAAACGCACATGTCATACATTCATAAAACACTTGCCGACATAACGTCTCCCAATTTTGTCAAGTGCCTTTCAGGTGTAACGTCGTTCTAAACTTACGAGGACCTCATTTAAATTCACCACCATGTTGACATGGTAAACTGAAAATTTCACATTTAGCTTCGTAAACTGCATTCAGGCACTCCGCCGCATAAGAAAGCAGTGGTATACTTGACCTCTCCTCTGCGCGCGTAGTTCACCAATAGTCCGGCAGGGGGATCAATACAGCCGCGAGTGAAGCCGGTTTACACTCACCTGCAGGGGTGGATGGAGGCATGCAGCGGACCGACCAGGTGCGGGTGCGAATCCATGGTGATGGTCTTGTTGGCGTGATCCTGGCTGAAGTCCTCGTACATCTCATCCACAGTCAGCGGCTGGCGATTCTGAAGATAGATGGCGGGATCACCGGTTCGCCAGCTTGGGCTAAAACAAGTTCTGAACAAGCTCAAGATCTCGCACCACTCGGGACATTTCCCAATGCCGCGGCCCGCCGGCGCAACAACGTGGGCGGCGCCATTAACCGTGATCGTGCATAAACTGCGTCGAGAACTACCCAATAAACAAACAAACAAGTTCAAGAATCCCACTAAAGACAATACCAAGCCTTAAAAAATGATGCTCAACCTGTAGGGATCTTCAGCAGTTACATAACTGGCCGATATGTTCCTAATGTAACGCAGAGCGTTTGGCCAGTATCAGCGATGGAAGCGAACGCTAATAATATTGCAAGATGGATATTGAAGTTCTGTGACGTGTAACCAGTTGGTGGAATACGCACCGGGAAAAAACTGAGACCGGATGGAGAAAAAGACTAGTAGGCATAAAACACAGAACCAATATAAATACGAACAGCGGTATTTGGAAATAATTTGCCAACATGCATAGATAGTTTATGGCGGCTTATTGAAGCTTTCGGCGTGTACATATTGCAAACGGCGATATGGTATTCATGCCAGGGACCACTCAAGAGCATCTGGAAAAGGCTGCTTCGATGCGCAATATGGGCGATCGTCCAAAACAAGCTTAATGGAGCAAAGAAAACGCCAATTTCACGTCGAACAGGCAGCTGTCGATGCAGAACTGGACCCGACGAATTGCCAAGCCATTCACAAACTGAAGTCGTTGCTCACGAGGGATACGCCAGGGCAGAGAAATGCACGCGACTATAGCTGGGCACAGGTGAACCATGGAATTGTATCCACGTTAAGGAAATGGAATTCACGTCCAACACACCTCGTCAAAGCCGGACAGCCAGAGCCTGGGCGTGCGATAGAAGTTGTCGTATGTGATGTTCAGGTTGTAGGTGCGCGTCCTCACGATGTCCTCGACAGGTGCCTCGGCGACGGCGGCGGCCGGTAGGCGCGTCGCACTCACCGCCGGCATCGTTCTGATCAGCGCGTCGTCCTGCCGGTGAGAGGGCGAGGCCGTGCCAGCACTGTCAGGCCTCGCCGGTCTCACTCACACAGCCGAGCCGGCTGCCGGGGGGCAGCACGTCGCCCAGACACCACAGAGACAGGGCTCTCCGGTCTCACAGGCGCAGCATCCGCTCCTGACACATGGGGCAGCACATTGCGCAAACACCGCACCCACAGATGTCGCACACGAAAAGCCAGCGCAAGAAACGCGCCATACCCGACCACAGGAATTGCCCATCGAGCTACTTATTTGGTTATTTGCTCTCTACGGCACACCAATTGGCACGGCTAAATACTGCCCGCTCGCTTCGTCCTGACAGCGAACGTGTTTATCACAGTCCGGCAATTGCTACCTGGTTGGCGATATTGCTGCATTGGCTAGTGTCTGACCAGCCACCAAATACCACCCAGACCTGACCAACGGCCACCAATCGATGACCAGTGACTTGCAGCCAATGGTCAATGGTTGTCGACCAGACACTTACGACCCATAGACATGAGGGCTGGTCAAGTGGCGCTTGCGGCGTTGCCGTCAACTCTTGCTGACAGTAGGGAGGTTGTTGATTGGCTTAGAATGAATTGAACCTGGCCAATGAGATGAAACCACAGTTGCCAGATCGCTGACGCTGTTGACAGTAAAAGAGCAACTGCAGGGTCAGCAGGTGTCATGGCCGCGCCAATTGTTTATGTGAACGAGGAGGACAACACTGACATGGACTGATTTGTCATGGACAAGTGAGTAAAATAAGCCATCCGAACGTGTCGAAAAAGGAAAATGTGCTATTAGATCTCGTATAACTCGAGATGTGCCGTCCAATAGGTAATTGACAAGAAACTGGACTAATTGCACCACCGGCATCGTCTGCGTCGTGTATGCACCCATCGAATACAAGCCGCCGACGGCCTGCTGACTTCAGCTCATTGGGGTGAAGCTTATTTGGGTCGACGGCAACACTGCAAGCTGCATTGAACAGCCCTGGCAACATGAATAGACTGGAGGTCGGTGACCAGATCACAACAACGGGTTACTGATCAGACTCGAAACACGATCCCCACGTGCTAACATTCAGCACCAGTCACTGGAACCCATCTACTCACATCGTCGTCGAGGCCATCCTCCTCGAACGCCTCCATATCTTGGGCCACCTGATCGTCGTCGTCGTCGTCGTCGTCCTGCTGCGGCGACTCCGCGGTGGGCGCGGCGGTCAACACCAGGGCGTCCATGGCTCGCGCCGGCGCACAGTCGCCGTCGGCGGCGCCGCTGTAGTGATGCGTGTCCACCCAGCCCTCGTCCTCGCCGTCCATCGGCTCGATCAGCCGCTCCTGCGCGGCGTCATGGTCCAGCTGCCGGCGGAAGGCGGACACCGGTCATGGGTCGTTCACCATTAGTGGTCATACTGAGCGCTGGGCATGGACAGGGTATCGGTCAGTGGTGCAGGACATCAGAGGCGATGGTATATCAGTGGTGCAGGGCATCAGAGGCGATGGTCGGTCAGTGGTGAAGGGCACAAGAGACTATGATCTGTCAGTGGTGAAGGGCATCCAATGAAAGAGTCGGTCAGTGGTGAGGTGAACCACATGTGAGTCTCAGTCAGTGGTCAACGGCATCACATGCGATGGTCAGTCAGTGGTGAAGGGCATCAGTGACGAGAATCGGAATGTACAGAGCAATATGCCACAGCACAGAGTCCTCCTATCTGCAGAGCAGCGCACAGCACCACTGGGCCCGGCCCACACCTGTCTGCAGCGTCAATGGCAGGACACGGCAGCACAATTTGGCCCAGCCATACCTGTCGGCAGTGTCGGGGACAGGGCACGACAGCACAGCTGGGCCTGGTCCATACCTGTCGGCAGTGTCGGGGACAGGGCACGACAGCACAGCTGGGCCTGGTCCATACCTGTCGGCAGTGTCGGGGGCAGGGCACGACAGCACAGCTGGGCCTGGTCCATACCTGTCGGCAGTGTCGGGGGCAGGGCACGACAGTACAACTGGGCCCGGTCCATACCTGTCGGCAGTGTCGGGGGCAGGGCACGACAGCACAGCTGGGCCTGGTCCATACCTGTCGGCAGTGTCGGGGGCAGGGCACGACAGTACAACTGGGCCAGGTCCATACCTGTCGGCAGTGTCGGGGGCAGGGCACGACAGCACAGCTGGGCCTGGTCCATACCTGTCTGCAGCGTCGGTGGCAGGGCACGTTGCGCGTGATGAGGAACTGTTTGTCGGCGGGCAGGTACTTCCTGAGGCGGCTCTGCTCTCCGGCCACCCAGGCCCACGTGGGACAGCTGTACACCAGCTGGTCACCGCACTCGACGAACTCCTCCGGGGTCAGCATGCCGCACTCACGGAAACACGACTCCTGACGGCAGGGCGGGCCAAGTCAGCACTCGACAGGCGAGGCACTGACCTTGGCATGAACTGACACTCCCACGATACTCCCAGAGATGCAGAGGTGAAATTCAACGTACCTGAACGTGAAATTAAACGTCCATGAACGTCAAATTCAACGTCCATGAACACTACATCCTTGTTAATAAATTGGGGCCAACTCGTGTCAGTTGATGTCGGGTCCAACTGTGAACAGCTACCTAAGAGCGTGAGTTGATACTTTTTCACATGCGAGCATGAGACGCAAGGAGAGAAAGGAAAACCAGAAGAATAGATGTTGAGTTAGGTACCTGGTGAGATCTAACGGATGGTTGGGAGTGTACTGATGAATGGGCTTAGACCGTCTGGACCTGGTGGTCAAAAGCCAACGTGGCAGTCAACCTGTTCCGCATCGTTATTTTAGAGGTGGTTGTGATTATTTTAGAAGGGCTATGATAGGGCCACCTTCACTTAAGGTGGCCGCACTGGGCCTATGCATCGCCAATTTAACACACTTTGTCTGACACAAAGTGATGAGGATGAGGTTAGGGCCCTTAAGGCAGAGCTTTCCAAGCTCAAAGCTTCCCTTGCTTCACAGGGCAGGCCAGAAAGGAAGGGGCAGTCTGTAGCAGGGGCATCCTATGCCCAGGTGGTCACAGGCCACCAGGTAACTGTAGCTTCCCCTGCTGTGGAGGTGGCAGGGAGATCTGAAGAGAGAAGTGTTCCTAGTGAACAGAAGATTTATAGTTGTAGCTCACAGGAGGGGCAGTGGTTTAAAGTCAGGGGGTGGAGGATTTGGAGGCGTGAGCCTAAGCAAGGGGGCAGTGAGTGGCAGGTGGTAGGTGGTAGGAGTGGGAAGCAACCTAGTCAAGCAGCTCAACAGGCAGGAGTAGTAACATCCAATAGGTTCCAGGCATTGGAGGACTGCCCCCAGGATAGTGATAGCAGCAAGGAGAAAGTGCTAGTCGTAGGAGATTCTCGTGTGCGGCATTTAGATAGGGTATTCTGTAAAGGTCGGAGAGGTAGGAGGTGCACCACCAGGCCTGGTGCCAAGGGTAGAGACCTGGTCCCAGTGGTGGCACAGGCCACCAGTGAAAACCAGTTTAGTACAGTTATAGTGCAGGTAGGAGTGAACAACATAGGTCCTGCTAGGAGTGAGGAGCTGCTGCAGGACTACAGGGCCCTTCTGGCCACCCTGAAGCAAAGCAATAGCAGAGTTATTGTGACAGCTATTCTGCCTAGGGCTGGAGTCTCCCTGAGTGGAGCTCTAGGGCACTGGCAGCCAATGCCAGGGTAGGTAGGCTCTGCAATGAGTTAGGTTTGACCTTTGTGGACAAGTGGTGCAGGTTTCATGGCTCATCTGACCTCTATCAGAGGGATGGCCTGTACTTCTCCGAGAAGGGGGTGCAAGTGTTAGGCAAAGTATATGAACATGTCCATCAGGGAAACTAGATAATGGGGTGGGGAGGGAAGAATGGGCATTGCCATCTCAGGGATATGCCAATAGTGACAGCATAGGCAATAGAACCTCACAGTCAGCAAATAGGGGTAGCAGTAGATCAAGGGGGCAGAGTGGTAGCTCATCCAGAGATGATAGAGCTACTCAACATGAAAAAGCCAAAGAGGGTTATGGAACTTTTGTTAAGTGTATGATGCTTAATGCTCAGAGCATTCGATCCAAATTTGATGAGTTCAAAGTGTTATGTTGCTGAGGAGAAACCAGATTTTGTTTGCATCACTGAGGCATGGGTCAGTGAGGGATATTTTGGGGATAACTTACAGGACTATGAGATCCAGGGATATAATATGTTTTCATGCAATAGGGGTCATGCAATAGGTGTAATGGGGACAATAAAAAGTTCTTTAGTTTTTACAAGCTAAGTAAAGTTTCAAGCACAATTGGTCCACTGGAAGTAAATGGGACTATATTGAGTGAGGATGGTGAGATGGTTGAGGAGTTGAGCAAGCAGTTTAAATCAGTGTTTACAGTGGAGGATGTGACAAATCTGCCAACTGTGAACCACAGTTCAGTGACAGGTGATCAGATACACAATATTGATTTCATTGATAGTGATGTTGTTTTCAATTATATCAGAAAAATAAAGCCAAACAAGGCAGCAGGACCTGATGGAATTTATGCTAGGGTATTGCGGGAAGCTGAAAAGGAACTGGCAATTCCACTTAGTATAATATTTTGAAGATCAGTTTCACAAAATGAAATTCCAACAGATTGGAAAAGGGCAAATGTAGTTCCTATTTTCAAGAAAGGAGAAAGAGGGAAAGTTGAAAATTATAGGCCAGTAAGCCTCACATCCCTAGTCTGCAAGGTACTCGAATCAATTATCAAGGATAGAATGGTTAGTGTTCTGGAAGGAAACAGATTGATTCAAGATACTCAACATGGGTTTAGAAAAGGGAGATCGTGTCTCACAAATCTCTTGGACTTTTTGAATTTTGCCACAGAACAATTTGATCAGGGAAATCAGGTTGATGTAGCATATCTTGACTTTAGTAAGGCCTTTGACAATGTACCCCATGAACGGTTAATGATGCAGCTTCAGGTCCATGGCATTGCAGGTAGCATCCTAAAATGGATAGAGTTGTGGCTTTCAGATAGACAGCAGAGAGTAATGCTAAATGGTACAAAGTCATCATGGCAAAATGTTCTTAGTGGAGTCCCTCAGGGGTCGGTACTGGGGCCACTATTGTTCATTATATTTGTGAATAGCATTGAATGTGGCCTAAGCAGTAAGGTTTTGAAATTTGCGGATGATTTGAAGATCTTTAGGGCAATAACAGGGCACAATGAGCAGGTTTTGCTGCAGAACGACTTAGACGAGCTTGTGAAGTGGTCCGAAAAATGGCAAATGAAGTTTAATTTTGATAAGTGCAAAGTCATGCATGTAGGTAGGCAGCATATGAAGGCACCATACTTGATGGATGGCCAAGTACTATCAGTGACTCAGCAGGAGAAGGACTTAGGTGTTATTTTGAACACAAAATTTGGGGCATCAGAACAGACCAAAGAAGCCAGGAAAAAGGCACTAAGAATGCTTGGGGCAATACAGAGGAATGTGTCATACAAAAGTGAGGAGGTCATCAGGAAGCTTTACTGTGCATATGTCAGGCCACATTTAGAATACTGTGTCCAAGCTTGGTCCCCTAGTTATGAGAAAGATTGTTGGCTTTTAGAGAGAGTACAAAAGAGGGCAACAAAAATGGTTAATGGTATAGGCAACCTGGCATATGAGGAAAGATTTAAGAAATTGAATATGTTTTCACTTAGATATAGAAGGCTGAGAGGAGATCTCATCGAGGTTTTTAAATTTGTTCATGGTCAGGAACAGGGATATCTCAGGGGAATGTTTGAATTTAACAGAAATGATGCAATTAGAGGTCATCAATTCAAAATTAAAGTTAATCACAGCAGGACAAGGTTAAGACAGTCTTTCTTCACCAACAGGGTAGTCGAACACTGGAACCAGCTGCCAGGAACCATTGTCAGTAGCCACACACTGAACATCTTTAAATACGGCATAGACAGTCATGATAAGAATAGGGGGCTTGTTTTTTTTTGTATTCCAGGGAGGGCTGATATACAGATTTGGTGGGCAACTAGTTCAGTGTCCAAAAGTGCAACCAAGAAGGGCCCTTGTGGCTCATAGTTGCACTGATCTTTTATGTCTTTATGACACACAGCTTCCTTGGCCACACAGGACCCATGCCAGCACGCTGAGTTACCACATAGTCGTTTGTTGAGAAGTAATTGGCTCGGGCCACCATTGACAGCGATTTGTTCCACGCGACTGTTCATGTTTCCATGGCAACTTCCCCATAGCAAATAAGAAGGGTGTGGGACTGGTCAGAAGGCCTCTATGTGTATCCATCAAACCTGTACCAACCGGTTATCAACCTGGCCTGGTTGAGTTAGTCATGGCATTCAGTGGTCGTTCGTTAGACCATGATGCTAATTATCTGTAAGTATTGAGGCATGCATAATTCTATCTTACATGTGCATGAATTTTTAGCACACATACGTAACAAGAAATGAGCCACACCACAGCACACAATTGTATGGGTCAATAATCATATTCTCTGAGACCCAACACCGGCTAACTTGTGAATCATCCCCATGGTGACTTTGTCTTGTTGATTGTGACCAGGGTCAGCTCCCATGTCTGTAGCATACATCAGCCACCACAACAGGGCCAACTCCAGATTACTGGTTGTGGTCAGGACCCCTGACCCGTGTCTGTCACATGCATCCGCCACCACAACAGGGCTGACTCAACATTATCAGCACATGTGATGAAAAGCTGCTCCAAAAGGTGAGTTAATTGTCATGGAATGTTCTGGCACAATAATCACAAATATGGCAGAATATGACCTGCATCAGTAAGTAAGCCATTATAGATGAATGCACAGCATACATACGATAGGTTGGTCTTTTGTTGCCTTCAATGATGGATCAAGATGAGCAGGTTTGTTCGAACTTGAAATCACACTTAGGCAATAATGAGGCAGATAAAATGCAACAGATTGCACGCCTCTGCTAATATATCGGCACCGACATCACCTGACCTTTCAATGTAGCGAACAATTGGATATTCAGACAAATGCATCACGTTGTACCAAAAGACAAATTTGCATGTGAAGCCACATGGAAATGGCCGATAACACCAGCATCGCTTAATAGCCAGTTTTACAAATTGTGACTCGCACACAGTCATCTTGGCTCCATACCGTGAGTATTGGAGTGAACTGGTCTGCCACCCTCAGTGCTGCACTCTGTGCCATGTTCAGTACAGACTGCATGGTCAGTTTGTCAGGATGGCAAATCTGCAGCTGAAACACAACAATAACTCAGACAGAGCCTCCCATGGCTCAACTGCTTAAACACATGATAACTCACACAGAACCTTCCATGGCTCAGACAATTGCATGCAAAAGTGAATGACCTTCCAGCAGTGTTTGGAATTCATTTTGAGTTAGGCATTCAATGCAAGAAAAAAATGCCATGGATGAAGAAAAACGAAATTCCAGCACTTAGATGTGCACTTGGAACACAACATGTTGAATCCCAGTTGCAGCTACTGAATTTGGTTGAAGGAAGTAACTATTTTGATTTGTGAATAAAGAAAAGATGGACAAGCAATGCTTGGATGAAATATCTACCAGTAAGGAAAACTGGATCCGTCGTGCATGATGCTATACTCTGAGATGCACACAATACACTGGGGAGGCTACCCAATTAAGTGCATACATTTTGCACAGTAAACGAGCACCTGACAGCATGGCATAGTTCAGTTATTCCTGATCATGTCTGGAAGTTCACCAGAAACAAACATTTTTTAAGGTAATCTTGATTTTTGCAGGCAAAGCAGGGGGCAACTTCCTGGAGATAATGTTTTGGATGGCAATAATTCAAGACAGAGCTGTTTTTCAACCCTAGTCTGAAGTCAGTCATTACACAAGTCTTCAAAAGGGAAATCTGCTGGATAGTAGGACCAAAATGTACCAATATCACAACATGTGCTCAGCAGCATTAAGATAATGGTGTTTGGTTAGGTGTGAGATGCCAACACGAGAGCAGTAGGAAGTCAAAATTTGTGATGGAAATATGCTTAAAATATTGCTATGTCCTCCAACCTCAATTTTGATCCAATAGCACACTCATAAGGGTATGTTTTTTGTTAATTTTGGAGACCCATAATATAGTGGTACCCATATATATGATAAACATAACAATACTACACTATCAACAAATGGTATGATATGACAGACCACATCAAATGCAATCTCTTTACCCTGAATCTTGCACAGGAATGTTCTTGTGTCACAATCAGTACTGGTGAGAATAAACTAGCATGATACTTAATACACAAAATGTTGTCAGAAATGAGGCATGGAGACTTCATTCACACACAAGAAGCACAACATTGATACTTCCTTCTTTGGGAAGGATGCTTATTTAGTGTTTGGGAAGTAGTATATTCCATCCTCTTCCACAAATAATTCATTACCGGCCTGGCACATCCTGTGGTGCCAATTGAACACCAAGCCAAAATATAATTAATTCAGCATATCCAACAGCAAACTATGGCAGGTGCACACCTGATACATGCTTGCCCAGGTTAGTGTGGCTTCACACAGAGTGCCATTCCTGCATCCATCATCACAAACTGAATAAGAAAAACTATCCCTCCAAGGAAGATCAAAAAGTAATGTAGTGATGCTAAATCACATTTTGAGATAATTGTGGAGGGCTTGCAGTGCTTATGCCCTAGTTCTGGCAAATGTTGGCTTTTTATTTATCATGGACTCACCATGTCTCACTTTTGTCAGGCCCTTGTTACATAGGTACCAACACACCCCAATGTCTTGGTGCATGAGTGAGTACCAAAGTGCATGCTTGAGCAGAGCCAAGCAGGGCTGGGTGCACAAGTGGATTGATGTTACTTGTGCCTCAGGATGTGGTGTTTATTGGGGTGTTTCAGTATATTTTTATCATCTTATGGTGTCTTCCCTTTACAGGCTTAGCCATGATGGACCCCAGTGGCTCTTATTCAGATTTAACATATTATGGTTTTATCTATGCAGGCTGCACACACATGGTCATAAAGTGTTAATAAGAGACATAGGGGCTCATCCTGGCTAAACCTACAAAGGAAAGACACCATAAGATGATACAAATATACTGAAACACCCCAATAAACACCACATCCTGAGACACAAGTAACATCAATCCACTCATCCTCCCCAATTCCCATCCAAATACTGAACAAATTATAATTCAACAACATGCTTCTTGGATCTAAATAACTTATCCACCCTATTTATAAATGCATTCAATGAAGGACTCCCCAACACCTCACCAGACAGCCTATTCCATTCATCAATGACCCTTTGAATGCAAACTTGTTGGCATTGAACTGTTGTAGGGGAGATTCCAGTGGTACCATTTGTATCAATTAATTGGTATCAGAAAATAATAGGTCAGACTAAGAGGAAAAATGTTCTTGGTTTGCATATATTTAGGGTATGCTTCATCTCATTTTCACCACAAAAATGTCTGTTAAACATCACACTCCTCTGCACATGGGTAAACATCTACCTTTTAATCATTGAAAACCACCCTGCCCATGGAATGAATGGTCACATTGTCTTAATTATGTCCAGAAACATGGGTATTGTTGTGCTTTAAAGTATTCACAAGGAAAGTTTTACCCACATTCCACCTCCATGAAGGGAGCAAAAGCCATGTTTGGCTAGGTTGCATTAGGTTAGGTTTTATAACTTGGAAAAATTTTCCCCCACCCCAAAAAAATATATTGAAATGTTTCTACCCAAACATTTATTTTTTATTTAGGAACAGATTAGGCTAAGTTAGGTTAGGCATTTTAAGTTGGAAATTTTAAAGAAAAAAATAATTACATTAACTTCCCCATGTGTTGCACTTGTTTTGGATATGTGTAGCTAGGCTAGGTTAGATTAGGTGATATTGCTGTTCTCTTCTTTGTTTGCAGTTATGCTATACTACCCAACTCACAGCCCTTCGTTACTGTTATTTTGCCTGTCAACTGAAAAGTAAGCATTTGTATAGGAAATGAGTGAAATTTGCATTGGGTCATGTTCATATTCATAAACAATTAACTAATTAAAGCATAGCACTAATGTTGCCATCTTGCAGCGATGTGTTGAGTGTGTAGAGTGAATGCAGTCTCCACATGAACAGGCAGACCACAAGTGCATCATTATTTTCTTGCATTCACAAGTTTAAATGTTTTTATTTTAGCAGCATTGTGGTAGAACACTCTGGTAAAAGCTGTTTTGTTATTGATAGTGTTGTGCAGATAAATTATTAATTGGTTTTAATTTATGCTTATCAGTGTGCCAGGTATGCTTGCTCCATCTTTTTCCTGAGCCCACATGACATGGAGCAGAAAACTGCTGTTAATTCACCTATCGTTATCCACAAATGTACACACAATGAACTGGTTTTAAATCTGTCACTAAACATATTCCTTAATGATGGAACTTCACCCTTTTTTATTGGGTATTACATGCAATCTGTACATAGTTTGCACTTGTATCATTTCCGATTCATGCATTCCCAATATGTATTAAACCTTCTGGCCCGCCGAAGAACTCTTGCTACGTTGTTGGAACACCCGTTGTGACGTCATAGTACGGAAAGCGGTGACTCGCGAGCGTTGTAAACCTACCTACCCAGGCATACGTCTGAACGTGGTTTGTTACTCATCTATATTTTTGCCACAGGTAGGTACCTGCCAGAGTTTGTGTATTGGGGCGGCGGTGATTGCTGTTCGGTTGGTCAACAATGATAGAGGGCGAGTAGCTAAATGTTAGGAATGTTCGTACCTACCTACGTGTTTTAACTTATTGGACAAGGTACCAATCAGGCAATGTCAAGGAACCGGTTCCAAAGTCGAAATCAAGAAAACCCAAGTTTCTACTTACCGCAACGGTCCACCTTCCACAGCACCTACGCCTCACGAACTGACAGTAAGCCACAGCCTGCTCCTTGCGTGTCGATGTGTTTTGATACCTACCTTATACGTCTACTTCTTCCTACTTCAACTACGTCACACCAGCTCAGGCAACCAAGGTACTCGTAGCACGCAGGTAGTGTACACCATCATCATGACGTCACTGAAATTCAGATGTCCTGAGAAGGGGACGAGTGGTCTAGGGGTAAGATGCTCGTCTCACAATCGAAAGATTGTGGGTTCGAATCTCACCTGTCGCTACTCTTCGCCCGCGACCAATCGGCGTAAGAGATTGGCGACGCTATATGACTCAACGGTCGACGTGTCGTAAAACCAATAACCAACCAGATGTCCTGAGAGACTGTTTCTGGCCAGGTCTACCACTGCGAGCAGGAACAGCAAAAATATTGTGGGTTGGGTAGCAGGCCCGAAGCTTACGGAAGGTGCGTCGACAGCGAGGGGTGGGGCAAGATCTGTAGGGCCGGACCATCACCAGTGGCGTACCTAAGATTTGTGCTAGGTGGGGGTGGGGAAAACGGATTTGGAGGGGGCCAACCTACCCCATCGAGAAAAAGACTCCGGATTTCGACTACTATCCTTCAAATGGGCCCATTTTTGTTTTCTTAAATAAAATAATAGTGACCAACTTAGTTGTCTGAGGGAGCCCAAGCTATCATGATTTCTGAGTCACCGAATTTCATCCCTAACTCCTCCAGTTCTGTTCAGACTTTCCTTCTGGTATCCCATGATAAGTCACCTCGCGCCGTTGAATTACTTACAAATGTACAATTTTCCAACCTCAGGCATTCCAGTTCATAACGTCCGGTTGCCAACATGCCAACGGTCGTGCATGTGTGCACCCGCATTGCGCATTCGTCACACTTCGTGAGACACCACGGTTTCTGCTAGGCCTCCTACGTTTTACTAGTTGCTCCCACATGATAGTCTTTTGCCATATTTGACGTGTGGGCGCTGTATGACCATCGCAGTCGATGCGCCCCAAAGCCCAAATAACCAACCAACCAACCGTATTTGACGTGTGGAATGTTTCGTATGTGGATTCGTTGGGAAAATTCGATGAATTCAATTCAATGATTAGTCATCTTCTTCCCACATTTTTTGGTCGTTAAAAAAACGGATACCCGCTGAGCTTTGATGCACCTCGCCTCTTTTGCTAAAAATGTTCCCAGATTGGCTACCGAACCGAGGCCCCAGACCGGTGTTTTTTTTTTGTTCTGGACTCATTGCGTTTTTCTTCGTCTACGGGCGTTTTAGGGCTCTAGCCCACTTGTGTCAGGGCCCGACACATTTTTGAGTCCCTGGCTCTTTTTGACGGTTTTGTTGTTTTCGTGCACTGACGAAATTTGTGAGGTACTGGCTCGTTTTCAAAGTGTTTATTCAGTGCCCGGTCTTTTTGTTCTTTGCTTATGACTGTCGTAATTTGAGCGCCTCCACCTTGTTTTGACCCCCATGCAGTCACATGGCCCCGGTGTGCTTTGGGGGCCTCCGTTTTTTAAGAGCTCCCGCTTTGTTTATTTAGACCTGCAACACATGTCTTAACCCTCCCCGTCTTTTCGGCCATATCCTCACACCCCGTCTCGGTGGGGGGGGGCGTGATACAACGCCCTTCTAATCTCCAAACTGCACGAAAACGAAATAAGTGTCATCGGAAAGCGCTCGACGAGTGGGGCCAGAAACCACCCATAAAATTGTATTCCCATAAGTGACGTCACTAGGGGGCCTAGGTTTTCATGACTCATCATGTTTTTTGCTCTGGAGAATTCATTTTGGGAGAGATTTGAAAAACAAAAATTATTTGGAATCAGGAAAGGAAGGCGAGGTCGACCATGGCCATAAGATTTTTGCCCAACCATATGTGTTTTTTTATTTCAAAATTTTGAGTTTTCAATTTTCTTTCATTTTTATTTTTTAATGGGTTCAGGGGACCGAAAAACGTTGTCCGAAGTCAAGTTGCCTTCATACAAAATTCTTATTTTAGCCAGAATCTTCGATTTTAGCCCTAATGGGCAAATATGCAAAATTAATAAAGAATCAAAAACGGGAAAACAAATCAAAAATTCCTCTGGTGCGTTTTGTTTCGTCCCTAAAGATAAGCAAACGCTGAAGGTTTCATTAAAACATCTATCCCTTAAAGCGTGACGACTGGTTGAACTTTTCTGGACGTGACCTCACTTGACCTTGACTAATTCGCTGACCTCAAACTTTTGACACAACATGCCAAATTTATGTGGGAAAGGGTATGCTAAATTATGGCGCGCTGCCGCGCGCCTTTCTTTAACTTTCCACAGAAAACCTTAGGGGGGGGGGGTGCATATCAACCCCCCACCCCCGAGACGGCGCGGGTTAAGGCCCTAGCACTGTTTGCGAGACTCTGTACGTTTTGGAGGGTCCTGCGCTTTTTCGGCCTCCCGTTATACTCTTAGGGTCCCGCTGTGTTTATTTGTGTGCACACGTGTGTGAACCTCACGCACACGTGTGAAACCCAATAATTTTTGGGCTCCGGTAAGATTACTCAGGGCCAGGCGCGCTTTTCCGGGGGGGCGACGCTAGTTTTCTGTGCACGGCACAATTTTCGGTTACTTGTTGTTAATTTTTTTTTTAAAGTCCAAGTCCCGGCCTGATACTTCGGTCCCCGGCGCCATATTTTTGTGTCCCCTGATATTTTTTTAATCTCCGGTACGTTTTTTTTCGGGGCCGTACGCGATTTTTAAGGCATCTGGTGGTATGTCTGGGGCTCCGCAGCAATTTTCCTGTCTCGGACATTTATTTTTCGTAATCTTCTGATTTTCGAGGGCTTGATTTTCGTCGCGTCCCGATGCGATTTTTGGGGCGGCACTGTGCTTGTTTTGGGACCTCGACGCCAGTTTTTAGGAGCCCGACTGGAGTTTTCATGCCCCGACCCAAGTTTTTGGGACTACCGCGGGAATTTTTGGTCCCGACCGCGATATTTTTTTCGGGGGGGATTCAATGCGTGTTCGTGGGTGAGTTATACTTAGCTGCGCCACAGCGCGATTTTGGCGGGCCCCGGCGCAAATTTCCTTCCTGGCGCAAGCTTTCTGGTGCCTGCCGTCTTTGTGGGGGCCCAGCGTTGTTTCCAGGGGTCTCGACGAGACTTCTTGGGCCCACAGCGTAATTTCCAGTTGCCCGGCTCAACCTTGAGGCCCAGCGTGATTTTTTTTGGGCTCTTGTGCGACTTTTTGTTCCCCCAATGTGATTTTAGGTTCTCGATGCGATTTTGTTTCCCCCAATGCTATTTTTAAGTGTCTTGATGCGATGCTGGGCAACCAGCGTTGTTTTAGGGGCCCCTGCGCGATGTTTTGGATCCCCCCATGTAATTTTTGCAGGGCCACGATGCGATTTTTGTGGCCCTAGCGGGATTTTTTTAGGGGACCTGGCGCAATTTTCGCGGTTCCCGGTGGCCCAAAGCATCTCAGAGGCGGAGAGAGACTGCCCCCTTTGCCTTGTCGCCCCTTTCGGTACGCCACTGGTCACCACTGATTTACAGCCTCATCTCTCACGGTCTTCGTTAGGTTGGGTCCTATGTGGATGAGTGGTCTAGGGGTAAGTTGCCCGTCTCACGATCGAAAGATTGTGGGTTCGAGCCTCACCTGTCGCTACTCTTCGCCCGCGACCAATCGGCGTGAGAGATCGGCGACGCTACATGACTCAACGGTCGACGTGTAAAAACCAATAACCACTAGGTTGGGTCCTACCGACACGCCATTTTTGGGCGTGCCTATGCCAGCACGTTGCGCAAGACCTCGAACAAAGCAGGGACTATCATGCCTATCAATTCAGCTCAGCTCCCTCTCCCATCAGCCATGACTGTAATCCATTTGGCGCCAAATCCTGGTGACACCTCTGAACATGGCCGCTGCCCCCTCCCTCTACCCCCACCACCCTTTCCTTGCCCTTGCGGTTGCCTATACCTACAATATCATCGTTTTTTTTAGTTATAACAATAGTACATATGGATAGAAAATGGTAGAGATGAATGCACTTAGATTGTGGGAGTGTTCTGCCTGACCTGGCAACGTTTATTCTACGAAAATAGTACAGAAAAGAGTAAGAACGCCTCCACGGTAACCAAAATTGTCGAAAGTCACGGATGGTACGAAAGGTGTTGTAACCACACATGTGGCCAAAAATATCCTGGATACAATTTTGGGGAGTAACCTTCCGGTGCTGTTTTTGGCAGAAAGTAATCGCCGCGGAAATTCGCTCATTAGTACAGAATCGGATAATAGGACATACGTAGTGTATACACGATATATTGTAATCCAAATTAATTAACTGTCTAGTATTTAGCTGAATACTAGGTAACTTTTAGGGTCATGGCAGCTTTGGTTGCTGCACAACATTCATGGGCTAAGATGAGAAAGAAGACTTACTCTGTGATTCCCAGCCAAGGTCGTCTCAAAAACTTTGAGTGCTTATTTGTCCTTTGACAATTGACATAAAAACTAATTCAACTAAGGCTCTGACACCACAAGATGTAGGGCTGTGGTACAGTCAGGCCCCTGAAATCCAGGCGCTTCAGGCTCTACTGCATTATTAGGCCCCAGATGATGCAGATCATCAACTTGTGTCGACCGTCCTCTCCTGCAACCCCAGGCAGCTCCGGCCCCAGGCAGCCGGCTGCACATGCGCACGATGTCTCTGCTGGTGTGGCTGCTTGCCGTGCTGGCCGCGCCGCCGCTGGCCGCCGACGAGTCCACCTGCTCGCGCCACGGCTGCCCCGCCGCCGGCGACGACAACCAGCTGGTGGCGATCCCGGCCGGCACGTTCACCATGGGGACGGACCGGCCGCACTTCCCGGCCGACGGCGAGGCGCCCGCCCGCGCCGTGACGCTGGCCGCCTTCCGTCTGCAACGGCGCGAGGTCAGCAACGCCGAGTTCCGCCGCTTCGTGGACGACACCGGGTACGTCACCGAGGTCAGTGTTACGGGTCTGCAGGGGTGGGGTCAGGCCCCGAGTTGGCAGGCACCACAGAAATGAGGGGTCATTGTACCCAAATTCAGAAAGTTGGGTGAAAAAAAGAAACAAGAAGAGAACGGAACACATAACAGGACAATTACTTACATCTTAAGCCAAATATTTAGCTTTTGTTCCATCTTCCATAGGTATGTAGATGTCGGTGTGCCCAGAAATGGGTGCCTGCTAATAAAACACAGCGGACATGACTGACTTTCAATTGCTGCTGATAGGTTTTGAAGTGGTGCTGAGATTATTTAAGGTCTGCTTACACGCAGGCTTATAATCAATATCATGTCATACATTTGCATACAAGATGCTATGCCATCCGACATTTTGCGTACATCCTTAATAGCAAAATGAGAAGATGCTTATTTACATCTGATGCTCAAGTGCAAATTAATTTGGAGACACTGGGAGGGGCAGCTGTGAACTGTTTATTGTCAGTTTGGCGGTGGGAAGATGAGGTATTGACAGAAGGAACTGAAACTGAATTGTCTGATTTCTTGACCGATGGGCGTGAATGACTTCATGGTTAATGCTATAACGTTTAGTAAATATGTATGCATGGGTAAGCGTCCCAGGTTCTGGTTGGGGTCTAGGATTGAGTGTCTAATTATCAACGGTATAAAACACCATCACAGGTTCAGGGTGAGCGAGGCGAAGATTCAAGCTGTAAGGTAATACTAGACATCCATTGGGTACCTTGCTACGGACATCGCAAATAGTTCTTTATGAAGTTTTTTAGTAAGAATTTCAATGTGAACATGAAATATGCTTTGGGAAGAGGGCATGATGTGGATATGGTCTGTTCTAGCTCGGTAACGTTGATAAAACATAACTCGTTTGCCTTTCACAAGGTGCGTTGACCTGTGATACGAAGATACACCCGAATTTTTTGCAATTTCTCGAACTGTGTAATTGTGATGCCAGGAGGCCCATACTGAGAGCAAATTCACCCTCTGCACACTGTTGGGGTAATCATATGCTGCATGCATTCCACTTTTAATAAACACTGACTAATTATTCCCTCAATTCACTCGCTACTTCATCCCACCACTCCCACGATGTCTCCCATTATGTCTCTGTCCCCGGTGCAAGGGCCTGAAGTTCAGCTCGACGCTTCCAGTCAGTCGTCTGAATTCGCCATTCACTTCCACTGACTGACGCTCGGAGGCGATTTCAGGCGGAAAAGTTCGGGACATCGTTCATGCCGGAAAACTTGCTGCCGGCGGAAGTGAAAAATTCGATTGAACAGTCTGTTGCCAGCGCTCCGTGGTGGCTGCCCGTGCCGGGAGCCACCTGGCGGCAGCCGGAGGGAGCCGGCTCAGCTATTGACGGTGAGAATGTGTCCCAGGGGATCACCACTTTCTACACCGTCAGCCCGACGTCCCTCCAACGATCCGGGGCCCCTCTGCCGATCTAGAAGCCCTTCACGTTAGCCCAGCCAATGGGCCTCAACATCTTCCCGGGAGAACTCTCCGTTCTATTCGCAATATCTACCAGTGTTGGCGACATTTTAAGCAGAACATAAAAAATCATCACAACGTGTGGACGACAAACATCCATGTACTTTGTCCCTATTTATTTTATTTTCAGGCACTGTGCAACGCATTTAAGCTGTACAGCGCAGCAAATCAATCCTGCCTTTCATCCCAGAACCCCGAACAACATTGGCAATGTTTATGGATATCATAAGATGAATTGCCAAGCTGAGTTAAGGGAAAACAGAGGGTAACTTTGAGTGGGGGGAATATAAGTGGCATACTTGTGTAAACAGAACTGGCTCTCCCTAATTCAGTTCTTCCGAATAAAAAGCACTTTTATGCCGGAAGGTCTAACGTTCGTGGTCCTCAACCACTTACCTCACGAATTAGGCATACTTTTCTCCAAATAGTAGCATTTTCATAATTTTTATCGGTCAATGTTGAATAGAAGCAATACTCACGTTTTCAGGTATCTGCAATTTGATGGGACAATCGCCCCTTCAGCAAGATACTTTTTTTTCGCCCGTGGTACGGAGGTAGGTAAATAAGTACCCACCTATTTTCCGTGGTAGCAAAGCATGCAATGCATTAAAAAAAGAAATACGTCGGGAGTTGGATGCGTCGTTTACCTCCGCTTCGTCGCTGTTGTAGTTAGATACAAGGCCCTTATGCATAGTTTTCAATCTTATGTTATCAGTAAGTATTAGCAAGACGTGATATTTCATTTATTCGCGCTGGTTAATGTTACATTATTTGGCGATCAGATTGATGCCATGTGCAGGGCTTTTTCTACTCGGGCAAATATTATCTGATAGGTAACTAAGTATCCTCATAAAGCGCTTGATTGAATGAGAGTAAAAATGTCATGTTGTTGCCTTGAAAATTACGTTCACGCAGGTTCGTTTGGTCTCCCCCTGCTCCTTTAATGGGCCAACACAGAAATGGTGGTAAAAGGACCCCCATAATTTTGACAGGGTGGTGAACTCCCCCCCACCCTAATCCGCCGTCCCTGCTGCTGCCAAGCGCGGTGTCGTCCACCGTCTCACCAGTTAGGGCAGCAGCCCACGGGCGGGCCGCTCCCGTTTCCGCCACCTGGGATGCCACGCGACCCCCGTGACCCGACGGCCGCCGTGTCCGGCAGCCCGCTGGGACCACCCGGTCGTGCACGTGTCGTGGAACGACGCGCGCGCCTACTGTGTCTGGCTGGGCGGCCGACTGCCCACCGAAGCCGAGTGGGAGCACGCCTGTCGCGCCGGCCTGACCGACCGACTGTTCCCCTGGGGAAACAAGGAGCGCCCTCACGACCAGCACAGGTGGGCGTGGCCGACAGTGTGTCCAATTCGCTTAGTTAGGCGACATGATGTAAATTGAAGAAAACAAGTATATATCACTAGGATTTGTGATGAGCAATGGAAACTAAACCGCATTCAGCTGATCGCTTACCTGTAAACAGGCTAAAATTATGATTTTCATGAATAATTCCTCATAATTCGTATGCTATCTCAGTTTGAAATTATATTTACATATTTGTCTTGACGCATACAATGTCGAATTTGGCGACACTGGCGGGGTGGGCAGTGGCCAGGTAGGTCAGCGCGTCGCGCACTGCCTATGAGGTACCGGCATGCGGTTTGTCGGCTCATCATTGTGGAAAACGGTTAGCAAAAGCCAAATGGGACTAGTTATTTATGGCCAGTGAGCTTAAACTGTTATAGCTGGTGAAGACCGGAAATTTTAGTGGACAAAGCTGACTGGGCATACAATTAGTTCTGATACAGAAAAGGCTTCAGCACGTCATGTCGTGATATCCACCATGTAAGTTAATTCACATGACAGTTTTTGCTGCACTTGCCAGTTTTCTTTCTTCGTCATTTTTATGGTACTTTTCATGTGCTACTGAAGTTTTGGTGACCTTAATTTGTATAGACAAATGAAGGTGTCATTTACACAGACATAGTTTTTATTCACATGAACTAAATTTGTCTCATCTGAAATAATGTAGGTACTGCCATTATATTTCATGGCTTTCAGGTACTTGGCGCCAAGACACTGGCCATGATCAATGGGGTCAACTTTTCTACAAACTCAGGACATAACATTGATTACATAGCATTATCGCAACTGATCTAGCCTTACCTTGACCTAAGCCTTCATGTGAGCTGTAAATCATAGTAATAGTCACATTATTTGGCACTGCAGATAGTTCTTAAACAATTTTAAAATACCTCCACGACCTCGGGTGCTGCCCATACGATTAGCACGTTTGTTTACCTTTGACTTCACTTATGAACTTATGGAGGATCAGAAATACGGATTTTGGTGTTTGGAAGTCACCCCATGCAGCACTTTCGCTCAGCCGGATTTTAATGATAGTGCTGTCCTTTTTAACGCTGTTCCCTGGGGAGCTCACCATAAAACAACCCCATTGAGGTAACCATGAGCATGTGCCCGTGGGGCGCGTGGTGTTTGTGCCGGCATTCGTGCCCAGTGTTCACGCCGCCTGACCCGGACTCACGACACGTTTCAGAACGAACATATGGCAGGGTACATTCCCCACTGAGGACACCGGGAAGGACGGTTACGTGGGCACAGCTCCCACCACGGTCTTTCCAGCCAACGGCTACGGTCTGCACAACATGGTCGGCAACGTGTGGGAATGGACGGCCGACTGGTGGGCGGTGCGACACGTTCGGCAGCCGCTAACGAACCCGGTAACGGCACAGGTCGTGGGGTATGTCAGCGGGCAGGGCGGTGTGGCACACCCGGCAGCTACCCGCAGACCTGATTATGGTATAGGTTGTGGTATGTGGGTGGGTGGGGCGGTGCGACACTCCGTACAGTGGCTCACGGACTCGGTTATGGCGCAGGGTGTGGTATGTGGGTAGTGGGGCGGTGCGACACTCCGTACAGTGGCTCACGGACTCGGTTATGGCGCAGGGTGTGGTATGTGGGTAGTGGGGCGGTGCGACACTCCGTACAGTGGCTCACAGACTCGATTATGACACAGGGTGTGGTATGTGGGTGGGTGGGGCGGTGCTACACACCGTGCAGCTGCTCACAGATTCGCCGACATGCGTGTACCTGTTTGTAGCTCCTGACTGTGGGCAGTCATGCTCTGACAATGTGCAACGCTGAACCCGGCTGATCGCGGGCACCCTGTGTTGCCAGATGGGGCCGGAGGAGGGTACGGACCGCGTCAAGAAGGGCGGCTCGTACATGTGTCACCGCGACTACTGCTACCGGTACCGGTGTGCGGCACGCAGCCAGAACACACCCGACAGCTCTGCCGGCAACCTGGGCTTTCGCTGCGCCGCTCCTGCGTGAGCCACCCCTGGCCCGTCCGAGGTCACCCTACCTCTCCCTGAGCGGCGTCCGGGACTCGGCGTGCTAGGGCCGTAATCAGTAGCAATCGATAATTCGCGCGAAGTCGATGCGGGAGAATGGCCATCGAAACGAGTTTTTCGAGCATGCGCGCGCACGTATCAGTCCACTTTTTAAGGAGCAAGCGCGTTGCATGAGCTTAACGATTACTCCAAATGGGGCGAACGAGTTTCCCGGATCTGTTCTCATGGTAGAGGAGGCTGCCATCCTCACTCGGGTACTAGAAATAAGTTGCACATACCTCCAACGTATTAAGCCGTTAGTTTCACCGACGTACAGGAAACGCCAGCTGTACGACAACAGAAGAGCTGCGTTGGAGGCTGGTGTGAGTGCGATGATGTACAGGTGAAAATTGATGCGGTGTGATCACCAACAGGCTATTCCAGAGCAATATTTGAGTTTGGAGTATGCGAAAGATGCCATCTGGATAAACCATAAACGATGTATGATAAATGATTCGAACGGGTGTGTAAGGGTGTGCATGTGGATAACTTCGGTGTGAATTTTTCGCGGTGGTTTGGCAGCATCGTGGTGTCGGTGACGGCTGGTGGTGTTGGGGCGGGTGATGGCGGTTTGGTGTTATTGGGTGGGTGATGGCGGTGGTGTGATGTTATATGTAGCCCAGCAGATGTAGGCACGGCGCAGTCCCGCCCCGAGCGTTAGAGCAGCTTGCCTAGACCGGTACTCTGGCAGCTGGCACGTTAAACTGAGCAACTAGGTTCTGACTAGTCCAAGGTTCCAAGAAGTGTGATCTCATCACTCGTGCGCGCAAGGGCGCTGGCTTCAGCTGATGACGAGCGTAGCAGGCACGCAAACCCTAGCTTCTCATCCCATCGTCCGTTCATTGTCAACATCCCTGCTGACGCTCTTGATCCAACCTTGCAACAACCTCTCCCCTTTCATGAGCAGGTAGGCCAGCTCCCCTGAGCATCCATCCGCTCAGTTGTATCGGGGTAATAGAACCTCTTCGGCCCACCCCCTGGACTTGATGGAGTCCTCGAGGTTGAGATTTCTTCCTGCAGTGCCAGTTGTGGTCGGGGACCAGCACGCCTCTTTGATCCTAATATCCCGGATGGGCGGGCGGGTCATAGGCCCCCATACTAGTCAAGTGGCAGGTCACCTCGAGCCAGGTGCCTGGTGGCCGGCCGGGGTCAAGGCGTGGGCAGCGTTGTAATACGATGGGGGTGATGAGCCTCTTTCCCGACCGTGCGAAGGCGCCGTCTGCCTCACATAGATCGTCCTCCAGTCTGCTAGCCACAAGCAGCCCCCCCCCCTCTCCAGTATGGCTCCTATGTGGTGGGGCGTCACGGACAATCAAACAAACACAATTACATGGTCACCTGAAACAAACAAACAAAAAACTCCCCCTATAGGTGCCAAGCGAACCGCCCTACCAGGAATCCAGGCGTCACCAATGCCTTGAAGTTACTCTTTCTGCGTCTCGCATCCTCGTCATGAAGTAATTAGAAGTAGGGAAGAGTCGTTCACCATTTACCCCCTTCCAGGGAAAAGAAGCATGCACCATGCTAGGGGCGGCGCTGAGATGTGAAAAGCTTAGGGATGGTGCGCTTATTGGAGTTTAGGGGCGCATCGGCTGCAGTGGTCACGCCGCGGACGGTGCGCTTAGAAGAAGTTCAAAATACTGAGAACGCAGGGACGGCGATGCACGCAACCGAACCAGTTTCGTGGACGAAATGAAACCAGCAGGCGAACCGCCACCTCGCCTATCCAAGTTCGTCCCCCATCAAAAACTCCTTTAAAGGGGAGTTTTTGATCGATCGGATAAAAAGGAGCAGTGATAGAAATAGAGCCATCTATCATTTTCGCATTTCCACTATCTGAAACAGGTGCATGTCGTGTTTCACGGCGACGAAACCACACAGAAAGTTTCAGCGTACATGTTCACGGTGCTGTTTAACAAACCACGAAACCTGAACGTTCATATGGCCAATACACTGCTGGCCAGTTGGCGGTTTGGGAGCTGTATGGCAACTGACTGGGTCTGTACAGCTGATAGAGTGGCACGTGCATGACAGGACAGAGCGAGCAACGGCTCGCCGCGCTGACAAAACTAGCGTAATTTATTTGTGCTCGTTCCTCTAACACTACGCTAGTGAATTAAGCAGTTTAACAATGTTTTGTTGGCATCCATGTATTGAAGCACTACACCGCGATGGCGCACCTGATCGTCTTCAGGCAACCTGGGCATGCGCCCCTGTTGTCACTACACTCTGCACACTCTTATAGTTTTCATCATGTAATGACTACGCAGCATTCGTCTTCACTTCTTTCATCCTCCACATTTAACTCCGGTATGACTGATGATTATTATTCGGGTTTTAGGGTGAGTCAACCCATGTGGGTTATATTCCACCGATAACGAACTCGCTTAAACACGCGTCAGGTTGTCACATTCGAATAAAAGATGTCTCGGGGAGTAAGATATCACCTAGGCAGGTGCATATATCACTTGAAATCGTATCTCCGCGAGGAAGCCCAAAACTGCTCCGTTATATATAAATATAAAATAATTTCCCATAAGTCCACTAATCTCAGAGTATTCACATCATATCCGAAGCGCCGCCTGCGTTCTTCTGCATATGCTGGGCACGCCACCAGCACATGGTGCACAGTCAGCGCGGCATTACACCCGGTATGACTGATAACGGGTGACAATGATGACCAATGATTGACTGAAATGTCGCACAAGAGAACAGCTCGGAAACCCACTTGGGTCATGGGTCTCCCGAGGTTGACTTGAAGTATGAGCTGACGGTCGGCTGAAAATCAGCGCCGATTGGCTTAACAAGGCGGCCGAGCCCCGCCTCCTCGCCATCAACGCCAATCAGAGCCACGCTGCACGCAATGAACACGTCGTCCACATGCAAGTTGCGAAACTGGCCCCCTGGTGACAGAACAGCCGGTATATCAATTACACCAGTGGTGCATGGTAACATGTGGCGAAGGCAGCAACACACAAGTAGATAGTCGACTCATTGTTCGGGCATCGCGAGAGTTCGCGTTCGATAGGAGCACGAAAGGGTAGAAACAAATACGAGACATGTTCAGGTAGGCAAACGACCACGTCAGCAGCACAATATACTTACTGGCACCAGCAACACGGCTTAGCAAATCTGATTTGTGTACGATGTGGCAATATAAAAGCTTGGCCTGCTTCACGTAAGCAGCGCTCCTTGGCGGTGTACTGGCCACACGTTTAGCATATTAATATGCTAAACAAAATAATGAAGGGAATGGTTGCAAATGCCAGTGAATAAAATTGTTAACTAAAAATAAGCGACAACTTATTTTTGGTTGTAATTTTCCTCCTCTTGCATTAAAGACACCAGACCCCTAGTTATTCTACACCCAAAGGCCGATGACACCTTCCACCAAGTAGCAAAAGACTGCATTGCGATAATCCCCCCCCCCCCTTACAGAGATATCAAGCCGAAGACTTCACCTGACGCTACCCAGCCCATTCATGCGATTTTCAATGGCCAGTCCAAAGATACCCAGAGACGGTCATCCCACGCTTGTTTTAAGCTCCATCGAAACTTGTTCCGCCACGGCATTTTTAAGTTCTCGGCGCGGATGAACAGAAATACGGAAGCGAATATCGCCAGCTTCACGCAAGTTGCATTATGTGGTCCGGTTGGTATACGAGGAGTGCAAACGGACATCAGCGTGGACAAGTAACTATCGTACGGGCGATTTGAATGAGCGGACACTAGTGGTGGCAAATACGAAGAATTCTGGGGCCGAAGCCCGGGAACGGCCAGTCTGATGTGACCAAGCCCGGTTGGTGCCCGGTTGAAATAAACTGAGGCGCGGAAAAAGACCAGTTTTGTTTTACTTAGCACATGTTTAAAAACAAAAATAATGTAGTAAATATAATGTAGTACCATTGTACCGGGCACCAGGTTGGTGCCCGGTTGAAATAAACTGAGGCGCGGAAAAAGACCAGTTTTGTTTTACTTAGCACATGTTTAAAAACAAAAATAATGTAGTACCATTGTTTTTATGTTCAATTAAAGTCAAATAGGCAGTTCACATCACCTTGGAAAGCCTCCTTCGCACCCAGAACCATGATTCAAAATATACCTTTTAACAAGATTTTCTTTTGAATTGGTAGGCGTTGATAGCAACATGATGGTTAAAAAGCAGTTCTTAAAACACATAGGTTCGATTAGATTAGGTTAGGTTAGATTAGAAACGTATCCTAAGTATAAGGACGCAACAAAAGTACGACCACCAAGTGTTCCTTCATTCAATACTTCATAAAATGCTACATCATGCATTGAATAATCAAGCCGTGCCACTACCAGATTCAGATACCATACTGTAATATTCTTCAACCTTCAAGTTTCATGGTAATCTGCGCAGGAGGTGGCTACTGAAAGCCATTGGTGTTGCCATCATGATTATTGGTGTTGCAAGGGCCAGCTGTGAGCCCATTATTTCCATGCAATGCATTGGCCTTATGCTAAATTTTCCAAATCATTAGTGTTGAGATCAATGCCAGATATGGCAATAGAACATATATTGATATTAATGCCAACCTCACTCCATGTAATCATCACAAAAAGTGCATGAACCTCGTTACAAAAGGAAACCTGATAAGAAGGCAGCATAGCAACAGCGATAAGAGTGCGATAATTAGCTGGTGACGTAATGCAACTAAATGTGATTAGCTTCCGAAAACGGAGGAAGGAGAGGTGATGGCCATCTCCAAATGTTACTATGTTAATGCTGCAACACATTGCAAACACACCCAGTTTCAACAGGCAACGTGCACTCCATGACAGGACGTATTCTAGATGTATGCTATTTATGTTGGATGTATACAGCTGATGCGCCATTAGCCCAGATAGCAAGCTCCTATCGCAACTGTGTGGGACTGTCACACAATTATGCTTTCATGCACGTGGCATTACACAGACGTAAAAGGTGCTATGAAGACAAGTTCGAAGTGATGCGCAAAAGGTTCAGGTCCTGCGGGCAAACGAGACTGACCGTCATAGTTCCGATCTCGAAGGCTGTCGGGACAGGTCTCTAGTATGAATCGACACGGAGCACTGGTCCGTTTGAAGATGTAGCTGCAAAAGATAACGTGTTGGTGACACAAGAGAACCTCGGGAACATTCAGCAATACGGATTTACCAAAATGGGCTGTAAAGAAATACGAGTTACGCTTAAGCTCGAACATGGTTTGGTAGGCTGCTCAGACTTGAGACTATACCGCAACACGGTTATAGAAACACTGGGTTAAACCATGCAGGACGTCTACTCTAGAGTTCATGGACAGAAGGAGATAAAACACACCCCGGCAACACGAGAAACAACATTACATAAATAGATATGCACACACACACACCTACACACACACATGTGCAGATATATATATATATATATATATATATATATATATATATATATATATATATATATATATATATATATATATATATATATATATATATATATATATATATATATATATATATATATATATATACATACATACATACATATATATATATATATATATATATATATATATATATATATATATATATATATATATATATATATATATGTGTTTACACTGCGATATTCTACCATTTATTACTGGAACCCATGAATATTTTCGCCAATTAATTTTGTTTAACTACAGTAGCCGCCAAAAAAAATGTATACATTAACAATATTTGGCTAATAAAGCAACAAAATGAAGATTACATGACATTTATTGATGAATGAGCCTTACAATTAATATTTTGTAATGTCCCCCTTCGCCTTCAGCACCATCTGAGTCGTTTGGGCATCGATTCGGCCAAACTAGCGAAGTAGGAGATGTCCATGTCGATCCACAGCTGCTTCAGCGCCTCCTGCAGATCCTTGATGTTGCTGGGTCGGGCCTCTTGAATCTTGTTTTTCATAACATTCCAGGCATTTTCTATGGAGTTTAGGTCCGGGGAGTTGCCTGGCCAGTCTAGCACTTCAATATGGGTATCACTGATACTTTTTGTTTTTACTGCCTTGGACCTGTGGCAAGGGGCGCCGTCGTGCATGTCGGCGCCCCTTTCCTCAGGGGCGCCGATCCAGAATCGTACTCATGAATCCCCCCCCCAAAAAAAAAAAAAAAATGTTCTTTATGCACTTCGATATAGTTGCTCCCCTTCATGGTGACGTTCTTAGGCAGGAAATACAACCCTCCCCTGTCCTTATTGCCACTAAATGCACCCCAAACCATCACACTGTCGGGGTGTTTAACAATCGTCACAATAAACTTAGGGTCGTAGTGAGACATTTTTGGGGCGACGAACGACCTTCGAGGCTCCCCTGACCAGCCCAAAGGTGCTCTCGTCGCTGAACATCACCTTCTTCCAGTCGTCTGATGTGAAGTGTCGATGTTTTTGGCAAGGGCAACCTTTTTTTTCTTCATGGCCTTGGTGAGGAGCAGTTTCTTGGCAGCTCGACGACATGGCATTCCCAGGTCCTTTTGCAGGCGGTGTTGAATCGTCCTGATCGAGACGTCCTGGAGTATATCAGGGTGCTTCTTTTTAAGTGCTGATGCGGTAATTGCAGGCTCTGACATCACAGCTCTCTTCAGGATATGGTCAGTGCATGGGGAAGTCTTGCGGGGTGCTCCAGAGCCTTTCATTCTCTCCAGAGTGGTGCCTGGGGGTAGGGAGGCGGCGGCCCTTTTGAGGTTGTAAATAACCTTCCTCGTGACTTGTAGATCTGCGGCGGCACGTATCACAGACATGCTCTGCTCCAACAGGGTCAAAGCCCGACTCTTCTCAACATCCGTGAGCTTCTTTCGTCCCATTCTAACCACTGGGAGCAAAATTATAGGCCTCCAAAGTTCGGCGTCGTTGCAAAAAAAAGGCACCCAGAAGAGCATCAAACAGTTGGCCCTACCTCTCTGAGAGCCTGTCGCTCACCGAACTCGCTCACCCGCTGTGTGTGAGTCAGGGTAGGGGTGGGGAGCACAATACAAAAGTTTGCAGTGATCACCATGTATATTTCTTTTTTTGCGCTCGCGGTGTATACATTTTTTTTGCGGCCACTGTACACAAAATTCAGCATTTATAATCAACATAATTATATTCAACCCACTTTTCAGTTATCCTCCACCTAAATATGTAGATTTATAATCTTTGATATACATTAATTTAGCACAAATTGCCTTCATCTAATTCGTCAATTATATTTTGCCTTTTGCAGGTGATTAGTTCATATCTGACATTTCACGTTCGATATTTTATTTTGCATGCAGCACAATCCACGACGGATTTCGGTACACGGCATCCCACCCCACACCCAATGTCATCCTTGAAAATATCTTCCAAAGGTAAAATCAGAAGGCATTAGTTGTCAAGAACTGCTAACCTAATGCTGATACACAACACCCTAAACATCTGGCACCGGCCAACTACTAACGCGATCTGTAATGCTCCACAAGTGCGGACGGTGGCTTCTCGGCATTTGAGCAGGCCCTTGAGCTGCTCAGGCTCCTGACGCACCAGTCGGTATAGCGCCACCGCCTCCTGCAGGATCCTGAACAGATCCTGCGCAGACAGGTGGCCGGTTATGTCCTGCAGCACCAACCACGACTTCCAGCAGGATCCTGAGCAGATCCTACACTGGCAGATGGGTAGCTATGCAGTGGCACTGGAACTGTCTCTAAGCTTTTGTTGTTGTTTTTTGGGGAAGGCATTTTGAGGTTGATTCGTTCAAAGCAACACCCATACAGTATAAAGTTCTGAGAGAGGTTTCTGTCCCCCTCGGATTCCCGCGCCCTTTTAGTGCCAAAGCATTCCGGTCTCCTGCAGGATCGTGTTCATGCCATATGCAGACCGGGGTTTAGCCTGTCCTGACCACAGGTACGGCGGTACAGCACTATTTAATGTAGGACTCTTAGCAAGCGATGGATACGGTAATAAATACAATCCCGTCGATACAGTACACATTACAACAACTAGAGGTTGGTGCTGAATGTGGTTTAGAAGGGTCTGGTCGGTAGGGGCAGTACTTCTAAAGCCCATCCAAACCATGATTATTGGCAATACATTCATCACCATATTTCACACGCCACTGTACCGCAGATGCTCTTCAATTTACATATGCTCAAATCACACATGTAAAGCAACGCTAACATAGTTTTAGTCAATCAATACATGTAGGTGGTCTTAGTTTTGTCATCACATATTACCATAGTTTAGATCACTAACAACTACGTGGCTATACATGTGCCAGCCTGGACCAGCACGGCATGACACAAGTTTGCAATTGCAGATAATTGCAGCATGTGGTGCAATAGATAACTCTAATGGGATTACAACATACCAAAGCACATCTAAGCTCAAATAGCAAGGACAACATAGGCGAATCGGTGAAAAATAACACTGACGTAACACAAGACATATTATAAGCATCATGAGACGTGCACACTGACACAAGACTCCAAACAGATGGAGGGGGCTTGGGAGGTCAGTGGCACGCTTAAGTGCAATAGATTGGCATCGCAATAGATGCATGGATTGGCAGACAAAATTAAACGGATGCAAAGTGAGCACTGCACCGTACATAGGTCGACATAAATGATGCAATTAGAGGTCATCAATTCAAGATTAAAGTTAATCACAGCAGGACAAGGTTAAGACAGTCTTTCTTCACCAACAGGGTAGTAGAACATTGGAACCAGCTGCCAGAAACCAGTCAGTAGCAGCACACTGAACATCTTTAAAAACAGCATAGACACACATTATAAGAAAAGAGGGCTTCCTTTTCGGTATTCCAGGGAGGGCTGATCGACGGATTTGGTGGGCAACTGGTTCAGTGTCCAGAGTGCAACCAAGAAGGGCCCTTGTGGCTCATAGTTGCACTGATATTTTATGCCTAGGTCCGGGGAACATGTTGAATACAGCGATACCATCACCTCTTTTACTCAGCTTTCATGGCGAAGAAAAGTTCAACAGCCACAAAATGAGCACTGCATTGTATTATGGAGGAGAAAATATTTATAAATTGGGTACATGTTTTATCTTGATGGAGAAAGTGAAGGCGAAGAGATGAACTTCAAAAGGATTCTATTGTGTGGAGGGTTTCACAGATCTTGCTCATGGGTGAAATTATACAATTATTTGTGCAACCCAATGTATGGGGTCAGCGAGTGCTGCAACTTGGGTTGATAGGGCCAACCCCATAGGGTCCCATATTAAGAAAAAAAAGATGTTGATGTAACAAAGGCAAAGATGATGAGGCCAAGTTTCAGCCAAAAGCATAGGAAGCTCCACCCCCTCATCTTACCTTTTGGTGTTTGGGTTCATACCATCGCCTTGTTTCGGTGTATTTGGTGCCATCATATGCTCTGTATTTTCCGAAGCATATATCCGCCGTAATAATGACAGAGTCATCTACCTGCAGCAAAATATGAAAGAACTCAGCTGCCTGTTTCACCTTCTGTGCCAAGGTGTAATGGACCCAAGTACCCAGAACTTCCACAATGAATGATCACCAACCAATAGAGACACATCAAAATACACCAATGTAATCAGATTATCTACATGTGGTGCTGGTGTTGGCACCCCCTCCCCCCGAATATTTGGGGAGGGTCTAAAATGCCCACTTTTTTGCCCGATGGACGATCTCAGTCATTACGAAGTGGATGTCGATGAAAGTTGCAGTAATAGATGTTTTTTAATTAGTGTAATGGTTTTGGCCTACAACCGTACTTAATATTTTCCTTTAAATGTCTTTAAATCGCCCCCAAATGGCGTTGAAACGCTGTAATCACAACAATAGAAAATGCCCGATGGACGATCTCAGTAACTACTATACCGATTTTCGTGAAAATGGTTCTAAAAAAACTTCGACATCGATTTGGGACCATTTGAGACATTTCCATCCGCTATAAATAGGTAGAAAGTCCCGAAATGAGGGACTGAAATTCGAGATTTTCCCCATTGACGATCTGCAAAAGTAATTTACAGAATTGCGCTAAACACACACTGATCAATGTCTTTTCACCGTATTACATCAGTTGAGGCAGTTAAGAGAAAAATTAACATATGAAATGTAGAAATTAATCCTATCACAATTCAACCAGAGATGGGTTACATCGCAATTTAATTAGAGGTGGGTGATGGATTTGTTGTGTTGACCCATCTCTACGTTGCACCCATCCCTAATGGGTTCAACGTGTGGGTTAAAGGGTCTAAAATGACCCTCCCGAATATTTGTGCAGTATATTTTTTGTTCATGCTGTATAATTTATATTTCACTGATGAATTCAGTACTGAGTACCTACATGCTTCTTCTTAAAATGAATGTCACCAGTTCAAGCCTATTCTCCACATTGTTCTTCATGCTTGCAAAATGAATGTTAATATTTGAAGGGTGTGATGGTTGTGATGGAATGTAGGTTTGTTTGTTTACATTTCAAGCTCATTTCCTCATCAAGGGTGTATGTAATTTGATGACATGTTGTTTCAGAAGAAATCTGACAAATTACATTGCTTGGTCTGATGTATTTTAACTATTCATTATATTATTATTTTGACAGTATTTTATCCTTCATGCTTATTGGAAATGCATCATTTTAGAACATGTAGGTTGTTTTATCACTGAAAGGCATTGTAAAATTGCATCATTTGTAAAACAATCACATAAATGCGTCTGAATTCCATTATTTGTGGTTGCAAACCAAGAACAAAGTTCTTGGTTTGTAATGAAATGTGACTTCATACAGTTTGTGATTTGCATCACACTGTCTGTTAACAATCTGTGTGAGCACAAAAACAATACTGAATATGGCTCTGTCATGTGCTGAACTACTTTACATTGCACCTCCCATTGGAAGGTGCACACCACACCCATTAAAGAACATAACTAGCTCTAGCATCACAACTGATTGATTAAGTATCAGCAATTGTCATTTCACTGCATATTCAGAAGTTCTCATGATTGCCTAGATAATGCATGTATTTCCATAAATTCCATGGAATCACACTTCTGGAGGGCAATATTCTGATGGTATTACAAACAAGCAAACATAGCCTTTAATCTTCATATTCATACTGATTGCATTGTAATCATTAAATCTGAACTCTTCTTGGTTACCTTAGGTATTGCCTGGGAAGTGCATGTCAGGATGATGTGCTTTGAGGTTTCTTTTATTCTGAATACAGTTTACAACTAATTCCAGGTATAATTGGTAAATGTGTGGTTTAGTCATTGTTGAATTCTTTGAATTCTTCCCAGTCCACTGAGCTACCCAGACATTCCCTTCAATCACTAATTTGAAGACTTCAAAGATACAGATCTACCATATGCCAAAAAATAACTCACCTTAAGAAACTCATAACATCTGTGATACATTGCATACAAATCATTCTGAAAAAAAGTTAAAAATTCAGTTACTTCCTCTCATCATAGCACCATTCGTGAAACAAACCAAAAGAGCATAGGAGCTTTAGGAGCTTTAGAGCTTCATCACACATTTGCTTTCTGCATCCAAGAGAGCACAGTTATGTATTCCCCATAGGTCACTGATTCTCCATGTTAAGGTACAGTCATAGACAGGCATAAACATGCATGGCCTGGAAAACAGTGAACTGAGCAGAGCCCTGTTTAGCAAGCATGTACACAGTGTAGTCAGAGTAGGTGGAAAGAAAGGAACCAATCAGATGCATTAGAGTTTCACCTCAGGCACTGTGCTGTCACACATTTGTAGATGGTGCAGGAGGAAAATCTCATAATCTCTGATCACAAATTTAACTTGTGTGACTGACACAGTTCAGACAAGGCTAGACTAGGATGGTTACTGGCCAGGGGCATGGGTAGATACATACTTCCAGGAAGATTGCATGCATTGCATAATAACCTGTTCAATTATGCATCCTTAATCCCAGATAATAAAAAAAAATCCCTTATGGTCCTTACAGCCTCATTCTTCCAATAAGCTCAGCAGAAATCGAATGGCTTTAATTCCAGGACATTTGTCATTTATCAGTTTCACACATTACATAGCCACCTGCTAGATTATGTGCCCTAAATCCAAAATAATCAAATATTTTTTCATTCTTTTCATTTATTCCTGGTCTTTGGTATTTCCATAGAAGCTCCAGAGCATAAATTGAAGAAAAACACATGGTTTTATTTTAATTTTTTATTTCTTTTTTTTTTTTTTTTTTTTTTTTTTTTTTAAAAATAATTATATTAAATTTTTTTTTTTTTTTTTTTTTTTTTTTTTTTCTTTGTTTGAGTGTTGTTCTTATTTTTTTTTTTTTTTTTTTTTTTTTTTTTTTTTTTTTTTTTTTTTTTTTTTTTATTTTTTTTTTTTTTTTTTTTTTATTTTTTTTTTTTATTTTTTTTTTTTTTTTTTTTTTTTTTTTTTTTTTTATATTTTTTTTTTTTTTTATTTTTTTTTTTTTTTTTTTTTTTTTTTTTTTTTTTTTTTTTTTTTTTTTTTTTTTTTTTTTTTTTTTTTTTTTTTTTTTTTTTTTCCACCATTTACCCCCCTTAATTTTTTTTATTTTTTTTTTTTTTTTTTTTAAATAAAGTAAAAATATTAATTATTAATTTATTTTTTTATTTTTTTTTTTTTTTTTTTTTTTTTTTTTTTTTTTTTTTTTTTTTTTTTTTTTTTTTAATTTTTTTTTATTTATTTATTTATTTATTTTTTTTTTTTTTTTTTTTTTTTTTTTTTTTTTTTTTTTTTTTATTTAAAAAATAAAAAAAAAAAAAAAACCAAAAAAAAAAAAAAAAAAAAAAACTTTTTAAATAAATTTTGTTTTTTTTTTAATTTTTTTTTTTGTTTTGAACTGAAAATGAAAAGGTAACTATAACCCCACATACACTAAACAAAAAAAAAAAAAAAAAAAAAAAAAACTAACCCAACCAAACAAGACCAAAAGCTAAAAAAAAAAACCCCCCCCCCACTTTCCAAAAAAGGGGGGGGGGGTTTTTTTTTACGAACAAACCAAAAAAATTTTTTTTTCTTTTTTTGGAAAAAAAAAAAAAGTTTAGAAAAATTTAAGAAGGGATTCAGCAGGGATTCGGCAGGGATCGACGGCCCCTTCGATCTCGGTGGACATCGAATCTAACGTGCTGCATATCAATCGAAAGTGCTCGAAATCCCAAACAGTATGAACATACTCTTCATTTCGTCGGCCCCTAAGGAAAAATTGTATGGGCATGACAAAATTTCGAGTCTATGGGCAGGCCCCTACGATTTTCACAAAAATAACTGTCTAGGTCCGGTTCGGGTAGTCAATCAATATGGCTGAAGAAACCTATATGGGAATTTAATACCAAGAGTTCCTATGGGGAAAGAAGATAATATAATTGGCGTGCAAATTATAGAAGAATGCAAAATATATCGTGTTGCATATCAATCGAAAGTGCTCGAAATGCCAAACAAAATGTAACTAATTTTTATTTCGCCTACCCCATAGGAAAAAAATATATGGACATCACAAAATTTCGAGTCTATGGGCAGGCCCCTACGATTTTCACAAAAATCACTGTCGAGGCCTGGGTCCGGTAACCAATCAATATGGCTGAAGAAACCTATATGGGAATTGAATACTAAAAGTTCCTATGGGGAAAGAAGAAATATAATTTGCGTGAAAATTATGGAAGAATGCTAGATCTATCGTGTTGCATATCAATCGCAAGTGCGCGAAATTCCAAACAAAATGCCACTACTTTTTATTTCGCCTACCCCTGAGGAAAAAATATATGGGCATGACAAAATTTCGAGTCTATGGGCAGGCCCTACGATTTTCACAAAAATCACTGTCTAGGCCCGGGTCGGGTAGTGAAACAATATGGCTGAAGAAACATATATGGGAATTGAAAACTAAAAGTTCCTATGGGGAAAGAAGAAATATAATTTACATGAAAATTATAGAAGCATGCTAAATCTATCGTGTTCCATATCAATCGAAAGTGCTCGAAATTCCAAACAAAATGTCACTAATTTTTATTTCGTCTACCCCTTAGGAAAAATTGTATGCGCATTACAACATTTCGAGTCTATGGGCAGGCCCATGCGATTTTCACAAAAATCACTATCTAGGTCCGAGTCGGGTAGTCAATCAATATGGCTGAAGAAACCTATATGGGAATTGAATACTAAAGGTTTCTATGGGGAAATAACAATTAGAATATTCGCGAAAATTCGAGAAACATGTTAAAGATATGTTGTTGCATATCATTCGAAAGTGCTCGATATCCCAAACAAAACGACCCTACGTGTTATGTCGTTTACCCCTCAGGAAAAATTATATGGGTATCTAAAAATTTCGAGTCTATGGGAAGGCCCCTACGATTTTAACAAAAATCACTGTCTAGGCCCGGGTCGGGTAACCAATCAATATGGCTGAAGAAACCTACATGGGAATTGAATACTAAAAGTTCCTATGGGGAAAGAAGACATAAATTTGCGTAAAATAAAAAAAAAATAAAAAATTTTTTTTTTTCTATATAAATAAATTTTAAAAATAAAAAAAAATTATAATTTTTTTTTTTTCCTCTCCCCAAAAAAAAAAAATTTTTAAATTAAAAAATTTTTATTTTTTGGGCCCCCTTTTTTTTTTCAAAAAACCTTTTTGAGGGCCGGGGGGGGTAAACAATTAATTTGGGTGAAAGAAACTTAAAGGGAATTTAAATCAAAAATTCCTAGGAAAGAAGAAATATAATTTGCGTGAAAATTATAGAAGAATGCAAAATATATCGTGTTGCATATCAATCGAAAGTGCTCGAAATGCCAAACAAAATGTAACTAATTTTTATCTCGCCTACCCCATAGGAAAAAATATATGGACATCACAAAATTTCGAGTCTATGGGCAGGCCCCTACGATTTTCGCAAAAATCCCTGTCGAGGCCCGGGTCGGGTAACCAATCAATATGGCTGAAGAAACCTATATGGGAATTGAATACTAAAAGTTCCTATGGGGAAAGAACAATTAGAATATTCGCGAAAATTCGAGAAACATGTTAAAGATATCTTGTTGCATATCAGTCGAAAGTGCTCGATATCCCAAACAAAACGACCCTACTTGTTATGTCGTCTACCCCTTAGGAAAAATTATATGGGCATCACAAAATTTCGAGTCTATGGGCAGGCCCCTACGATTTTGACGCAAATAACTGTCTAGGCCCGGGTCGGGTAGTGAAACAATATGGCTGAAGAAACCTATACGGGAATTGAAAACTAAAAGTTCCTATGGGGAAAGAAGAAATATAATTTACGTGAAAATTATAGAAGCATGCTAAATCTATCGTGTTCCATATCAATCGAAAGTGCTCGAAATTCCCCAAAAATGTCACTAATTTTTATTTCGCGTACCCCTTAGGAAAAATTGTATGGGGATGACAAAATTTGGAGTCTATGGGCAGGCCCCTACGATTTTGACAACAATCACTGTCTAGGCCCGGGTCGGGTAGTGAAACAATATGGCTGAAGAAACCTATATGGGAATTGAAAACTAAATGGCTGAAGAAAACTATATGAGCATTGAACACTAAAAGTTTCTATGGGGAAAGAAAATTATAATATTTGCGAACATTCGAGAAACATGTTAAATATATCTTGTTGCGTATCAATCGAAAGCGCTCAAAATCCCAGATAAAACGCCACTATTTGTTGTGTCGTCTTAACCTTTGGAAAATTATATGGGCATCTCAAAATTTCGAGTCTCTTGGCAGGCCCCTACGACTTTCACAAAATCACTGTCTAGGCCCGGGTCGGGTAGTCAAACAATATGGCTGAAGAAACCTATATGGGAATTGAACACTACAAGTTTCTATGGGGAAAGAAGAATTATAATATTCGCGAGAATTCGAGAAACATATTAAATCTATGTTGTTGGATATGAATCGCAAGTGCTCGAAATCCTGAACAAAACGACACTACTTTGTGTGTCGTCTACGCCTTAGTAAAATTGATATGGGCATTTCAAAACGTCGAATCAATAGGCAGGCCCTACGATTTTGACAAGGCGCCCCCGTGGCCACGCCGACTGGAGAAGTACGCGCCATGGCCGTGTCTGCTGAAGGTGCACCTGTGGCCACGCTAGCCCAGAAAACTCGCGAGGTCATGCCAGCTGAGAGAGCAGTGTTGGCCGTTGGTAGAATAGCCGCCACAATGACCGCGCCTCAACAGAGTCGGCAACGCCATGCAGCGGTCCACAGCCAGCGCCTGCAAGTGTCGGCGTGGCTCACCGACCTGGACATTGACCGCTTCTGTGCGGCCGTGTGGCCATCGACGGTGGCACCGTTCTCCGTGTTCTGGCGCACGGCAATGAGATCAGCCTGCCGGCCGTGTGTACGCCGTCACATTGAGCGTGTTCGACCAGGCAAGGCAGTGTGGCTGTTGCCATATAACGTCGGCGGCTGCCACTGGGCGCCCTTTGTGGCACTGTGGCGAGCGAAAAGGCTCGTCCACCTGGACTCGCTGCTGAATCTGCCAGCATCTGTCGATGTGAGGGCGGCACAGGAGCTGATGGAGGCTGCGGCTCCGGATATGGACTGGCAAGGCTGGCGACTTGTCGTCGGTGGCGCAGGTGGCGGGAGGCGGCGCGTCATGCACCCCAAGCCAAGCGAGCATGGATGGCGGTGGCGCGGCGCTGACGCGGGAACGCGCACGCGGTGCGCATGGAGTCGACCACGTCGACGACGTTGGTGTCACCGCTGTAACGCAACTGATCGTATTGTTCGTATTGCTCATATTGTTCGTATTTCTCGCATTGCTCGCATTGCTCGTGCTAAGTGCAGGTTGGTGGTGCACCGCTGAGCGAGCTGATCTCCAGTGCGGTGAGAGTGCGGACCGGTCCGTTTCCGAATTTAAACCCAAATATCCGAACTTAAACACACTTGTCTGTTATCTCGTTATGCCGTTTTCGACTTCTGTACATATGACGTGGGAAGCAGATATATGCGTGTCCTATTGTGGGAAAGTGTGTATTCTTTTTCGAGCGTTGGGGACAGAAAGTCCGAATATGCCACGAGGAAATATTCACACTGGAACTCGCTGGAACCCTCGTGTTCCAGGGAGTTCAGCTACCTCGCGGGTTAATTTTGCATCTAGAATGTCACACAGCATAGGATACGTGATCGAACCAGGCGAGCCACCGGTCGCCACACCAGACTAGCATCAGGCGAGCCAGCGGGCGTCACAGCACACCGCATCAGACTAGTCACCGGTCGTCACAGCACACCGCATCAGACGAGTCACCGGTCGTCACAGCACACCGCATCAGACGAGCCACCGGTCGTCACAACACACCGCATCAGACGAGTCACCGGTCATCACAGAACACCATCATCAGACGAGCCACCGGTCGTCACTGCACACCGCATCAGACGAGTCACCGGTCGTCATAACACACCAGCATCAGGCGAGTCACCGGTCGCCACAGCACACCAGCATCAGACGAGCCACCGGTCGTCACAGCACACCAGCATCAGACGAGCCACCGGTCGTCACAGCACACCAGCATCAGACGAGCCACCGGTCGTCACAGGACACCAGCATCAGACGAGCCACCGGTCGTCACAGAACACCAGCATCAGACGAGCCACCGGCCGTCACAACACATCATCATCTGGCGAGCCACCGGTCGTCATATTTGCCTAAGGGGTAGACGACACAGAAAGTAGTGGCGTTTTGTTTGGGATTTCGAGCACTTTCGATTCATATGCAATAACATAGATTTAACATGTTTCTCGAATTTTCACAAATATTCGAATTCTTCTTTCCCCATAGGAACTTTTAGTGTTCAATTCCCATATAGGTTTCTTCAGCCATATTGTTTGACTACCCGACGCGGCCGTAGACAACGATTTTTGTCAAAATCGTAGGGGCCTTCCTATAGACTCGAAATTTTTAGATGCCCCTATAATTTTTCCTAAAGCGTAGACGACATAACAAGTAAGGTCGTTTTGTTTGGGATATCGAGCACTTTCGACTGATATGCAACAAGGTATCTTTAACATGTTTCTCGAATTTTCGCGAATATTCTAATTGTTCTTTCCCCATAGAAACTTTTAGTATTCAATTCCCATATAGGTTTCTTCAGCCATATTGATTGACTACACGACCCGGACCTAGACAGTGATTTTTGTGAATATCGCAGGGGCCTGCCTATAGACTCGAAATTGTGTCATGCCCATACAATTTTTCCTAAGGGGTATGCGAAATAAAAGTGAATTACATTTTGTTTGGAATTTCGAGCACTTTCGATTGATATGGAACCCGATAGATTTAGCATGCTTCTATAATTTTCACGTAATTATATTTCTTCTTTCCCCATAGGAACTTTTAGTTTTAAATTCCCATATAGGTTCCTTCAGCCATCTTGTTTCACTACCCGACCCGGGCCTAGACAGTGATTTTTGTGAAAATCGTATGGGCCTGCCCATAGACTCGAAATTTTGTCATGCCCATACAATTTTTCCCAAGGGGTACGCGAAATAAAAATGAATGACATCTTGTTTGGAATTTCGAGCACTTCCGATTGATATGGAACCCGATAGATTTAGCATGCTTCTATAATTTTCAAGTAAATTATATTTCTTCTTTCCCCATAAGAACTTTTAGTTTTCAATTCCCATATAGGTTCCTTCAGCCATATTGTTTCACTACCCGACCAGGGCCTAGACAGTGATTTTTGTGAAGATCGTAGGGGCCTGCCCATAGACTCGAAATTTTGTCATGCCCATACAATTTTTCCTAAGGGGTACGCGAAATTAAAATTAGTGACATTTTCTTTGGAATTTCGAGCACTTTCGACTGATATGGAACACGATAGATTTAGCATGCTTCTATAATTTTCATGCAAATTATATTTCTTCTTTCCCCATAGGAACTTTTAGTTTTCAATTCCCATATAGGTTCCTTCAGCCATATTGTTTCACTACTCGACCCGGGCCTAGACAGTGATTTTTTTTGTGAAAATCGTAGGGGCCTGCCCATAGACTCGAAATTTTGTCATGCCCATACAATTTTTCCTAAGGGGTACGCGAAATAAAAATTAGTGACATTTTTTTTGGAATTTCGAGCACTTTCGATTGATATGGAACACGATAGATTTAGCATGCTTCTATAATTTTCACGCAAATTATATTTCTTCTTTCCCCATAAGAACTTTTAGTTTTCAATTCCCATATAGGTTTCTTCAGCCATATTGTTTCACTACCCGACCCGGGCCTAGACAGTTATTTGTGTCAAAATCGTAGGGACCTGCCCATAGACTCGAAATTTTGAGATGCCCATATAATTTTTCCTAAGGGGTAGACGACATAACAAGTAGGGTAGTTTTGTTTGGGATATCGAGCACGTTCGACTGATATGCAACAAGATATCTTTAACATGTTTCTCGAATTTTCGCGAATATTCTAATTGTTCTTTCCCCATAGAAACTTTTAGTATTCAATTCCCATATAGGTTTCTTCAGCCATATTGATCGACTACCCGACCCGGACCTAGACAGTGATTTTTGTGAAAATCGCAGGGGCCTGCCCATAGACTCGGCGGGCCCAATGCCCATACAGTTTTTCCTAAGGGGTAGGCGAAATAAAAATTAGTGGCAATTTGTTTGGAATTTCGCGCACTTGCGATTGATATGCAACACGATAGATCTAGTATTCTTCTATAATTTTCACGCAAATTGTATTTGTTCTTTCCCCATAGGAACTTTTAGTATTCAATTCCCATATAGGTTTCTTCAGCCATATTGATTGGTTATCCGACCCGGGCCTCGACAGGGATTTTTGTGAAAATCGTAGGGGCCTGCCCATAGACTCGAAATTTTGTGATGTCCATATATTTTCTCCTATGGGGTAGGCGAAATAAAAATTAGTTACATTTTGTTTGTCATTTCGAGCACTTTCGATTGATATGCAACAGGATAGATCTAGCATTCCTTCATAATTTTCACGCAAATTATAATTCTTATTTCCCCATAGGAACTTTTAGTATTCAATTCCCATATAGGCTTCTTCAGCCATATTGATTGGTTACCCGACCCAGGCCTCGACAGGGATTTTTGTGAAAATCGTAGGGGCCTGCCCATAGACTCGAAATTTTGTGATGTCCATATATTTTTTCCTATGGGGTAGGCGAAATAAAAATTAGTTACATTTTGTTTGTCATTTCGAGCACTTTCGATTGATATGCAACACGATATATTTTGCATTTTTCTATAATTTTCACGCAAATTATATTTCTTCTTTCCCCATAGGAACTCTTAGTATTCAATTCCCATATAGGTTTCTTCAGCCATATTGATTGACTACCCGACCCGGACCTAGACAGTGATTTTTGTGAAAATCGTAGGGGCCTGCCCATAGACTCGAAATTTTGTCATGCCCATACAATTTTTCCTAAGGGGCCGACGAAATGAATAGTATGTTCATATTGTTTGGGATTTCGAGCACTTTCGATTGATATGCAGCACGTTAGATTCGATGTCCACCGAGATCGAAGGGGCCGTCGATCTCTGCCGAATCCCTGCTGAATCCCTGCTGAATCTCTGCTGAATCTCTGCTTACTTCCACTACATATTCAGTCGTCGGTTTTACAGCGTAAATTTGCTCCCCCGTCTAGTCGCTTTTTATCCTTCCAATTCATTCCTGGCTTGAACTAAAACATTGCAGACATGAACTAAAAAAGTACATTGGAGATCATTTAATATTAATAAGAATTGATTTAAATAATTTTTTCCACCTTTTCGTTGACAAAAGTTGTTGCTTGGTGGTGGAAATAAAAATATTTTAGACGGATTGTTTTAGCATAATTTTCCTTAAACAATTTTATATTCCAAAACCCATATCCCACTAGACGGTAAGTAACAAATCAGTCGACGCACGAGCGTCTTACTCGTGAGGTGTGTTGTGAAAATGTATTAGTTTTGCGGTGTAAGCATGTCGGGAGTATCAGGTATGGATGTATAAACTTGGTTGACATCGATTAAGTATACTTTTGTTATCATTTTCTGTACCGTTGCTCAGGAAATTAGCTTATAACCGCATCCTTCGCCAATTTAACCATAGCGCCAATTTGTCATCTGGCAGTCATTCGTCGGCTGCCAGATGCTGTAGAGCTGGGTGTAGTCTCCACTTAAATCAGAAAGAGTCTTGCAATTCACTGATGTTCGTAAGTTTAATATTACTTATTTCAGCAGCGTCGGTAGTAAAACCTATTTCGTTATTAAAACTGATGTGAGAATTAGATTTGGTGGTCGCTTTTAATGTATGCAGATCATTATGCCGGGTCTTCTCCCTTTATCTTGTTCCTGAGACCACGTGACCTGGGAGCAAATTTCCGCTGTAAAACCGGCTAGTGTGACGTCTACTGACGTTCCGCTAGCACCGACTGCACCGTATCCATGCGTGCCGAACAGGGCTCACGGTGGGTATTAAAGCACTTCTTCAGACAGATTATTGCTGAAACATTTTTGCACTCCAGATTAGTACTGGATAGGATGGTCTTCACATGTACACCAACACATCTGTAAGAGCTAAGAGGAACACAAATATCAATAAAAACAAACGCAAAGCTACATCAACAAAAGGGTTGGTATTCCAATTACAGTATGGGTATTAATTATTATAAGGGATAGAAGAACCGGAGTTAGGGGATGATACTAATACTAAAGTGTACAACAGAATCTAGTATGTTTTCTCGTTCCAACGCCCATGACGTAGCAGGAATGTGCAAGAATTCTAGTGGAATCTAACATGATTTTGGTATTTACGTCACGTCACGAAAACATGCTAAATATGTTATTAATGTAAAGGGCCTTGATTTAACCTGGCTATACTTCCATCTGTGGCGCAGCGAAGACTGTTAAGTGTTACAGAGTGTTATGTCCATGGCGCTTCTTGGTTGTTGGTGTCGAAAATAAGTATTGGATTAAAATATATATATATATATATATATATATATATATATATATATATATATATATATATATATATATATATATGCGTTTGTTGATTATCGAACACGATTTTGAGTTGGGTGCAGAAATTATTTAGTTCATGGGAAACAACAACCGGAACAACACATCTCAACCTGGTGTCCCTGACCCTTGAAACTTAATGGAACTGAACTGAAACCATAACTGGATTTGCCAAATAACTTAGGTACCTAGGCATGGCTAGCTCGATCTTAGAATATTCGAACCTTGACTGTTTCGTGCAAGCCACATAGGGCAAAAATACATGTTATGGCAAATGTCCCATAGTTGCATACCAATTGCCCAGCAAATGAGACACATGAGATTGCAATCAAAATTAAGTGCATATATCTGACATGATTTGTGCATTACTACATACCTAGGTAGGTATCTGCTGACTAGCCCCATGTCAAGTCAAAGTAATAAAAAGGTAAGGCAAGCTGTAGAGTAAGTGACAAGTGACTACCCAAGCACGTTAAAAAGCAATTTGTTTGTGAATTCCCATGTATGATTAATGTCATTTTTCTTACTGGAGTGCACATTCATCGAAGTATCCTTTCAACATGATTCCATCCCAGACTGTAAAGGATGGCAGACAGCTTGATGAGGTGCACTGTGTGCATCAACCTGTAAAAATAAATGTATAGCCCTGTGACCTGACATGGCTTGGAAAAAATGTTCTTAAGGTCATAAAAAGATGTTCTGGTTTATGTGATGCATTAGTATGATCTGTTATGCATTGGAAAGACCACCTTCTCCATGTTCTTTATGACAAAACATGCAGGATCAAGTATTTTAAGTTATTTTATAAAGATCCAACAGGCTACCATATTGAGTCCACCCGTAACACTTGTTTGTAAAGATACAAAATGTGATACATTTATGTAGTGTTTATCCACTTGAATGCATGGCCGATATGGCTGTAGCACATCATGCTTTACCATGAAATTCATGGTTCATCATGCTTTACCATTTTGATGAGAACAGGTATGTTATGCTGCTTGCCTTGGTACAAGATGTGATGTCTTATCATCTACAGGAATAAATTGGACTGCCTATTCTGAAAAGAAACAGCTGATAATTGTATCTGACTTGTTGTATGAAGGTTAGCTTGAGGACTACCTAGCATATGCCCTGCATGTCCAAAGTGTTACATGATCTGCTATTGCTGCATCTGCTACTCTTCACTATTATGTACAGCACATCCCAGAGCAGTGACTTTGTTGCCAGTAGCTTACTTTTTGTGGTGGTGATGCTTCTCCCCCCCCCCCCCCAGATATCAGTCCTTCCATTTGAGTGATAAAGGGTGAGATGCACCAGGGTACACTGGTGTGAGTAATATGAATATATGCTGTGGCATCAACAAGGAATGACACAGTAGTTGGTCTGTTATGGGCGCTAAATGACCTACCATGGTCGATGTGCCCTAAAACCCAAATCACTCATACTCACGACACAGTAGTTGGGCACCAACTGAAAAGTGAACATTTGTGATGAAAGTGAGTGGTCACATTATCTCCATGCTAACCCACGCCATCTGTGGTTTTTCCATTCTCACCCCCCCCCCCCCTTACTAAGGTTTTGCATGGATAGTGAAAAGGGATATGTGGCTGGGCACTGAAGCTTGCCTTTTCGCTTACCAATTTGACATGTGTGAAGATTTTCACTTCTGGCCATGCATGGTCACAGCATTAGTCAAGTGAGGTCACATCAAAGAACATTCAACCAGTTGTCATGCTTTAACAGGCAGGATATGTGAATGAAACTGTCAGTGATTACTTATCTTTAGGTACATAACAAAATGGAATAGAGGAATTTGGGAATTTTTGCATTTTTCCCTCTTATTTGTTTGCATATTTGTCTATCATGGCTAAAATCAACAATTATGGCTAAAGTAACCACTTTTATGTGGCCAAGTTTCCTTAAAACAATGCCTCTCAGTGCGCTCTACCAATTAGGAAAAAATCAAGAATGAAAACTAAAAATATTGTAAAAGACCCCCCCCAAAAAAAAAAAACCCTGCATAAACACGTTTTAGGTGGGCAATCGTTTTGGGACCAGTATCAATTGGGAATTCCTCTTCTGATTACAAATACGCTTTGTTTTTTTAAATCTTCCCCAAAATGAACTCCCAGAGCCAAAAACATGACCAATCCCAACCTCATACAACCCCTATTGACATCACTTTTTAAGGGGAGAAAATGTTTGTGGTGGTTTCTGGTCCTACTAGTCCAGCGCTTTCCGATGACACCTCTGTCGTTTTAGTGCGACCCTTAGTTTGAAGGTTAGAGGTCGACCGTATAATGAACCCTACCCCGAGACAGGATGTGGGAGCCTAACCAGAAAGGTTCTCCCAAATTTTCCTCAATGGAATTATGCTCAGCTCAGGAGCTTCCTGGGTGAAATTCATTGGAAGGAGTTATTGTCAGGTTGAGATGCATATCGTATTGGGGGGGGGGGCTAAAACGTAAGCTGTTTCAAGGTCACGATTGGTTCATTCTCAATAGACAAGTCAGAATGAAGGTTAGACTCCCTTCGTGACTGACAAGCTAAGTAAAACAATTGCTGGTGTAAAAAGCTGACATTAAAAAAACTTACAAGACCTGAATTCTGAGGTTAACCTGTGGAATCATCACTATAGTATGGTGCGTCGATGGGAACTGCCAGCTGACGAGCTGGTTCAGTTTCAGCTCGATACGATCTTTTCTGGCTGGTAATGGCCCGCCTTCTGAGGAACTTCCGCAACCGGCGTCTCAGCGAACCCGTTGACACCGCTAACATCAGCTACGCCGCAATACTGGAGAGCGTGCTCGCCCTGGATCAGGACTTCTATCTATTCCCGGAAAGCTACGTGCCGTCTTTGCAGACGCTCTGCATCAAATCGGTGATGCGACGCAGTTCCGAACTGTTCGCGCCGTACCACCGGTGCAGCGGTGAGCGACTGCTGCGCGATCTCCCGCCCGGGCCGTTCGATCGTCTGGCGGCGCCGCTCTGTGATCTACTCTGCGACTTCCTGCTGTGGCTGCGCGACCCTGGCAGCGCGGCCATTCCCCTGTACTGCGTGTTGTCGCCGTACACGCGCTGTCTGTGTCTGCACGAGTCGCTGTCCGACGCTTCCGCCGTGTCGCTGGAGCGGCTGCTGGCGGTGCGCGCGCGCCGGGTGGTCGAGCTGACGTGGATCGGCAGTCCGGTGACGACCGAGCTGCTGAACCTGCTCACCAGCTGGTCGCAGCTGGCCGTGTTCATCACAGAGGAGGTGATCCACGCGGACGACGTGGCCTACCTGCTGAGCCACTGCGCGGCACTGCGCGTGCTTCAGATCCGTGATCATGGGCGTGGGGCGACGTGCTTGGCGTCACTGCACGAGCGCGGCATCGTCTGTCCCGGGCTGCAAGATTTACGCCTGGTGGTGGATGACGTGGTGAGTGCGGAAGGCGTTGCTCGGGTGTTCCCTGCTCTGGGAAGACTTGCAATACGTCCGTTCTCCGTGGGAAATGTATGGCGCATGTGTGACGGCACTTTCGAGCCGCCGTGGTTCGACCGTCTCGCCACGATGTCTCTCACTCACTGCGAGACGCCGGTGATGTTGGAGGCGGCGCTGCCCGCGCTGGCGACTCTAACTCTGGACTGCTGCGTGTTCGCACCCAAGCTGCTCAGTCTGCACCCGCGGCTGACGTGCCTCAGCATCGACTGGTGCGTGGAGCCTCCTGATCAAGAGGACCGCGCGCTGGTGTCGCCCACCGTAGAAAAGCTGCACCTGACGTGTCGGAGTAGCGGCCACCTAGCGCTCGACTGGGTGTGCGCCAGCTTCCCGGGCGTGCGCCAGCTGTCCATGACGGTAAGTGTGACGGTGCCGGCGGACTCGCTGATAGACGGCCGGCTGTCTGCGCTGCGCCGGCTGCGGCTCGGCAGCGCCAGCTCGGTGCTGAGCGAGCGGCTGCTGGCGGCGCTGCCGCTGCACCAGCTCTCGGAGCTGGCGCTGCAGTACGAGGCGGACGACGACGCGCCGCTGGCGATGGACGCGCTGCGTCGTTGCCGACGGCTGGCCGTGCTCGAGCTGGAGGGATTCAGCTGCGTGTCGGTGCCGGTCGGTCTGCGCCTGGAGACGGTGTACCAGCTGCGCCTGCGAGGCGGCACCTGCAGGCCGCAGATGGTCCACTGGCTGCTCGGCTGTCTGCCGCGCCTGCGCCAGCTGGTGCTGGTCAACGTGTACCTGGTGACCAAGACGTGGGCGCCGCTGCTGCGCCACCTGCGCCAGACGGGCGTCTCGCTGGAACTTGAGGGCGGCTGCACGATCCCGTCGTGGAGGCGCGGCGGCATCAGGATGGCCGTGTCGGAGGACCTGTGACGCAGCGTCAGCGGCGTGACCGACACCCGCATAGCTCGTCAGTTGTGACGATGAGCTGTGCCGAACGTGCTTATCGTGAGGTTTAAAACCCCGCTGCGCTCGCAAATGAACGCAAAAACATTTTTTAGCGAATCGTATTTGATCGCGTTGGTTTTCTCATACCTGTCACCTGTTCTGGCGCATGTTAGAACAATGTATCCATCCCGTCTGGGGTGATGGTAACTGACTTTATAATCATCGTTGAGAGTTTTACCGAAGTGCAGTAAGAATCGAATTAGAAAATATATAGATATATATATATATATATATATATATATATATATATATATATATATATATATATATATATATATGTGTGTGTGTGTGTGTGTGTACTAGTTAAGATGGAAGGACAAATTGCGAAAACACAGAGCAATGGGAGCATAGCTTTATTAACAACGTTTCGGCTAACGCCTTTCTCAAGCTGGACAAGTTTCACGTAATGGTTGTTTTGTTGCAAAAAAATATATGTAATATTTCGTATACAAAACTGAAGCATTTTGCTCATAGAAGGTTCATTTCCTACCTAATTAAATGATTTCAGATAAGTGTTGTCTTCGATTAAAAAACCTACTCGTGATGACGTCAGATATGTCGAGCCTCGAAGCGGCCAAGCCAGAGACGTGCAGTGAAGTCCAGATCGGGTATTTCTACACCAAATTGTCAACCGAATCACGTCATGGAGCACAAAGTGAGTGCTTGTGGCACTAAACTGAACGATTTTCAAGAAAATATGAAGCTCAAAAAGGTAGATGACCATTATGGTGGTAATGCAACAGGTAACCCTTCTCTTTCAAATCCAGGGCATTGTGGTGTCGTGTGAACAAACAGCAAAAGCTTGTACAATGTTTTTGAGTAAAATGTGTGAAATAATGGGAAGGGTCATGGCATAAATTATATGTGCCTAAGCTGGACACCATGGCTTCCCCTCCAGTGAAAGAGAAGCTGTTTATACATTCAAATTTCTTTTATATTTGTATTCCACAGTGGGATAACTGACATTCCATGGTAATGGTACATTGTAAGCTGTACCCCAATGTTGTAATAACTTGTTAATTTATTGATGAATCATGACAAGTTTAGTTTATTTATTGAGCATTAATTTCTCATTACATGATTGTTGAAATACCTACATGATGAAATAGGGGAGGGGGTATCTGAACATGTTCCATTTCCCCAACACCTACATAGGGGACGAGTGGTCTAGGGGTAAGATGCTCGTCTCACAATCGAAAGGTTGTGGGTTCGAGTCTCACCTGTCGCTACTCTTCGCCCGCGACCAATCGGCGTGAGAGATTGGCGACGCTACATGACTCAACGGTCGACGTGTCGTAAAACCAATAACCAACCAACCAACCAGCACCTTCATTTCGACGTCTCTCATTTCTTTCCCTACATGGGGATGTGTGTGAAATGTGTGCATACATTGATGATATTTTGGCAGATGTCAAGACCTCTAATCAGCATTGTGATGGAAAAGATTGAGTATGATGCCTCATGCTGCCATGTGTTGCTGATGTCAATGGAGATATTACGAGAAGGGACTGCTATCAAATAGCAAATTAAAAGGATGCATTGGCCATAACATATGGTTTTTAGATGAGGTACAGGTTTCCAGGTTGATTCTGTAGGTGCATGGAATGCCAGGCATGTTATGGAATTTTAATGGGCTTTCTTGCAAGATGTCAATTGTGCTGGTGTAGCAGTTAATGTAATCAATTATCAATAGGTGTAGGAATACATGATGCTCTCCACAAGTGTAGGCTTGTGTGATCAATCATACGCGGGTGTAGAGCCAGACTGCAAAGTATGGCCAACTGCTTGACGAGGCACACCAGCCTCAGAAAAATCCACACCCAAATGCACCAGGTCAAAGATTGGCATCAGGGAGATGAAATACATGCACCTAATGGAATATAACTTGAGGTAAGAAAATCAGCAGGCTTTGGGCAAGTGCCTTTTCTACATAACCACATTTTCCATGTCCAATCAATAAAATATGTACATGCAACATGATTAAAGCACAAACAACCTCCCTCATTTCCTACCCCAGTATTTTGAATGAATGGGACACCCCTTAACTAGGCAGCTGGGTTGTTGTGCATGAAACAAGTTTGACAGCTACCAATTAAAACAAATGTGGTGCTCTCTGTTTATTTTTTACCATCTCGGCACGCAGCATCGCTCCACAGCTTCCTCATCTTGTCTGAACTCGGAAGGCCGATGAATATCGTGTCCAGCTTACTTAAAGTTGTATTTTTATACCTTGGCACAAAGCAGTATAATAGCGGCGTTTACTGCGATCCATTGTCACCTGACGGTCGGATGCCATTTAAGCTAAAACAGTCACGATTAATTCAAACTCGGCAGCGTCCAATACGCAAAATCGAATGCCCGGCAGTCGACCTTCGCTCCCTCGACATACGTGACGTCACATATATTTTGACCAATCACATAGGGAAGCATTCTGAAGTGATTTTTGAATTATTTAAGTGCTTTAAGGACTTTTAAAAAATAAATGAATGCCGCCATCGTCTTTATAATTAGAAATCACTAGTGAAACATGAAAAAAATACGGTTTGTCCCGACATGAAACATGTCCGTTTACAGGCATGGGAATATTTAGCACTTGTCTTTTTCTTTTTTTTCTCCTCTTCTTTTTTCCCTTTCCTTTTTCCCCCTCTCTTTCTTCCCACTTCAAACACAGGTCACGAGACATCAATCATACAGCACTTCGCATGCGTTGACACCGAATGAACCAGACAGTGAAAACAGTACATTGGAAACGACCAAATAAGTACGACAGTGATTTCAACATGCGACATCCTTTTTCAACATGTTCCACAATCAGTTCCGCTACAGCACTTGCAATTTTGAAACTACCAGAAACACCATTGATATTCTCACGTGTGGCGATATACGCGGATTCCACCGTCTTCCAACACCTCTTCCCAAGTCCACCACTATGAACAGATGCTCCTTTCCAATTTGGGAGATGGTCTTCTTCATCGGCATGCACCACCATAGCATTAGAAGGTCTATGGTATCTGAGGTCTGAACGATGTTCCCCAATTCTAGCCACTATCCCCCCGCCCCGTTTCCCCATAGTAACTTTTTCCACATCCTCCTGCGCAAATAATTTTGTAGACTATGCTTGAAGTGAAATGGGAAGAAAGAGGAAAAAGGTAAGGGAAAAAAGAATAGGAGAAAGAAAAAAGACAAGTGCTAAATATTCCCATGCCCGTAAATTGTCCATAGCTTGAGAAAGGCGTGAGCCAAAACGTTGTTAATAAAGCTATGCTCCCATTGTTCTGTGTTTTCACATATATTTATATATATATATACATATATATAATGGAAATTTTGTCGGGGAAAATGTTTCCTATTTCACTACTAACAATGTCTGCACTAACTAACGATTGCAAAATGTGAGGAAAGGCGATTCATATTTTCTAGGTACCCCTCACCTCCCCCGTGCAGTGTTGAAGTGCATCTTTTATGTCCCTTATTTTCGATGACAGCCCATGTCGGCTGCAGGGCTGAAAGTGTCATGATTGATTGTTGTTCTCGCGAACTATTATTCGGCAATGGAGGTGTCATTTTGTGTGCCTTGGGGGACACAGCTGCATCGCTCCCTATGCTTGTCGGGCTCCCAGTGTTGCGTTTCAGCCATGTTGTCAAAGTTTTTAATGAAGCACTAAGCCACACCAACGTTATAGCAGTGTCAACGTTATAGCAGTGCCACCGCGTATTTACGGAAAACACTACGCGTTGTTAAGAAGAAAGGTTCACCGGTTCAAGAAAGGTTATCTTCTCCGAAGATATTCATGTTCGCACCCGTGAAGCGTTCGATACCATATGCCGCCAATTATGCCTATTGTTCTTGTATATTTTCGAAAATCAATCCGTAATTCAATGATCAGATGTGCGGTCTTGACTTTGTTAGCTCGTGAGTATAGAATACCACAGACCTCCAAGCTTCCAGTCCAACGGAGAGATGCGCCGCCCCGAGAGAATCCAGGACAAACTTTGAAATCGAAGCTGTCATTTGATGAAGATCGAGTGCATAGACTAAATATTCTGCTAGCAGCTACGACCTCCCGTCCGCAATTAGTACCGCGACCGCCAAGTAACAAGGGGTCAAGCTCGAGGCAGCGGTGGAGTGTTGCAGCACCACTCGATCTTTTTATGTAGGAATGTGTGCTGTATAATGATAATAAGCTGTATTTAAGACATAATTAAGGTCTGAGCCTATTGTCAGCATCTCAAGTGCAGAGGCTTACGAATCATCCCATAGTTCAGAGAAGCCAATTTCGTAATGAAGTGACCTGTTGCCATGCAATGTCCGTGCAGTCAGGGGACGCGAATTTATGGGGCGCTGCGTCCCCCATTCTTGCGTAAGCAAGGCGACGCGTTGCGCGAGGCATTCATAGGTTTCCCGACTGAAGTACCCCGTTTCGTAAGTGATAAAAGCTGCCAGATAATTTATCAAATATCCGAGACGGTTAGCTCACAAGTACCAAGGCTCATAAATGCTAAAAAATAGTTTTGAAGTGTACCGCTGGATGACACCACAAACAGCCAATGGCACCAAAACTTACCTGCGTGCCGAAAGGTGGAAGGAGAGTGTGATGTCTGCATTGCTCCAAAATGCCTAGTCAAATGACAATATTCGCATGGCGTCGCGAGGGGTCAAGAGTAGGATGGAAGGATTTAGTACGAAATATGGGGTAAAAGAGGTCAAATGACAATAGTCTGATGACTTCACCAGGGTTCAGGAATGGAGGAATCTGGTGAGGTTAGGTTGCGTTGAGATCTCTCCATTATTGACACCTCCATTGGCAAACTCCTCCATTATTGAACCTTGATCAGGGTATCGTGCCATGCAACTTATTTTATTTCGGTGACGTCATCAGATGCCACTTTTTGGCAGCCCTTTTGGAGCAATGCAGCCATCACATGCTCCTGCCATCTATCGGCACACGGGCAAATTTTGGCGCCATGGGTCGTTCAGTGTCATCTAGCGATACATAGCCATAGTCATAGTCATGCATTGGGGTGCTTCCACGTGGTGGCTGTTCTGCACCCAGACAATGTTGCGTAAGCACATCAGGTAAATACAATTGCGTCAGAAACATTTCAAGAACATACAGATTATATAGACTTACACACATTTAGTAAAACTAGCGACTCTGCGCCAAAGCACTTATGAATGCAGAGCGACTCGGTGCTTGCCTGGTGACGGGTGGTAGCCTGTTCCGGGCGACCGCGGCGCGGTATGAAAAACCTCGCTGGGTCTGCGTGAGTCGACATCTTGTGAGATGAAGCTCACCGACTGACCCAGCTCTGGTCTCCCTCTGCGATACTTGTGACCGCGAGGTAAACATCTTGCGAACAGCTTCCGGACATTGTTCAGTACACATGGCTCTGTGTACCTGAACGCAATCGTGCTCCAGAACCATCTCTGCAAGGTTCAGCCATCCTAATGACACCAGTGCAGGGGACACATGTTCGTTGCGGTGCACACCGGTGACTAGTCGCGCGGCAAAGTTGATGCATTTTTGCACGCGGTGTAGACGGCACTGAGCGGCTCCGCCCCAGAGGGATAAACAATAAAGGATGTGAGGGAAAACGTGGATCTGGACTAAGCTTGAGTACATCCGTGGTGAAATGATGGCGAAATTTGTATAGGGATGCTATGATGGCGTTGCATTTGCGCACAACCATGGATATGTGAGAATCCCAGCTAAGCTGCTAGTCGAGGAGAACACCTAACACCTTAACGGTGGGACGTGGAGTTATGATTGAATCTGAAAGAATGATCTGGAAGTTCGCTGCCTTTTTTAATGACGCCTTGGTGCCAAGGGCGTGAATTGAGTTTTGTCCCGGTTCATCCTTAGACTGTTGGACTGAAACCAACTTTGAAGACGAGATATGGACTCCTCGACCCGTGCCTTGAGGCTGGATAGGCCGGTGACGTTGGGTAGAGAATGATCTAGAAGCTGGGTATCGTCGGCATAGGATAATAGGCGGCCATGGGGGAGGAAAGAGGACAGGTCATTGATGAAGATGAGAAAGAGGATTGGGCCGATGATGGAGCCTTGTGCCACGCCGTGAGTCAGGGGAAGGATGGAGGAGCCGCCGCTCACCGTCTGCTTCCGGTCGCTGAGGTAGCTGCGGAACCATTCCGTCGACCGCACGCCATACCAGCCGAGCTTGGCCAGGAGGACACCATGATCGACGCTGTCGAAGGCTTTGCTGAGGTCTATCGTTGTTAGCGACGCGACGTGGCCCTGGTCGACCATCTGTAGCATCCATTCGACAGCATCGAGCATGGCGTCCTCCGTACAGTGGTTCGGTCGGTAGGCGTACTGTGAGGGCGAGAGTACATGATTGTCATGCAGGTACGACACCAATTGCATGGAGACGACCTTTTCCGTGATTTTGGAGAGAACAGACAGAATTGAGATTGGTCTAAAATTGCTAAGATCAGAACGATCGCCTGACTTAAAAATTGGCGTTACACGGGCGACTTTCCATGCAGTGGAGAAGGCCTGCGTGACAATAGAGCAGTTGATGAGATGGAGCAGATGTGGACCGATGACAGCGAAACATTTTTTGATGGCGTGGAGAGGGACTCCGTCGACTCCGATTGCCCTGGATGAACTCATTCGCCCTATCGCCTCAGAGAGCTCATGTAGAGTGGCGGGGTGCAGCGCCAGCGCCGACGCGCACACTCTGGGTGGCCGGGGACCATACTTGGGGCTACCGTCGCGCACCACCTCCGCCGCTATACGTGAGCCCACCTCCGCGAAGTGCGAGTTGAACTTGTCTGCACGGGCTAACACATCATCATCACTGTCGGTGGGTCCCTCTGTCGGTCGGAGCGCAAACACTTTCAGACGGCGCCAATACTCACGTCGGTCAGTCAGCAGGCCACCACACAGGAACTCACGGCGGGGTCGGATAAGTTTACTTTTTAGGCGATCTCGGCTCTGTTGGTAGGTCTGTCGTGCTTCCGGTGTTCTGGATGTCTCCCAATTTCTTCTCGTTGCGTCACGCTCCTCCATGGCTGACGTGAGCTCGGCGTTATTTCGGAGCCACGGACAGTGCGGATGACGCCGTGTCACGGTGATGAGCGGGCAGTGCTCATCTATGGCCGCGTTCCAAACCATCATGAGGGCCGCCAGCTTCCCATCAACCTCGGAAGCCTCATAGGGTGGCCTCCAGTCAGCGGTCAGTAGGCTCAGACAGAGAGCATTCCAGTCGACGCGCCTCCACGGCCTAGTGGTGACGGGGGCGGGGCGCGATGGGCGCTGTCGGCGGTTCCGGGCGTTGATGAGAATGGGCTGGTGGTCTGCTATCGGATCCGGGAGTACAACGGCGGGTGTGGAGAGGTCTGTGATGTTCGATATGATGAGGTCTAGCAGCGTGGGTGTAGGGAGGAGGTGGGTTGGCTGCATCACCAGCTGTTTGAGGCTCAGGTCGTTCAGGATGTTTGTCAAGCTGCGGGTGTCGGAATTATCTGCATTCATGTTGATATTTAGATCCCCCAGGGCCACGACTGGTTTGTTGGTGGAGACCGCTGCCAGGAGCTGCTGCTCTATGAGTCCCAGCCCTCTGGTGACGGGTGCGCTGGGCGGCCGGTAGATGGCGCCGACGATCGCAGTTCGCCGGCCGGCACCCGTCACTGAGAGCCAGAGCGACTCGACTGCAGAGTCGGCGCCGCCAATGTCCAATCTCGTGACTCGGAAGTGTTCGCGGGACAGTATGGCGACTCCTCCGCCTCGCAGCGCGGTACGGGATCCCGACGGCGCTGTGCGGTCACATCTGGTGATGCGGTATCCAGGAAAGACCAGCACTCTGTCGGTGATCTCTGTCCGTAGCCAAGTCTCGGAGACGCATAATATGTCGAGTTGGTGCCTATCCAATAGCAGGTTCACCTCGTCCAGTCTTGGTGCTAAGGACCTGGCATTAATGTGTCCGAACTGATATGATTTCCCGGTGCCGCTTGGTGGTTGTCTTCGTGGGAGAGCCGGGCGGCACTCTACACGGCGGGGGACTTCCCCAGTGCCAGGAGTAGTCTGTAGGGGAGCACTCCTTTGAGCTGATGCTATTGCTCGTTGCATCGCTCTCATTTTTACCTGTTGTCCACCCCGGCATCCTCGCCTCCTCAGCCGGCGTCGGCGTCCGACCGGGACCAATTCGGCGGGGCGGACCAGACCAGGGGACGGCTCGACTTTGTTTACTTTAGCGCCGGCTGCGGCCGAGCTCGGCTGGCCAGGGTCGGTCCGAACCTTCGGACACGCAGACATCTGCGGCGGCTGTCCTAGGGGGCGGGGTTGACGGGGGTGGAGAGGTGCGAGACGATTGATGGTGGTGTTCTGGCGCCTCTGCGGCTGGTGGCTGTTCGGCGGCTAGTAGGCATGGCGATAGTTCTATATTTTTCGCTGATTACTCGGTTGCTTGCACTGATGATGAAATTTGTATGACGGAACCTCGAACTTAGTTTTATTATGAGTCTTGTCTAATGCTTCCGAGGGGTTCTCTCGGAGAATGTGGCTCGCCCTCACACAATTCAAACGTTAGTGACCGTTGTAATATCAGAAATTAATAAGGCGATTGTCGGCTAATTAAAACACTCACAGTTTCGGCGGTTTCACACAGTCACGATCAGATGGTGGAATTTCCATGCGCACACTGTAACACTGCGATGTTTCCTTGTTCTGGGATAAATCTACGAAACGGTGATGAGCGGCCGGGGGTCGCTGTCAAGCGCCCGCGACCCGACCGCTCACTCCGACCGATATCTAGCGATCATGACTATTTTGACACTTTTGGGCTTGGTTACTTTTGAGTCCACCCTGTACCCAGAAATTTCTGGCAGTGTGAGCACTTATGAGCAGGTGTGTTTGTGATATGGACCCGAATTGCCACTGTAAAACCGCCTACTGAGGTAGGTCTGAGGAATAGGGTGTTAAGGTTTCTTGATGACATCAAGCTGTTAACAGTGACTAGCAATAATGTTCAATCCAGCAGGGGCGTCGATTTGTATCCTTTTGTGGGGGCCATGGCCCCACCAATGTTGATCTTGGCCCCCTCAATGTTGATTTCCCCCCCAATCACTAGCGGATCCAGGGAGGGGCCATTCCGGCCATGCCCCCCCGAAGCGCTTAAAAGGGGGCCATAGTGTCTTTTGGCCCCTCCCCCCGAAACCAACAGAATTAAACTGAATTAAAATGCAGTAGCCTTTGCCGAGGTTAAAAAATCTCGTCTGGATGAAAGAATCTCGAATTTTAAACGTATTTTGTATAATTGTTTGGAAGCCAGTATGGTAGCATATTACATTCTGACACACATCGATGGTTCTATGCTGCTCAAGTTATGCTTACAGCAAGAGTTGACAAAATCGGATCTGCCAGTGTGTACACGTGCACGAACGTTGACGTGGTACAAGACGTTGAACGTGAACGTGAACGTTTGGTAAATAAGAACAAAAATCCCGTAACTTAGAAGCGGTGGAGGTAGGCTGGGACCCCTACACAGGAAATTATGTTGTCCTTAATTGTTATTGTAAAAAAAATGGGTCCCTTTGACAAATAGTGGTAGAAATCCGATGCTTTTAACCAAAAATAGTGTGAGAATGGGCACCCTCCAAATCCGTTCGACCCTTCCCCTGATGCAATTCCTAAGTGCGCCCTGGGGGAAGGGGGAGGGAGCTGACGCCGAAAACCGAAAGTTGCCCCCCCCCCCAAACCGTTGGGCTAGATCCGCCAGTGACCCCAATAACCTATGCTATTTGTATGCTGAGAAGAAAGTTAAAGGAAAAAAAAAAAAAAATCACCATGCTACTCACAAAGCTTATTTGACGCCAACCAACACATTTTGTACTGAAATGAAACAAATTTGAATTGGATAGTGGATTGACGCTCCACCTTTTACTGCAAAATGGAAACTTTTGTCGATAAAAACAAAGCAGTTGGATTTCCTTCCACTTTGCAAGCACGACTTACATCATAAAATGTCGAGATTAGCTCCTGCTGATTCATTTTAAACCAGATTGTTTGAAAAATCTGCAAAGCCCCTGGACAACAATTGCATTGTCATAATGATGCTTGCACACATGACCAATGGCAGAAGCACATGCTGCATGTGCATGTGACATGCATATGGAGCTTGAACTGGATTCGTCCCACTCAATTTCCAGTAATCTTCAAACTTGCACACAATCCAGTCCAGTCAACAACAATCAGTTTTCATTGAGATTGTGGATATACAAACTATATTTATCTTCAGCAGTCAATCCATCGTACTATAAGCTTGATATTTACCTAGGTACCCACCTATATCCCAATGACAATGTGCATATATTCAATATCAATATGCAGCACCCCAGTCTCGACCTGCACCAAGAGCCACATCAACATGTAATATCTGCTAGCTTATGATACCATGAAAGAAAAAAGTCAGCAAGAAGCTGCATGCACACTGTATTATAATCGCCATTCTTGAAGAAAGCAATAGGTAGGTACTAGGCCGTAGCTTACAAGACTTTCTAAACGAACCTTGTAAGCAAGGCCATTTAATCAGGTACAGTCACTAGATGATTTGAATGATTCGGACTGATTGATCGTGACGTAACCAGTTCGATGTAGCCCGATTCCTATGCTGTACAGGGTTTTGTTCCTATGCGATTTCCGAAAAAAACATATATCGGATTATATTGCGCCATTTCGCATGATTCTGGCACCGAAAGAGGGATCAATTCGCTTTCTTTCACCAATCTATCTACCACTTTTGCTCTAGCAATCGAAACTATCGCGGTATCTAGCGTCAAAGTTTTCTTTCACACTGCCCAACCCGCATTCCAAACTTCGGGGTAGTTACGCCCAGCCGTGTGGCGCAGAGGTACGAACTCAAACTCGAGATCCAGAGTTGGCGGGTTCGAATCTCTCCAAGAACCCTGCTTTTTCAACCGCATTATTTTGCATTTTTTAATTAGGTAGGAACATTACTGCGTGCCATCACACATATTGAACACGCTAACAGCAACCTTCATCCTTGGCAACGCGGTACATAGTTTATCGTCGCTTTACCAAGGCTTATTTACTGACGCACTCGAGCAGAAATCGGGCATATTCCAAATTCGGTGAAGAAATTCGGCGCAGCATGGCAATCGTACTCGTGACGTCACAGCTCAGAAATATGGGCCTATGGCGGCTGCAAAAGTGACAAACACCTGCTTGTAAGTTATATAAGGTCAAAGCCCATCACCAAATGTGTCTGGAGAGACTTGATAGACACTAGCGCGCATTAAATACCACAAATCGTGATGGCCATTCCTCAGAACATCCAAAATCGTAACATCCCAATAAAAATTCCAGTTACAGAAATTCCAGCGCCTAAAGTCTAAATTTTAGGTTGCGGTAGACAAATGTGACGGACGTGAGACATTTCTGGTGCAATTGCGCGCAGTGTTTAATCCGGAGGCCAATCTCATGTAACGTCGTACTGATTCGTTTTTTTGTACTTCGCACCTTCTGATGTATCTGCAGATTGGTGTGGTTTAAATAGTGAATAAATAGCTTGCTGATATTTAATTCCTAAAGGAATAGTAGTTGAAGAAGTTGGCAGGTAAGCTTGAACAAGTCCAGTCCATGCCTTTTTCTGATTTGTGCTCAGGGTTTCCATGTTAATATCACATAACTACCACGTTTGTCTTCAAGAAGAGCTGCTTTTAGTTTACCTTTATTAATATTTTCATTCCACTGCTCTTAGTGCTTTTCTGCCCAGGATTGGGGCACCGAGTGTTGCATTTCCGTCCAGGGGTTGGCACATCTTTTGGTAAATTTACAGCTTAAGGTAATTTCTGATTTCTTGATTTTTTTTTAATGCAATGTTTAGGAATGTGATGAACATGATGTTACTGCTCATTTTGGTAAATTTGTGTTTGAAGGTGTTTTATGAATTCGTGGAATGTATCATTTCAATGCAATGTTTATGAATGTGACTCAGGTGATGGGACCACTCATTCTATATACAAATGCATACATTTCAGGTTGTGAGCAAAATAACACCAAAAAAGGCTTTAAATCAGACCTGATTTAAAGCCTTTTTAGCCTTTAAAAAGCCTTTAAAAAAATATTCTACCCTATGTCACCTGTGACATAGGGTAGAATATCTTCTTTTTTTAAAAAGAAATGCAACATAACCTAACCTAACCTAGCCTAACCTCCCTTTTCGAGAAAAACAAAACCAACACATCAAGTTGTAAAAATTCCAAGCAACAATATATTTTTTTTTTAAATAAAAAACGTAACCCAACTTAACCTAATCTCACATAAGCAGCTGTTGAAAAAAAGATCCATTTCCTTCAAATTTTGGAACAATTTTTGCAAAAAATGTCAAACTTAAAACACCTAAACTAATCTAACATCACCAAACCTAGCCCATTTGTTTGCTTTATGGAGGCAAATGTGTAATAACTTGTCTTGTTACCACCTTCAAGCACAATAATTCTGGTTAGATTAGGTTGGGTTAGGGTTCTTGGTTTGTAAAATTTCAAGAAGATAAATTGCTTGATATTTTTCCAATTTTGTTTTTGTAATTGTTTTCTCGAAAGTCAGGTTAGGCTAGGCGATTGTAAAAGTGTACCGGAAACGTAACGCATCGTCACCGCCACTATAAATAGACCATTTCCCCTTCTAGAAGGCCGTCGACATGGATGTGACGTCATGGAGGCTTCTACGCCCTCGACCAATCCGCGACCGAGTGTCTCCCGAAGTCACTAGCGGCCGTGCGGCCTCAGCCAGTCCGGCTTGAATACTCTGAGCGAGCGGACCGCTGCTACGCGTGCGCGCTTCCCAACTAAATTCGGCTTCTAAATTCATAGGAAATGCAGTATCACGGCTTACCTTCCGAGGAGAACGTACTGTACGGTGTCTGTAGTTCTCATAAAAAGTCATAAAAGTCATAAAGTATTAAGGCTTAATAAGAGCCACAGGGGCCCATCTGGGTTAAGCCTATCTAGAAAAGGTACTAGAATGTACATACTCCCACCCCAATCAATCCCTTATCCCAAGTTCCTAGGAAGCTATATATCCCAGCCCATCTAACACCACTCACTTGCTACCGCCTAACACCCTCAATAATCACAAGCTCCTCCCATCACACCCATCGTGCCACCATAGACAACCTCATCAGCATCACATCCCGAAGGAAGGTGCCGAATCCACTGCTAGGCACATCCCACAGAAATTCATAAAGCGTTCAGACTTAATAAGAGACTCACGTGCTATTGCATAATACCCTCAACAATTACAAACTCCTCCCATCATACACATTGTGCTACCATAGACAATCTCATCAGTATCACATCCCGAAGGAAGCTGCTGAATCCACTGCTAGGTACACCCTATATAAAGTTATAAAGCATTTAGACTTAATAAGAGACTCACTTGCTATTTCATAACACAGTCAACAATTACAAACTCCTCCCAATTCCCACTCCTCCCTGTCGATCAACCTTCCCTGGAATACAGAAAAACAATCCCCCTATTCTTATAATGATTGTCTATGCCGTTTTTAAAGATGTTCAGTGTGTTGCTACTGACAATGGTTCCTGGCAGCTGGTTCCAGTGTTCTACTACCCTGTTGGTGAAGAAAGACTGTCTTAACCTTGTCCTGCTGTGATTAACTTTAATTTTGAATTGATGACCTCTAATTGCATCATTTCTGTTAAATTCAAACATTTCCCTGAGATATCCCTGTTCCTGACCATGAACAAATTTAAAAACCTCGATGAGATCTCCTCTCAGCCTTCTATATCTAAGTGAAAACATGTTCAATTTCTTCAGTCTTTCCTCATATTCCAGGTTGCCTATACCATTAACCATTTTTGTTGCCCTCTTTTGTACTCTCTCTAAAAGCCAACAATCTTTCTCATAACTAGGGGACCAAGCTTGGACACAGTATTCCAAATGTGGCCTGACATATGCACAGTAAAGCTTCCTGATGACCTCCTCACTTTTGTATGACACATTCCTCTGTATTGCCCCAAGCATTCTTAGTGCCTTCTTCCTGGCTTCTTTGGTCTGTTCTGATGCCCCCAATTTTGTGTTCAAAATAACACCTAAGTCCTTCTCCTGCTGAGTCACAGATAGTACTTGGCCACCCATCAAGTATGGAGCCTTCATATGCTGCCTACCTACATGCATGACTTTGCACTTATCAAAATTAAACTTCATTTGCCATTTTTCGGACCACTTCACTAGCTCGTCTAAGTCTTTCTGCAGCAAAACCTGCTCATTTTGCCCTGTTATTGCCCTAAAGATCTTCAAATCATCCGCAAATTTCAAAACCTTACTGCTTAGGCCACATTCAATGCTATTCACATATATAATGAACAATAGTGGCCCCAGTACCGACCCCTGGGGGACTCCACTAAGAACATTTTGCCATGATGACTTTGTACCATTTAGCATCACTCTCTGCTGTCTATCTGAAAGCCACAACTCTATCCATTTTAGGATGCTACCTGCAATACCATGGACCTGAAGCTGCATCATTAACCGTTTATGGGGTACCTTGTCAAAGGCCTTACTAAAGTCAAGATATGCTACATCAACCTGATTTCCCTGATCAAATTGTTCTGTAGCAAAATTCAAAAAGTCCAAGAGATTTGTGAGGCACGATCGCCCTTTTCTAAACCCATGTTGAGTATCTTGAATCAATTTGTTTCCTTCCAGAAAACTAACTATTCTATCCTTGATAATTGATTCGAGTACCTTGCAGACTAGGGATGTGAGGCTTACTGGCCTATAGTTTTCAACTTTCCCTCTTTCTCCTTTCTTGAAAATAGGAACTACATTTGCCCTTTTCCAATCTGTTGGAATTTCATTTTGCGAAACTGATCTACAAAATATTATACTAAGTGGAATTGCCACTTCCTTTTCAGCTTCCCGCAATACCCTAGCATAAATTCCATCGGGTCCTGCTGCCTTGTTTGTCTTTATTTTTCTGATATAATTGAAAACAATATCACTATCAATGACATCAACATCGTGTATCTGATCACCTGTCACTGAACTGTGGTTCACGGTTGGCAGATTAGTCACATCCTCCACTGTAAACACTGATTTAAACTGCTTGCTCAGCTCCTCAACCATCTCACTATCCTCACTCAATATAGTCCCATTTACATCCAGTGGACCAATTGTGCTTGAAACTTTACTTAGCTTGTAGAAGCTAAAGAACTTTTTACTGTCCCCATTACAGTTCCTAGCCAAATCCAATTCTTTTGCTCGCTTTGCTGCTCTGATTTTCTGCTTCACAGCGTCTCTAGATTTTTGATACGACCTTAGATTTACGATATTTGAAGCCTCCTTAAATACTCTAAATGCACCTTTCTTAGCCTTAATTGCTTTCATCACATCTGGTGTAAGCCATGCTGGCTTTCCTACCCTTCTTTTGCGCCTTTGCTTTTGGGGGACATGTCTAATCTGAATTTCCCTCAAGTAGGATTTGAACTTTTCCCACATTTCACAGGCATTTAAATCAAAGAATTCTTCTTCCCATTTTATGGCACTTAAAGCCTCTCTCATGCAGGCAAAGTCTGCCCTGTTAAAATTTGGAATCTTTGCCAAATTATCCTTGATTGTCCCTGATACCTGTGCCTTGAATCTCACTATGTTATGGTCACTTCTTCCCAGAGTTTCTCCTACAGTCAAGTCTTGAACTAAATCACTTAAATCTGAGAAGACAAGGTCCAAGAATGAGCCCTGCCTGGTTGGTTCCATTACAAACTGGTGTCAGAACAAGTCCTCTTCAAGGCATTTCCTAAACAGTTTACATGATGGGGAGCCAACACCAGCATTTTCATATCCTTTTAGATTAAAGTCACCAAGAATAATGCATTTCCTCTGAAAGTTTCTACTGATTTCCTCACAAATCACCTTATCAAGCTCCAGTTGCTGAGAATGTGGCAAGGTTCCTGATCGATACAAAGCTCCTATCCTCAGTTTATTGTTGTTGCCTTTTCCCACAGCAACATCGAGCCAAATGGACTCCACAGACACATTTTTCACCCCATCTACTACTTTTTGAGAACTGTATAAGCTATTCACATAGAGCATTACACCACCCCCTTTCACTGCTGGACCCCTATTGCATGAAAACATATTGTATCCCTGGATCTCATAGTCCTGCAAGTTATCCCCAAAATATCCCTCACTGACCCATGCCTCAGTAATGCAAACAAAATCTGGTTTCTCCTCAGCAACATAACACTTGAACTCATCAAATTTGGATCGAATGCTCTGAGCATTAAGCATCATACACTTAACAAAAGTTCCATGACCATCTTTGGCTTTTTTATGTTGAGTAGCTCTATCATCTCTGGATGAGCCACCACTCTGCCCCCTTGATCTACTGCTACCCCTATTTGCTGACTGTGAGGTTCTATTGCCTATGCTGTCACTATTGACATATCCCTGAGATGGCAATGCCAATTCTTCCCTCCCCACCCCATTATCTAGTTTCCCTGAAGGACATGTTCGTATACTTTGCCTAACACTTGCACCCCTTCTCAGAGAATTGCAAGCCATCCCTCTGCCATTCTCGTGTGATCGTGGAGTGCTGCAGTGCAATACAGGGCAGCAAAAGGTACTGGTACTTTCGTGACTGGAGTTATCGCGAACGTCGAGGTTGCTAGACTTTCGCGTGCCAATAAGGACTTTCCTACAATTGCATGGCACAGTGACATACCGAATGGGGAGGGGGAATTGTGGGTAGTTGCCTCCCCCCCCCCCCCATCCTGACAGGTTGTGGGGCCCCCAAGAATCCGCCGAGCTCAGGAAAAAAATGCGCCATGCTCCCTAAAAATTCTACTCGGTCCACCAAAAATCGCACCGGGGCCCATACAAATCACATTCGGGGCCTCCAAAAGTAGCGCAGGGGCCCCCAATAATGACGTTTACGCCTCAAAGGTTTGCACCTGTGCCCCTTAAAATTAGGTTGGGGCCGCAAAAAAGTCGTGGCGGGGTTCAAGAAAATCACGACGGGGGCCACAAACGGTCGGGCCGGGGCCTCATGAAAATCACGCTGAGACTGGGGTACTAAGAATTATCACCCGGGCCCCTGAAAATCACGCTAGACGCCTGACAGGTCCCACCGGGGCTCTAAAGGTCTCCTTGAGATCACCCAACAAATGAAGCCGGGTAAATGAAAAACAGTCCGGACACGGAAAATCAATCTGGGATCTCAACAATGGCTCCAAAATCCCACAAAACTTGTTGGGCCCCCAAAAACGTGTCGTAGCCACCGCAAGGGATCCCAACAAGTGACCACGGGGCCCCCAAAAATCGCACTTAAACCCAAAAAAATTAACGCCGCTTCTCTTGAAAATCTCACTGGGGCCAAAACGTCATGCCGGAGCCCCACAAGCTGCAGCTGGCTTCCCAAGGACCAATATATACCCGGAATGTCACCCTGCGGACACAAAAATTACGTCAAGGATCCACAAAATAAGAAGTATTCGGACGCCGGAAAAGAAACCTATTGGGGCACCGAGAAAAAAAACGCACCGAGAGCCCGAAGAATCTTACCGGGGTCCAAAAATAGGCTGCAGGGGCTTATAAAAATAGACTTCACCACAAAAACCACAAGGAGACTCTATCGAATCGACCAGAGCACCGGAAAATTCATAATGGGTCCCGAAAGAATATTATCCGAAGGGCCTTTCTACTCTCGATCGTGCAATCTGCGGGGAAAAAAACACGTTGAGCAGCCGTAGTGGCGTACTAAAGGGAAAAATTCCTGTCCCTAATGTTAGGCACCAAGGAAATACTTTCACCCATCGTCATCACTGTTCAGGTCTGCTGTGCTCTGATGCTCCATCAGTGCCGGTGTGTTTTAGCCTGCATCTGATCGCTGAAGTATTTTTATTTGGGCCGGTGTACGTTTGTTGGTGTGTGGAGTGAGGACGATGGTAACGGTGACGGTGACGGTGACGATAGATCCGAGCCCACTATATGGCACTGCAGTCGCATGCTATTACTCAGAGTTGTTATGGTGACATGTACTGTGCACTGCTCTTTTAATTATGCGACTTCACCAGTTATTGGACGATTTTTCCCGTTGTTGAGAATGCTGAATAAACATAAACATACACATCGTCGAATACAAAATCAGAAGTTCTTAGATCTGAAAATATAGTGGCGAAATCCGATGAGTTTTTTTTTTGGGGCCTAGTGCGTTGGCACTTCGCCCCCCCCTCCCAAATGTTTTTTTTCCAAAAATCGACACTCCTGCAATCCGGTAGTATTCACCATACGTGGAGAACCTAAAAAGTGGGCTGATCAATGGCAGATTTATTTAAACGATGAAAAGTTTAAGGTCATGCATCTGGGGTCTGGAGGTGAGACGTGCAGATATACGATGGGACGAAGGGTACTGGTGTCATTGAAGGGGAAGATGTCATGTCATTCACTTAGGTGCATTATTTTCAAATGACCTTAAAGCGGAAATATACTGCACCTTAGCTAGGAACAGGGAAATCAGAATTGTTGGAATCATCAACAGGAATGTGAGGTATAAAAACAGGAGTCATGGGAAAAAAACTACTTAGTCTATGTGAGACTCATTTGGAATATTATGCACAGACGTGGAGCCCTTTTAGTTCAAATTTGTGGTGGACTGGGTGAGATTTATCCTGGTAGGTGTACACTATGTAGGCACCTTTAGGTAGGCATGAATAGAGTTTAAAATTATTGATGTGGAATGTATGTGGATGAGTGTGTTATGCAATATCAAGTGAATGCTGCTGGATAAGTTGGGGTAGATAGATCTTTGGAACAGGGATATGGTATTGATTTGTGTGTTCTGTTACATGATCCATGAGAATGTCACGCAAGATCAAGTGAATAGGGCTAGATATATTAAGTAAGGCAAATAGTTGGGGTAATCTTCCAGAAGTGTAGCTCACTGTTTCTTTCATTTTTTTAATGGCTTTCCTAAGATTCGCCAGGAGAAGCAGACCACTGCGAGCATTATCCCGCAGCGAACGCCATCGAGCACACTACCCAAGAAAGAACCCGCAGGGCTCTCGCACCGCTCCCCGTCTGTCGCGCACCAGGCAGCGGACAACCAGGAAAAACGTGCAAAACCCAGGTCAATATCCGTGATTAGGTGCTACGGCACCGCCCCGAGAGTCGCCCAGATTTCGGGTTGACGCCGCCGTAGCATGCTGATGCGGCCGCAGCGAGATGTCCGCTATCCCCGCTCAGCCAGGTACGCGTCAGGGGAGGGTGTGACAGGCCCCCCCGGATTTATCCAGAGAACACACTCAATGGTCAAACGACAAAGGATAAGCCTGCAGTGTGGCCAAGGGAGTTACGTTAAAGCGGCGGGCATAGGAGATTACCGCTCAAAGCCGTTGTTGTTTTTGTAATAAAGAAATATGAGGGGAAAACTCAGGATGCACGCAGCAAGCTTACACCTCCGAGGTACGTATTGAATCCTACCACGGAAGCGCCCACCTGGTGTGAAAACAGTCCGCATGCACCTACGGTGAAGAAATGGACAATATTGAGATGTAGACGAATAAGTGACCACAGTGGCGGAAGACCATTTCAAGACGAAGATCATCGAAACTGGCGCACTTGTTGCATGTAAAAAAGGTTGTTACGAAACTTGCTCTGGCGGCAGCGACGATTTTGAAGAGATGCAAAATTTTCTTTGTTGATTTCCTTCTGATTTTTTAGGTTAGGTTAGGAGGAAGGGGACATTGGGCAGATCACATGGAAGAAAGGGACAGAGGACAGGAGATGGAGGAAGGGGCAGGAGACGTGGGGATGATGTGAAAGGGACAGGGGCAGATAAATCGGGTAATTGTCCCTAATATAATCCTTCTGGTGATAATAAGAAGCAATTTTACTGGTGTGCATAACGAATAGGGAAATGGTTAAAATTGGGAAAGTTTGCACCTCTTCCTGAAGTCTTGAAGAAAAGAACGGAATGTAGTGAGTTTTCTAGTTCCAACCATTGTGACGTAAGAAGGTAAGCCCGAGGTTTCTAGTACAATCTACCAGGATTTTGGCATGTACGGCGACGTCACGTGAACATGCCAAATATATTTTTTTACCTGGCTAAGCATTCGTCTGTGGCGCAGCGAAGACAGAGTGTTAAGGTTTCCCGTCGCTCCACTAACCTCCACAAACCTCCACTGGTCGTTCCCGTCGCAAATCCAGTGGAGATTTGTCCTCCACCAACCTCCACCAGTGGAGCAAAAGCTCCACCAGCCAAGAAGCAGGGTCCAATCGTGATTTTTCAGTTGAGCTCAATCACAGCGCACTTGCGCCATATATTTGCGCGTAAACAACGTCCTCCATCATAAAAATCTCATCTGCATGCATCAACTGAATACCAGGATCATCCTTCGCAAAGGAAATGTGAAATTACTACAACTATGAATAGTAATCGAAGTAACAGATGCAGACCACATATGCATGCGTCATTCGGCCTAAGGGAAGATGTTACTTACCGGCCGGATCCGCCGCAATTACCGTGCCCCGAAGTGCCGCCGTTCACCCGGCGCCGACTAAAATCCTACCCGAGCCCAGGGCCTTGCTCGAGCCCGATCGACGAGGTCGGGCAAGTTGAGAAGGGGAAGTCAGCATCGGGTAGAGAAGCGCCTCGGGGCCGTGGGAGCCCGGCGGGTCCAGACACGAGATTATATGCTGTACGTTAAGAAAGCATGCTGTAACCAACCGCAAAACAGGGGGAGACGATGCTCAACCGAGAGGGAAGAGAGCCTGGTTCATCCCATAGGCGAAAAGAACATCTGTGCTCCCCGCAGTCTCTAAGGACACATACATAGCCAGAAATAACGACAAATTTGGTACTTTGTATAACAAGGCATACTATGTACAGTGTGCGACCATCTGGACAAACATTTGAAGGGCAATTTGACCAATTTGTGATACAGCGCCAAATGCGTCCTTTTTGTCGCGTAATTCACGCCGCTATCAGCTGATTTCTCCACCGGTCGTTCCCGTGGGCAAGTCTCAACTAGCCTCCACTAGCCTCCACTGAGTTCCTTCTGGTGGAGCCACGGGAACAGACTCTTATTGTCGGGCACAAAGTGGTTCTTCATTGTTGGTATGGGAAATGTAAAGATGAGGTTGAAAGTATTGTTTGGATTCCTGAGTTGTTGAACATGCTCCCAAGTTAGGTGCAGAATTTCTTCAGTGCATGAGATACAACAACCGGAACAACATACTTCAGGCCCTTATCGTTCCTTACCCTTGAAAGATCGACGAAATAGAACTGAAATAATGGCTGGATTTGCCGAATAAGAACCTAGGCCTAGCTACGTCTTGGAAGATTCAAATCTTGGATGTGCCATACACACCAGATGGAACCAAAATGCATGTTAAGATAGATGTACCCAAGTTCCATACCCATTGCTCAGCATATGGAAACCATGAGATTATGCAGCAAATTAGCATATCTGGCATGACCTGTGCCTCACTATCATCTGTAGCCCCATGTGAAATAATAAAATAAGGTATTCTATAAAGTAAGTGGCAAGTATCTACTGACACAGGTTACCAACATTGATTTAAAATGTATCTGTGTATCAGTATTTTGGTATTGTAATTATTACAAAACTGAGAGCACTACCTATTGAGGTCAGTTTTGATATAAATATCCTCATTTCCAACTATGCTGATTTTGTCAATAAAATATCCTTGTGAATTACCATGCATAGTGAATGCCATTTTCTTGCTGGAGTGCATATGCATTGGGGTATTCTTTCTACATGGTCACATCCCATACTGTAAAGCTTAGCAACTTGAGGTGCACTGCATGCATCAACTGGTTCACAGAAGACATATGGGTATTTCTGTCTTAAAGGGTGTTTTTGGAATTTTTGGATTTTTGTCCCGAATATTATGTTTATTAACGTGATTCGGAAGATGTGATCATTCGTTTTCTCCGTAAATGCTTACGTCTCGGTTAATCTTAGTGATAATATCTATCATGCTCTATATATGCCACACCGCTGTTGTTTGTTGTATAATTTATCCATCCCTCACCTGGCACTTCTCAGACGTGATTAAAGGGACATTCAACACTTCACGCAGTTGATTCAACACTTTTTCACGTCAAAAATGCTTCATTTCCGCCTCTTTGCCACATAGATGACACCACCACTATTTCACTGCAACACAGAAAAAACTAAGCAGAGCACGGCTTGCGGCCATGATGTACGGATGACGTCACAATAAATATTATGCTTGTTTTAAAATTATAATATATGAGTTTATATTAGTTTAGATAAGAGTAGATTGTATTACGTTAGGTTAGGTTGGGTTAGGTTTTCCTATTTAATTATTAATTATCATACTTCTTGTTGGAAGTCGTGAGGAAAGACGACGAGACCGAGCAGAAGCCGACTCTTTTAAATATCACTTTGCAGTCCGTCACGATAAACATTACGCTTGTGTTTTTAAATTAAAATATATGAGTTTATATTAGTTTGGATAAGAATAGATTGTATTATGTTAGGTTAGGTTAGGTTAGATTTTCCTATTTAATTATGAATTATCATACTATTTGTTGGAAGTTGTGAGGATAGACGAGACCGGGGTCACAGGGGTCACTTTGAGGTCAACAGTTCAAAAATGGCTTTGGTGTGTGTAGGTTGTGATCCAGTGCCATATGATGTAATCAAACTTTGCTATAAGGACAACCAAGCGAGCTTAGACTTCCTTAGATGCCACGGAGTTCTTCCTGCCAGAGTTGTCTGCTCTAAGTGTTCCAAGGCCTGCAGGTTGCAGGAGAGTAGGCATCGGTGGGAGTGCACCGAGACGTTTTCGTGTCGCCAGAAGGAAGGAGAAGAAGAGGTGTGGGTTTGTCACAAGCAACTACAAAGGAACTTTTCTCGATGGAACCCGCCTGGAACCGTGGCAAGTTGTGTGTTTTATTAATCTGTGGTTAGATAAAGCCGGGACCATCTTATTAAGGTATGTGAACGTTTGTAGCGTTAGCCAATCGAAGCCTCAGTCCCATGCCTATGACGTCATCATACCGTACCGACGTGACTATGACGTCATCGTTCAAATTGAAAAGTAAGCATTTACGGAGAAAACGAGTGATCGCATCCTCCGAATCACGTTCATAAACATGGTATTCCGGGAAAAAAATCCAAGAATTCATAAAACACAGTTTAAGAAAATTTACCGACATATGACCCATGGAGGAAAAGGCACACTCAGTGCTTATTTGCTATGGGTCTATGACAGGGTCTAATGACAGCATAATTAATCCAGGTGTTTGTAATTCAGTGGTTAAGCTGAGCATCTGGCACTCCAGAGGTATGGGGTTTGATTCCTTGCAATGCCTCCCTTCCTGCCAGGGCAAGAGGCAGGCAACACCATAAGGCCTCAGCTGTGGAGTGTGTCATAAAGCCACAATCCAATCGAACATAATTAATCCGTTAGATACAGTTAAAATACTTGCATCCAAATAGCTTGGACGAGTGGTCTAGGGGTAAGATGCTTGTCTTGCAATCAAAAGATTTTGGGTTTGAATCTCACCTGTTGCGACTCTTCGTCAGCGACCAATCAGCATGAGAGATTGGCGACGCTATATGACTCAATGGTCGACGTGTCATAAAGCCAATAACCAACCAACCATCCAAATAGCTCTTTGGGCTCTCTGGATATTGCCAGTTTGTTTTACACATATTCTCTATTTGGATGGGTGGTTGTGATGTGAGTTATATGGCTAGTTAGTCTTGTACCATGTATTGGTCATTTTAGCCTGATTCCAATCATATTCTACAGTTTGATATCTGGTGAAACCAGCTGACATTTTGGGCTGTATTATAGTTCCAGGTTTTTCTTTTGAAGGCTGCTTATGGATATGTTTTGAGCTATCAATGAATAGCATTGATGGTCTTCTGTTCCCAGCAATTAGCATTCTGGAAATCTTGGAAATATTTAAGAATTGATCATCAAGAGATGAGCATGAGATGAATAAGAGCCCTTGGGTCTCTTATTAAGTCTAAATGCTTTATAACTTTATATAGGGTGTACCCAACAGTGGATTCAGGACCTTCTTTCGGGATGTGATACTGATGAGATTGTCTATGGTAGCACAATGGATATGATGGGAGGAGTTTGTAATTGTTGAGTGTGTTATGCAATAGCAAGTGAGTCTCTTATTAAGTATAAATGCTTTATAACTTTATATAGGGTGTACCTAGCAGTGGATTCAGCACCTTCCTTCGGGATGTGATACTGATGAGATTGTCTATGGTAGCACAATGGGAGTGTGTTATGCAATAGCAAGTGAATTGGTGCTAGATAGGTTGCGATATATAGCTTCCTAGGAACTTGAGATAAGGGATTTATTGGGGTGAGAGTATGTACATTTCTAGTACCTTTTCCAGATAGGCTTAACCCAGATGGGCCCCTGTGGCTCTTATTAAGCCTTAACACTTTAGGATTTTATGACTTATCAAATTGTTCAATTAATGACAAACTTTCCAGCTGACCCATTGTAATGGGCCTCACAAACTGCATGATGAATATCCTCATGAGGTGTTTTTGTGGATATGGTTCATATTTATTTTTGTATTAAAAATACATAATGAACTGACAGGCCACTTGAAATACCAACATATATCCCAAAGACCTGTCAAAAAGGCAACCAGTCACAGGCAGGCATTTAATCCTAACATTTCCCACCTTTGTGTATCACCATTAGGTATGCCCTAAAGGTATCTGGTGACCATTTTCCAGTAATTATGAAATTGTATTGATTATGCAAACTGAATAGATATTCATTATTTCAAATTTCTTGACTGCCAAGAAATGTGCACATGCTGGCTTCTGAATTCTATCAAGCATGAATGAATGGGTTTTGTATCTCCCACCGTTTAGCCTACAATAACATGCCATTCAAAAACTTGCAGAGATGAAGAAATCAGTATTGAACTTAGTATATTTACAAGGTGTATTTTCCTCACTTTTTTGCAGAATGTTCATGACTACCCTACACTGATGACCTAAGCTCAATCAAAAGGTAAGCTGCTCATTTGTGTTTGATTCTGGCTGTTTTGATGACATATTGGCTATGTGTTCTACCCAGTTGTTTGCAATCCTCCATGCAATGCAGCACCTGAAATTAAACAGGTTTGAAAAGGTCATAGTTCATGTTGACTCCCAGGCAATGACACTGACAGCAAACTCTTGAAGCAATATCTTGTCCATCAGCAAATGATTTGAAATTCACCATGAATGAATTGAAGAAAACTACAAAATGCAAATACCTAGGATTCCCAGCCATATGGAATTTCTGGGAAATGAGAAGGGCAACATGCAAGCTAACAGACATCCAAACTTAAGTTTTTGTATATTATCCCAAGTATTTACCCACGTGTAATACAGTGTACAAACTAAAAAAAAACGGAAACTCAAAATTTCGACCAAGTTCATAGAAAACAAAAACCAGTCTGAAATAATTACAAAGAATTGAACAGCACAACTAAAAGGAGCTCAGACCGGTTCCTTTTTCATTTTAGGTGGTTATTATACCAGTCGGGGGGGACATCCGTTGTAACCACTCTTGAAATACCTCTAATTCTATTGATCCACTGGTTACAGTCAGTATGCCACTATGGGACGTCACGGCCAGCGACCTGGCGGCGGAGCTGCGCCCCCTGCTGCTGGAGCTGGGTCTGCTGACAGCCGACGCGGCCATGTGCGCCGTGCTGGTGTCGGCGGCGCGAGCCGTGGGCCGCGCCGTCGGCCGCGTTCGTGACGCGTCCGTGTTCGAGGCCGATGCCGAGCTGGCCGACTGTGTGGCGGCGGCCGGCGGCCGACTCGAGTTCGCCGCCGTGCGCGGGGTGGTGCGGCCGCTGGCCGAGCCCATCGCGGCCCGCGCCAACCCCAGCCTGCTGGGCGTGCTGCAGCGGCTCTCGCTGCAGGTGAGCAGAGTTCGCCGCCGTGCGCGGGTGGTGCGGCCGCTGGCCGAGCCCATCGCGGCCCGCGCCAACCCCAGCCTGCTGGGCGTGCTGCAGCGGCTCTCGCTGCAGGTGAGCAGAGTTCGGTCGGAGCAGTTCTCGTGCCGGCTCAGTTTTCAGTTCAGTGTCACAGCTCAGTTCAGTGTCCCAGTAAGGCTCTTCTACTACCCAGGTCCATGTGTTCCATTCCGGCCGACCTCCAGAAAACTGATGTAAGTTGGTGTGTATGCTTGAATTTTGCTTCACACTGTTCTTCACTTTGATAATCAGCTTCATATTCTTGAAATATGTTTCATTGGACCCAAATTAAATGGTCCACTGTCTTAAGTTGGAACACTGCATTCTAGGACATTTTGATGCAAATATGTGTCGGTTACTTCTTCAAAACATAGTTCTTTAATTTGACCTCACCTGTGATTTCATCGGTGACTGAAGAAAATTGTGCTGTATGTTCATCAAGCTCCCATAATAAAGCGGCATTGACTACCGTTGTTCGATTGCTGTCTGTACCTGTAAACTTGGGGGACGAGTGGTCTAGGGGTTAGATGCTCGTCTCACAATCGAAAGATTGTGGGTTCGAATCTCACCTGTCGCTACTCTTCGCCCGCGACCAATCGGCGTGAGAGATTGGCGACGCTATATGACTCAACAGTCGACGTGTCGTAAAACCAATAACCAACCAACCAACCTGTAAACTTGGCTACTTTGGTATGTATGCAGGACGCTAAGAGCTCGCCCTATGTTATTGATGCTGGCTAATGCCCAAATATTTCCAGGCTAATCAAGGTACTTCGCTCCCTTTCATGAATGCTCTTGTAACATCAATTAATTTTGTTCTCGATAAACTTATTCGTTCTCTCTATGCTAAGAACGAACGATCATTGACACCCTTCTTCATTTGATGAAGCTGTACCAGGTGAGACATGACCGGTGCATCGCCAGTGATGTCGCTACCTCTCCAACGACATGGCCGTTACCTCATCTGTGACGTGGTTGCTACCTATCGAGTGACGTGGCCGCTACCTATCCAGTGACGTTGCCGCTACCTATCCAGTGACGTGGCAGCTACCTGACCAGTGCCTTGCCCTTTGCGTGACCAATGACGTGGTCGTTACCTTATCAGTGACATCCCCGCTACCTCATCAGTGACGCCCTCGCTACCTCTCCAGTCACGTCCTCGCTTCCTCACCAATGGCGTCGACACTCGATGGGCGCAAAATGACCCTGGATGTCGACGCGCCCCTAAACTCCAATCCACACACAATGGCGTCGACACTACCTCACTCCTGACGTGGGCGCTACATCGCCAGTGACGTGACCATCATTTCACCAGTGACGTGGCTGCTGTCTCACCAGTGCCGTTTCCGCCCCACCACAGGAGTACACTGTGAATGCGAGTGGCGCCACCGGTTTCTGGTCGGAAAGACGTCGTACTCTGCACCAGGCGGTCAATGTGGTGCCGTTCGCGCTGTGTGGTTCTCAGTTGCACGTGAGTGGCGTCAGTCAGCCAGATGGTTTCGACGCTTCAGTGCTTCGATACGTAGCGTCACCAACCTCACATACCGATTGATCGCGGGCGAAGAGCAGCGACACACGATACTCGAACCACAACCTCTAGATTAGGAAAAGAGCACCTACCCCTGGACCACTTAACATGCGCACTAGAGGGGGGGGGGCGAAATCCGCCCATCCCTCTGGTTTTTCGTACATAACTCCCGATTTTACTGGTCGATATACGCAATTTTTGGCGTACCTGCTTACAAATGTCCGGCGCATCGTTTAGAGGAAGAAAAACGGAAATCGGCCTAACATTTTTCGAGTTAGAGTCCGTTAAAGTCAAAACATTTCGTAGCGCCAGACCACAAAAATTGGCGCTGATGGCGCTTCCCGTATATTCGCAAAAGTGTTCATGACAACACTAGCGACTTGTTTGATGTATATTGTTATGCTATATAGTATCAAGGTCATGTTACGTCACCGTGGTCAAGTTAGGTCAAGTTCATGACAGGTTAATGGAACCAAACTTGGTCAACTGAAATGTTGTCATAAATGCAAATGAATGTCATGCGATTGATGTCATTTTGCATGTTACTCCCTACACATCCTGAAAACTACTGTATGTTATTGTGTACCTAAGCGTTTCCATACTTTGTTCATGTACTTCACCCTTTTCTTCGCGAAGCCGATTGCGCCGAGCCGCCCGACGGAGCAGTCGGGCGGGCGGCCCGGTTCCGGTAACTGGAACACGAAACTTACCTGATAACGTGCTGTTATATGGGTGACCTGAGGTCAGATGCCGGGTCTAACATCTGTATTGGCTGCATGACCACTGCAGTCGATGTGCCCCCCCCCCGCATCTGTATTGCATCATTAGTCATGTCCAAAACATCATTGATGCCCATTTTGGAGCATTTAAACACAATGACAGCGATCCATTACAATGACAAGCCAAGCCACGCAAAACAAGCAAATTGTGACATATGTGACCTCATTTTATCTTGAAGATATTGGCCTAAGGTCATGCAATTTGCACACAGTAGAGTTCACTGCAGCATCCATCCACCCTGATAATTTCGTTACTCCAGCTTTAATAGGAGCCGATATCTTAGGGGGGTGGAATCCGCCCCCCCCCCCCCCCCAGTGCGCGTAACTTTCAGAGGCCCTCCAGGACGGGTGTTAATCGCATGGCATTGGTGGTGTCGGTGATGTCAGCTGGTGCGTTCCACGACAGATCGACCAAATATTTTCAAATAGTACACCCCTACATTTGTATTTCGACCGAAATTTGTGTACAGGGTAGACGTATGCTCTGAACACGCCTGAACAAGTTTTAACCCGATCCGACTACCGGTTTCGGAGTTATAGCCTCCGGCAGTATTTTGAGGTCATGCAACAAGGGTATCTTTGGAGATAGATATGTCATCGATCATGAAGAGGAAATGTGACATATTATGCATCTTTGAGAAGAAAAATGATTACAGAAAACATCCATGATAAAATATCGACATTCCTCACATTTGACCGCGTTATCCCATGACCTCGTGACATTCTGTGAACCCTAGCTCATTAAAATTGATTAATTTGACGGCAGACATACAAACGGGCATGATTTGGCTGCCATATAAAAATGAAAACGGAATTCGAGTATGTTTTCTCCCATTGGACAAACAATGTTTGTTTTACACAAGTATTTGAAACTTATTGATGTAAGTCTTATACTTTGTCTAAATACACTTCACAAAGTGCACGGTCACCCGTTACCGATAGGTCGTCCATAGCCTTGTATACATGTGACGACGTAATTTTACTTCGGAACATCTGGTGGTCTGGTAATCGAAACATCTGGCATGCAATGCCAGATGCATTGCATTGCATGCAGATAGGCATGCAAGGCCTCTAACAGTGCACCACCAAAATGTGTACCTGTTTTGCGTGACTACCGCGACTCGTGTTTAGCGTTCCTGTGTCCAATTACAGAGTTACTTTTGTTTGGTTCATCTTTGTGCTGAATGTCTTCAAACTCACAAGCCATTTCTGATCTGCGGAATGCAGAATGAGCTTCTAGTGTGACTGTGGTCGAATAGGCATATATTGATGATAGTGCAGTGCAGTATAGTATACCAGAGGAGCCAGCAGCATGTTTCGTCTGTGGCCTGACTGTGTCGCGGCCGATACTATGGCAGGTGACGGCGCTGCAGCGGGACTATGTGGTAGGTGACGTTACAACAGCGGAACTGTGTGGCAGGTGACATTACAACAGCGGGACTGTATGGCAGGTGACGTTACAACAGCGGGACTATGTGGCAGGTGACATTACAACAGCGGGACTGTGTGGCAGGTGACATTACAACAGCGGGACTGTATGGCAGGTGACGGTACAACAGCGGGACTGTGTGGCAAGTGACGTTACAACAGCGGGACTATGTGGCAGGTGACGTTACAACAGCGGGACTATGTGGCAGGTGACATTACAACAGCGGGACTATGTGGCAGGTGACGTTACAACAGCGGGACTGTATGGCAGGTGACGTTACAACAGTGGGACTATATGGCAGGTGACTGCACAACATCGGGACTGTATGGCGGGTGACGGTACAACAGCGGGACTGTGTGGCAGGCGGCGTTACAACAGCGGGACTGTATGGCAGGTGACGGTACAACAGCGGGACTGTGTGGCAGGCGGCGTTACAACAGCTGGACTGTGTCGCAGGTGACGGTACGACATTGGGACTATATGGCAGGTGACTGTACAACATCGGGACTGTATGGCGGGTGGCGTTACGACAGCGGGACTGTGTGGCAGGTGACCTTACAACAGCGCGACTGTATGGCAGGTTACGGTTCAACAGTCGGATTGCCTCGCTGCCGACCTGTACACCGTGCGAGACGAATACCTGCCGACCAAATCAACTCTGGCGCAGAGCGTCTGGCAGTGGCTGCTCGGCGAGCGCAAGCAGGGCATGCGGGACGTTGAGGAGCTGCTGTTGGTGGAGACGCGCGCCACCGGTTACGGCGAGCTGGCGCTGACCGAGCACGGTCTGGAGCTGCAGCCGCCTGCTGAGCTGCCCTACATCCTGACGACGCGCTCCAAGGCGGCGCTGCTGCGCGAGATGTGCGCCGAGCGGCGCGCGCTGCGCCTGCTGCTGGCGGCGCTGGTGTGGGCGGCGGCCGTGGGCTCTGCGTGGACGGTCCGGCGGCTGTGGGTCGGCCTGGCCGCGCGGGCGCGCCGGCGGCGGCTGGCCGCCCAGTACGACCAGATCCGCACGGAGCGCAGGCGCCGCGAGCGGGCCGGCGGCCAGGTGGCCGAGGCCGTCCAGTGCGTCGTGTGTCTGACCAACCCGCGCGAGGTGGTCGTGTCGCCCTGCCAGCACGTCTGCCTCTGCGTCGACTGCGAGGAGCGGCTTCCCAAGCGCTGCTGTCCGATCTGCAGGCACGAGGTGGCCGCTGTCCTGCCTGTGTACCTGGCCTGACGGATTGTTGTGACACTCAGCTCGCGCTTGTGCGGGGAACTGGGTTGATGCAGCGAGTGAGTCTTCGCGTTGTTTTCCGGGCTATCGTACTGCCGGCCACCAACTCCCGGAGGCGTGGGTCACCGTTCCTCGGGGCGATCACTGCTCTCATCAGCACCACTGTGGTGTGATTGTGTTGGTGGGACAAGTGACTGGAGTTGGAACACACAGTGGCGCAAGGTCCAGCACCAGTACGCCCGTACGTGGACTGAAAGTCTGTTGTCACGTCAGTGTGTGATTATTTTCAAGTTTTTTTCTCCAACATCCGTGCTAGCGTATCTGTATGTCGCTGTTTAATACTGTGATGCCACTCTGACAGATCCACCTTTATAGTGATATAATTACTGGTCAGTGTCCCGCCATTTTCATATAAGTAATGGCAGGGTTAATAAGGTGTTCAGTCTGAGGGAAGTATCCGATACCTGAGTTCGTCGACTAATAAATGGCCTTCTGAGCGTGTGATCCACCCACGGTTGTCCTAGCTGGTCACTATTGCCAAATTATATCCAATGATGCCAAACCTTTGCAGTACATCAGACATGCACTTGTAATTCCGTATATGTTGCTTCGGTTTGAACGAACGGGTGTGCCTTAGGCCATTTTATGACAACTGTATTAATGGGTGTTTTTAAAAGTACCCATCCGAATAGAACGTTTGGGATAATTACTTGTCAGACATGTCACGAACGCATTGATTGATGGAGTCGTCCTTGTAGCGTGTACGTACCCCATGATAGTCTTCGAGATGTGCTACTCCCAACTCACTACTTCCATTGATAGATGTATGATTGGTGTTCGACTGTTTATGGGAGCATGCATCTTGCCTTCACTATGAGTAAGGTCGGTGTAGTATCCCGTGAGTTTCACGTAGCGTTCTGCTGGGGGTTATTCTATGTTCTGATGGAAAGTCTGCACAATCATAGAGGGAAACGTCACTGTTTACTGACTCACCTTCTGTTTGAGTGAACGTTGGGAAAACATGCTGTTCCTTGATTTTTTGCATCATTGTTCTCTTCTAAAATATATCCTCATGTCTATAATTTGGAGGTTGAATTGTGCTATTTGACAATGAACTATTATGTGATGAAGTGCTCAAGATTCGCTGGAAATTGCAAACTGCGATTCTAATGGCACGGGTTTGAAGAAAAATATCCTCTCCGTATTCAATCATCCCACAATTCTCGTCTCCTCATCCAGGGTTACACCGTACAAATCCAACTCCCTAGTTTCAGCCATCCCTAGTCATTGCCAGGAAACAAGAAAATCACGGCTATATTACTCCGGTGAGACTCGAAGTTTGATGCTCAGTTCCTTCGAACTGGATTCAGCTGGCTTTCCCGACTTCAATGGAGCATATCACCATATTATGGAAGGCTTGTATTGGTCAACTGCCGAGGTGGAACTCATTGTTGATTAAAGCTGCCGCCGTTGTCTCCGTAAGAGGGTTCTAGTCAGCGTGACGGGCCCAGGGGCCCTCCTATCGACTCGGGGGCCCTCACCAGATGTCTGCAGGCCCACTGGAGCGCCTAATTCTGTGTTCTTCGCCATAGCCTATTTTAAGCACGTGTTCCACGGCACGCGTGGCCTCTTCGGGGCCCAAGGGGAGGGAGAGCATAACCCCGTACCTCCGCCATTGAGTCGACATGTTTGAGGTGGCCCTGTAATCGCCATCATCGGCGCGAACTTGTTCTGCATCAGATAGATCCATACTCTCCAGACCTGACAAACATGCTGTGGGGTCTTCGATAACAAATGTATTTAAGTTTTAACTGGCGCTTTTTCATCCTGCTCTATCTAGGTAAGCACATCAACTAATCAGCCACCGTATTTCAAAGTAATGGTTCTCTGACACTCAAAATAGTTAAATTCCCCATGAGCTATATCGTTTAAACCATAAGCTGCAGATTTTACAAAACAACATTTGTAATTATCTTTTTACTTTTCTGCTTTGCGGTCTTTTCTACTTCATTTCTACTGTCGCCACTGATGATATGGCCCGGTGCGAAACCATTCTCTGAACGTAAATTGTCAACTCAACGCCAAAGTTACAGGCCGAATTTCATATTTGATACGATGAGCGTCGTGTCTGGCATGATCGCCACCATTGGAGTTGAGGCCGACAGGTACTCTCGATATTGTTTAAGAACAGTATGTTCATGGGCGTTCAATAGGAAAAAAAGCAACTACAACCGTAGATTTATCCTACCCAATTTTGTCGTAACAGGGCCGATGTTGCTTTGTATTGACTTAGGCTGGAACTTTCTTCTTTGCCATGCCGCCGCTCGGCGCAACTATGAGTCCTATGGGCAACAAATGTCGGCGCTTAACGCGATCGAGCCATGCCAGAACCTCAATAATGTCTGAAAGCTTCATGTCAAAATGTGAAAGATGACTGTTAGATATCTACAAAGATGGTCGAGTATGGCATCAGAAGGTTGCTGGTTTTTATGCCAGTTTATTTCAAACCCTTAAAAATTAATTCGGTAGTGCAGAACATCTGACGATATACAATTTAAATGAATACAAGGTGGTAATGGGTCACAAATCCTGGTATTGAGTGCAAAAAGGACGGTTAAAACTCAATGGAAGCAATTCAAGATGATATCAAAATGTAGCACATTCGATTTTCGTTAAGTTGAGAACATGGGAAATTGTCAGCACATTACGATGCAGCACAGTATGATGCATTTTATCACAAAAAGTTGAGTGGTCAATCGCTCCCATTTCACTTTGAGAGCAGTCATAGGATGAAATGATTTGATAATAGAACAAACTACACATCATAGGAGAGCTTGTTTGTATGTTCGAATTTGACCATTCGAAATTACTTGAACCTCCCGTAGAAACTAGAATATAGCATACATCACAGCAAGCCCACTACAAGATCGGTGCCACCAGTATTATTATTTATCTCCGCTCTTGACGCCTAACTGGTGACTATCTCGCAAGTGGTTCTTTTCAGTGACCTTTTGCTTTGATGAAAAGATGAGCTCATCTATTGTCATTCCGACGCATCCAACTGTTTACGGACATCACTAATGGTTATGAATAGTGTTATTCACGTTTCACCTACGTAATGCAAAACGCAGGAATTGACGGAGGGGCACCACCGGCATTGGACTAGACGTATGACGAGACATTTCTGCGGAAGTGCGGCGTCTTCATGACGACGGCTCAACCGCCGTCGCAGCCGGGAAGTTTTGATTAGTAGTCTCATCTCCATCCCTTTCTTCAAATTCCAGTATCCACCCCGTGCCAGCGACCTTTTGTATGTCTTTCATCCAACCCTGCAGCATCAACCCCTCCCTTGTCACGAGCAGATAGGCCAGCTTCCCCTGGTCTACCCTTCCGCTCAGTTTTATCGGGGTAGCCGCGCCCCCTTGGCCCGCCCCCCGGGGTTGACGGAGTCCTGGAGGATGAGGTCCCCCGTCGCACGGTGCTAGTTGTGACGGGGGACCAACACACCTCTTTTGTCCCGATATCCCGGAGGGGCGGGCGGGCTCGTGGGGCCTCACGCGGGCCAAGTGGCTGGTCGCCTCGGGCCGGGGGCCTGGGGTTCTCCCCAGTGTCTGCCGGCCCGGCCGGCTGGGGTCAAGTGGTGGGCGGCGCTGGATCCCGGTCGGGGTGGTGAGTCTCTCTTCCGGCCGGGCGAAGGCGCCGCCTGCCCCGTATAACTCCTCGGGCGCCTGGCGTCCTCCCATCCGCGGGGCCCAGGTGTCCCCCCTGTTGGGCCCCTGTGTGGTGGGGCGTCACGAGGAGTGGAAAACAAGCAATCACATGGCATCCAGAATAACAAAAAACACTCCTGGCTCCTCTCATGAGGGCCAGACAGGTCGATCCTCCTCGAATGAGGCAAATCCCCGAATACTCATTCTACGAGCACATGAAGGCTCCAAGCAGCTGGCGTCCCTATCACCATTTCAACGACGTGACGGGTGCGACAGATTTGGACTTATCACCAGATGTCAGGCTTTGCGTGACGGAGGACTAGAAGTAGAGTTTTCTAATGGAGAAGATGCGAAGAAAGCGTTAGCAGCTGAATTTTTCATATACAGTATGCGGGATGGTAATACCAGACGGGAAGTGACCATTCCAATGAATACGGAGGCCCACAAGACAAAGAACTCATCCAAGGGTATCATTAACTGCTTCGACCTCAGAAATGTTTCGGACGCGGAAATAGTGGACGGCCTCTCGGAGGTAGGAGTCACAGAGGCTCGTCGTATCAATACGAGAAAGGGATCGGAGGTGCGGCACACCAACAATATAATCTTGACATTTAATACAACCGACCTCCCAGCTGCAGTTCTTGTCGGATATACTCGCGTCAAGGTGCGCAGATATATTCCGAATCCTATGCGATGCTTTCAATGCCAGCGCTTCGGGCACACCAAGCCTGCATGTCGCAATCGCCCCTCATGCGCAAACTGTTCGGCTACTACCCACACCGCAGAAAACTGTAGCGCCCAGGAGCCCTGGTGTCTTAACTGCGGGAGAGGACAATCCCCGCACACTTCGTATGACCGTTCCTGCCCTGTGTACATTAAAGAAAAGGAGATCCTTTCATTGAAATTTACACACAGCATTTCGTTTCGAGAAGCCCGGGACATGTACCTTAGCACACATCCAGAAATTTCTTACGCTGCCAAGGCAGCAACACTACCACCGATTAGGAAAACCCCTATCCGCCCGGAGCAGTACGAACAGGGTAGTGCTGCTGTGCTGATAGGTCAGCTTGTAGCTCTGCTACGATAATTTGGGGTCGCATGGCCCCCGCTGTCCCCTATGGCGACCAGAGAAGCCGTGATGGCGGAAGATGAAGCACAGGCCGTGGCTCCCGTGCGGGGGTTACCCGCCCAGGATGCAGCCGCGGTCCCCCTTGAGTGTGATGGAAACTGGCAGGAGGTACAGAGAAAGAAGCGTCCAGGCAAGTCCACATCGTCCTCCCCACCAAAGTCCACCCCTTCTGTCACGCCACCTTCGAAATCACCACATTCCACTTCCCATCCGTCCTCCAACCTCCCCCTAGTCCCCTCACGCACCACCACCACATCCAAATCCCTCTTATCCACATCTTCCCTTCCCGAACCCAACCCCCTTCCTGTGAGGCAGGCCTCCCCCTCGCCCTCCACATCTGCTTCCGCACCTCCATCGCCTTCACGCAACACCCACCGACCAATCCATATCTCCGATGCAAGCTTTCACTACCAGGAAGCTGAAAGGCGTGCCCGCGAGGCCAAACGAGCACGACTCACCCAGATGGAGAGGGCCCGGACGGGGGGCCGCCAAGGGACTGAGAAGTATCTACCCCCAAGACCAGCCACCCCGTTGCCGCGACGGCGAGTGGAAGGACCGGCTCCGCCGGGCAACGAGATGGGCCCCCCTCCGCCTCCACCCCGGCTGGGGCACCAGAAAAGGGGAATGCCGCTGTCGGGTTCCCCACCAGCGGAAGCGTCACCGCGTTCTCGCCCCAGGACCCAGTCGCTGGGACCTAGCCTAAGTGAACCCTCGGAGTGAACATACTCCGTCCCTGTGCAAGGTACGGAGCTTTAATCCCCTACTCTCTTTTCTATACAGCGACCATTTATCGTGCAGCTCCTTTTATTTCATACAGAAACCAGGACTGTTTATATCTCTAAGGTTTCCCGACGTCTGTTTTAACCTTTAAATCGCCCATCATGCAAGCCTTTTTACAGTGGAACTGTAGAGGTTTTAGAACTAGTGCCCCAGAACTCCAGAGAGTCCTTAATCAACGGTGCCCATCAGTAGTATGCCTGCAGGAGACGAAACTTAGACCAGAGCACCAGATATCTATTAAAAGTTATTCTGTTTTCCGCAAGGATGTCCTGCTAGACACCATTGCTCACGGCGGTGTGCTTCTGGCTCTGCACCACAGCGTTCCCGGAAAGGAGATATCGTTAAAAACTAACTTGCAGGCGGTGGCTGTGCGTATCCTCTTAAACCGTCGGGCTCTTACTGTGTGTTCCCTGTATCTCCCCCCTGGTGTAGTACTCCCAATCAATGAGCTGGGGAAGCTCTTGCCTCAACTCCCGTCTCCACTCCTTCTTTTAGGAGACTTTAACGCTCATCACACCGTGTGGGGATGCGTTGATGTTAACTCTCGTGGGCGTCTCTTGGAAAATTGTATTCTAAAGACATCTCTTTGCATTGTAAACACAGGCGCAGGAACCCATTTTAGCCTACCATCAGGTCTTACTTCAGTTTTAGACCTTAGTCTCGTGAGCCCACAGTTGGTGAACAGTTTTGAATGGACGGTTGACGAGGACCCATTGGGGAGTGACCACTTTCCAATCTGGTTGCACTATCAAGGAAGTCCCATATTGAGGCTCCGCCCACAACGATGGAACTTTAAGAAAGCGGATTGGAAAATGTTCGAAGACAAGGTACAGCGTGTTTTTTGGGATCACTATAATAAACCACCAGTATCAATAGAGACATTCACAACTCTCCTCTTAGGATGTACCACCGAATGTATCCCGAGAACCACTGGGTCCCCTCGGCGTACACCAATTCCGTGGTGGACACACGAATGTCGTGATGCCATTCGAACTAGGCGACGCGCCTTTAGATCATTCAAGCGGGACAGCACCACCACACATTTAATCGAGTTTAAACGTGCTAGAGCTCTCGCGCGCCGCACGATACAAGAGGCAAAGCGGTCTTCCTGGCGTGCCTGTTACCTCTTTGAACCAATTTACGCCTCATTCTCTGATTTGGTCCCGAATTAAAAGAATCTCAGGTCAATTTAGCAGGATTCCTCTCCCTGTACTAGTCATTGGCGATCGTGAGGTAGCCCACCCATTGGATGTGGCAAATAAATTCGGAACTGCACTTGCTGAGATGAGTCGAACCGGGACCACAGATAGAAGCTTCCTGCGCTATAAAACCATATGCGAAAAGTCCGCGATTGACTTTTCTACGCCGCAATATTTTTCATATAACCAACCGTTTACCCAATCTGAAATAATATCGGCCATCTCGTCACTTAAAAGCGTCGCTGAGGGCCCCGATGGGGTGCATAACGAATTATTGAGGCATTTGCCAGCGAAGGTGACCACGGTGCTCTTAGGCGCGTTCAACCATTTATGGGAGTCCGATCTATTCCCCCCAATGTGGAGGGATACCACGGTTGTCCCGGTACTGAAACCTGGGAAAGCTGGTACTGACCCTCTGAACTATCGACCGATTTCTTTGACGTCTGCTTTGTGCAAGTTATTTGAGAAAATGATAAATGCCCGTCTTTCGTGGTTTCTGGAAACAAATGATCTCCTTGCAAATTGTCAATGCGGCTTTCGTAAAAATAGAAGTACAATTGACCATATCGTGTCCCTAGACACAGAGGTGAGGGTGGCCTTCCAGAGAAAGCGCCACCTGGGTGCCGTGTTCTTCGACATTCAAAAAGCGTATGACACCACTTGGCGTCACGGAATCCTCCTGAAACTTTTCAAGAAGGGAATTCGGGGTCATATGGGCAACTTTCTACAAAACTTTCTAAAAGAAAGAAGATTTCGCATACGCATCGGGAATCACCTTTCCCAATGGTTCATCCAAGAGAACGGCGTCCCGCAGGGAAGCGTTCTCAGCGTGCCACTCTTCGGCATCATGATAGACGACATTGGTGATTTTATGCCGCCGGCCATGGGACGCTCACTTTTCGTAGATGATTTTGCTATTTGGTCCTGCGCCTCAAAAACACCACCTTTGCAAAGACAGCTGCAATTAGCAGTTGCAGGCCTGGAGAAGTGGGCAAACAGGAATGGATTTTCGTTTTCAGCAACAAAAACTGTCGCCCTCCATTTTTGTCGTCCTCGATGTTGTCAGGATATGCAAATTAAGCTGTATGGTAAGAATATACCCGTCCAGCCCGTCGTGCGATTTTTGGGCGTGGAATTTGACCGACGTCTTACGTACAAGCACCACCTGAAGACCCTGCGTGGAAGATGTTTTAGCGCATTGAACATATTGAAATGTGTTGCTCGTACTACTTATGGTGCAGATCGAGATACGCTCATGTTGTTATATCGTTCTTTGATACGCCCAAAACTCGATTACGCCAGTTTTATCTATGACGGTACAGCTGCAGCCAACAAGCGCACACTTGATACCGTTCACCATACGGCTATCCGTATAGCAACGGGAGCAATTCGTACCTCACCCAAGATAAGTCTTCTAGCCGAGGCGCACGAGCCCCCTCTTTGTCTGCGCAGAGAAAGGCTGCGAATGCGCTACGCCCGCAAGCTTCGCCAGCTCCCTGATCACCCCGCTTACTTACATGTTTTCTCGCGACAATTGCGGGCCATTTTCTTCACAGATCGCAATGTGAATGCTGCTCCGTTCGGTGTGCGCATACATAAACTTTTCCAAGAAAGCGGAGTTAGACTCCAAGGAATCCGGAAGGTCGAGCACATAGAAACCCCCCATGGGAGTTGGTCGCTCCCGAGGTGGATTTATCCCTCGGTAAGACCAGGAAAACCGATGTTCCTCCAGAAGAGTTCCGCTCACTGGCCCTTGAACATATTGGATCATTTCATGAATGGACGATTACGTATACTGATGGTTCTCGAACGGAGGATGGTGTTGGCAGCGCATTTGTTTGCGGCTCTGTCACCCGATCATTTTCCCTCCCGAAGCACGCATCTGTATATTCATCAGAACTTGTCGCCGTTTTGAAAGCGCTCTGTTATATCGAAGTGTCAGGAGGTGATCGTCATGTGATTTTCACTGATTCCTTAAGCAGTCTTTTAGCCATGAACACATTATATCCCTCCAACCCACTTGTGCGTGATATCCTAAGGTGTCTTACCGGGCTGCACCGCTTGGGACGGCGGGTAGTTCTGTGTTGGCTTCCTGGCCATGTTGGAATTGCTGGGAACGAGTTGGCGGACGTTGCGGCGAGGCGAGCAGCGCATGCACCGTGCACTCGGTCGCTGCCGCTTCCCGCCACGGACCACTACCGACAGATCTCCATCTTCATCCTCAACAAGTGGCAAACAATGTGGGACGCGACCCAAGCGAACAAGCTGAGAGTCATCAAGCCACGTTTGGAACCATGGGGTTCATCCCGTCGTATGCCTAGGAAAGAAGAGGTGACACTGTGTCGTCTCTGCATAGGGCACACTTACAACACACACGGTTACCTGCTGTGCGGTGGCAACAGACCCCAGTGTGCCACATGTCGATCACCATTGACAGTTCACCACGTTCTGATCTCGTGTCCTTCATATACTGACCAACGTAGACACTATTTTGGATCTCATCAGATGACTTCTCTTAGAACTGTTCTTTCCAACAGCTCTCCCATTGTCTGATCGGGACGACTAATTGATTTCTTATCCGACGTGTCGTTTTTAACTATATATACCCCTCATCGATATCCATAACGTGTAAAATTTGCAACAAAATTAAATGTCGTCCGTGTACTGATGCTTGGTATCGCTTCTAACCGCATCACCATGATCATGTAAGTTATGGGCGCAATATGGCCATAGTAGTCGAAGCGCCCGAAAACCCAAATAACTAACTAACTTAGTAGTCTCATCATGAAATCGATGCCGAGCAAGACGCGCCAGCACATGTAGTCGACGAAGAGCAATACGTGCCAAGCCCCGTGAATCATCGACCGGGAAACCGGCATCAGAGTTCGCGGGAATTCTCATGGCATTTGTCGCCAGTTGCCTAAGCGAAACACAACCGCACGTTCGCATCGGCATGAAATGGACACCGGTAAAATAGGGCGTGATGGACAGGCTGTTCATAGTGGGAAGCGTCCCGAATACCGCGCCGAACGTCAAGGACTTCTTCCTGCGTTAACACATCGCATAGCAGCCGTCACGGCATCCCTGCGATGGTGATGGAGATCAGGCGTCAACATTTTGAGGTCAGGTCATCTTGAGTCAACGAGTTAGTCAAGGTCAAGTGAGGTCACCTCCAGAAGCGTTCAACCAGTCCTCGCGATTTAACGGATAAAGATATTCAATGAAACTTTCAGCGTTTGCTTATCTTTAGGGACGAAACAAAACGTACCAGAGGAATTTTGAGTTATTCCCGTGTTTGATTACTTATTAGCTTTGCATATTTGCCCCTTAGAGCTAAAATCGAAGATTCTGGCTAAAGTAAGCATTTTTTTATGAGAGCAGGTTGACTTCGAACAACGTTCTTCGGTCCGCTCTACCCATTAGGAAATACAAATTAAAGAAAATTGAAATATCAATTTTGACATTTTAAAAAAAATTGGGTGGGCAAGTGTTATGTACATGGTCGATTTCGCCTTCCTTTTCTGATTCCAGATAATTTTTTTGTTCAAACCTCCCCCAAAATGAACTCCCCAGAGCCAAAAACATTATTCAAGTCGTGAAAACCTAGGCCACCTAGTGACGTCACTTTGGGGGGGGGGGAAACATTTTAGACATAAAGACATAAAACATCAGTGCAACTATGAACCACAAGGGCCCTTCTTGGTTGCAATTTGTACACTGAACCAGTTGCCCACCAAATCTGTCAATCAACCCTCCCTGGAATACAGAAAAACAAGCCCCCTATTCTTATAATGATTGTCTATGCCGTTTTTAAAGATTTCAGTGGGTTGCTACTGACAATTGTTCCTGGCAGCTGGTTCCAGTGTTCTACTACCCTGTTGGTGAAGAAAGACTGTCTTGACCTTGTCCTGCTGTGATTAACTTAAATTTTGAATTGATGACCTCTAATTGCATCATTTCTGTTAAATTCAAACATTTCCCTGAGATATCCCTGTTCCTGACCATGAACAAATTTAAAAACCTCGATGAGATCTCTCAGCCTTCTATATCTAAGTGAAAACATATTCAATTTCTTCAATCTTTCCTCATATGCCAGGTTGCCTATACCATTAACCATTTTTGTTGCCCTCTTTTGTACTCTCTCTAAAAGCCAACGATCTTTCTCATAACTAGGGGACCGGGGCGATGTCTTTCGTTTTCTTTCGTTTTCGTTAATGTCAGATACCTAACTACCTACCTACCATATTTGAGTATTATTGTGCTTTAAGGTGGTAACAAGATACGTTTTTACACACATTTGCCTCCATAGAGCAAACAAATGGGTTAGGTTTGGTGGTAAATATGTGCTTTAAAGTGAATTATGAATTCTTGGAATTTATAATTCCAATGCAATGTTTATGAATGTGACTAAGACGATGGAACCACTCATTTGCTGTGCAAATGCTTACTTTTCAGGTTGTGCGCAAAATAACACCAAAAAAGGGGTTTTGAGTTAGGTAATATGCATGAAAAGAAATGTTTCAAAAATGAAATAAAAGTGCAGCATAACCTAACTTAACCTAGCCTAACTGGAGAAAAAAAAGAGAAAAAGTTAAAGCATTTTATTTTCTGAAAATTTTCTAAATTTAAAAAACCTAACCCAACCTAAGCGAACATAACATAAGTTGCTCTTGAAGAAAAAATGACTGATAAATTTGCAGTTTAAGGTGTTTTGGATTTTGTGGATTTTTTTTTTCTCAGAATACCATGTTCATGAAGGTGACTAATATGATCGGAACACTTTTTTCTGTGGAAATGCTTTTTTTTAAACATTTTTTAAAGCAAAAGTTTGGACAAATTTTCCAAACTTAAAAAAACCTAACTAACCTAACCCGTTTGTTTGCTTTATAGAGGCAAATGCATGTCAAAACTTTTCTTGGCTGATTGGTTGGTTATTTGGGCTTACGGCCGCATTGACTGCGTTGGTCATACAGCGCCCATAAAACTTTTCTTGTTAATACCTTAAAGCACAATAATACCAAAAAGTTTCCCAAAATATTAACAAATATTATCAATAAATTATGGAATTTTTCATCAAAAGCAGCTTAGGTTAGGTGAGGCTAGGTTAGGCTGGGTTAGGTTTCCTTTGGAATGTTCCGAATTTTCAGAACATAAATTGCTTGAAATTGTTCTAATTTTAATATTTTGATTTTTATCTAAGGGTAGGTTTGGCTAGGTTGGTTAGGTTGTTGATTTAAAAAAAAAAAAATATTTTCATGCCATGTTACTGAACCCAAAGCCTCTTTTTTGCATTATTTGCTCACAACCTGAAAAGTAAGCATTTGCACATAAAATAAGTGGTCCCGTCATCTTATACACCTTCATAAACATGGTATTCTGAAGAAAATTTTTCCCCCCCCAAAAAAACACCTTGAACAGCAAATTTACCAAAAATATATTTTTTTTTTATAACTTTGGAAATTTTTTGAAACTTCCAACTTAAAAAAACTAAACTAGCCCTACTTAACCAAACCTAACCCATTTGTTTGCTATATGGAGTAAAATGTGTGTAGAAACTTCTCTTGTTACGAACTTAGAGCACAATAATACCTGCTTTGGTTGGGTTAGGCTAGTTCAGGTTTTTTACTTGGAAAATTCTTCAGTAATTTTCACCAAAAAAATCGGAAATTTTCCTTCAAAAGAAACTGACGTTTGGTTTGTTATTTATTTTATTTTACTTTTTGTGGGTAATTCATAAAAATTCAAAAAAAAAAGAATACATTGCACATAAAAATAACATAGAAAAATCTGGGCATCCTCAAAGCAAGTCTATACTGGCCAACCTTGCAAAGGGGTACAAGAAGTTTATTGTATCTGCAAAGAAGAAATACTTAATTGATGTGAACAAAAAGCTTAGTAGCCTTAAGTCATCTCACCCAAGGGAATATTGGAAGACATTAAAAGAGGCAGTAAATAAAAAAACAGACTTAAAATAGTATTCCTCTCAATTAATTTAAGCAGCACTTTGAGAAAATGAACTATTGCAAGGATAATGAACTGGGCCAACAGAGTGTCCCACCAAACTGGGGAGTATATGGGTCATCCAATGACTTTATAAATGAAGAATTTACCTTTCAGGAAGTGAAGATTCAGATTGGCAAATCTAAAAATAACAAAGCATGTGGAGTAGACAACATATACAATGAATTCTTGAAAAACTGCCCACAAATGCTGATTGAAGGTATCACAGAGCTTTTTAATATAATTCTTGAATCGGGAATAGTCCCAACAGACTGGGGACCAGGAATAATCTTGCCAATTTTCAAAAATAAGGGTTCCCACAATGACCCAGATAATTGCAGGGACATCACACTCTTAAGTTGTTTAGGAAAACTCTTCACTGCTTTACTTAATGAAAGACTGACATCATTCTTGGAATCCACGGGCACTATGGGTGATGAGCAGGCTGGTTTCAGAGCGGGTTACTCAACTTTAGATCACACATTTGTGTTGCATAATATCACACAGTTATATAGCCAACACAACAAACGACTGTATTGTGCATTTATTGATTATAAAAAGGCATTTGATTTGGTTGATAGATGCTCTCTATGGTCGAAACTTATCTCTGTAGGAATTCATGGAAAGATACTCAGAGTAATTTATAACATTTACAGCAATGCCAAATCCTGTGTAAGGGTCAATAACTCATGCTCAGAATATTTTGCGTGTCACACTGGGGTTAGACAGGGGGAAAATCTATCACCACTCTGATTTACAATCTACCTTAATGACTTTGAGACAGGTATCAGCAAGAAATACAAAGGTTTGCCATTCCTTAATAAACTTATCAGCGAAAATTTAAGTGATGAGGATGTGGAATATTTCATTATAATCACCACCCTTCTCTATGCTGATGATACAATCATCTTAGCTGAAACGCCAGAAGAACTGCAGAAAGCACTTGATGAAGTATATGAATATTGTAAACTTTGGAAACTCACGGTAAACACATCAAAGACAAAGATCATGGTTTTCTCTAAGGGCAGGGTCAGGAAGATACAACCAATTAAATTTGGGCATGGCAGTCTTGAAGCAGTCCCAGAGTATGTTTATTTAGGTACTCTGTTCTCCTCTAATGGGTCTATGAAACCAGCTGTTCTACGGCAGAGGAACCAAGCATGCAGAGCACTATTTAAACTTCAAACGATGGCATTATCCCTAAACTTACCACTTGACTTACAGTGTGAGTTGTTTGATCGACTAGTTTCTCCAGTACTACTCTATGGATGTGAAATCTGGGGTCTAAAATACATTGAGCTCATTGAAACATTTCATCGTAAATTCCTAAAGCATGTTTTAAAGATCAGTAAGTACTCAGCAAATTGTATGGCTTATGGGGAACTAGGAATCCACAAACTACAGTTGACGGTGCAGAAACGTCTGCTTAACTTCTGGTTGCGCATAAAAACAACAAAAGGCAAAAATTATCATCTATATTATATACGCTGCTATACAAGTTGAATGACAGACAGGGATTTAGATGCGATTGGATAGATGATGTAAAATGGACGCTTCATTCAACAGGATTCAGCAATCACTGGATTGAAGGCGTGACCCATCGAGACAGGTTCATGAAGGCCATTGACTGCAGACTGAAAGACAGATATGCAACAATGGTCAGCCGAGTTGGATAACAACAGTTTATGTACCAATTATCAACTAATGAAAAAGTTACACTAGTTTGAACCATATCTAAAACAACTTGACACTAAGCTCCGCGTTGCACTCACAAAATTTAAATGTGGTAACCAAAACTTCCCTGCCAGTGTCAGTAGACGAACACACAGTGAACTGCCTTCAACATGCCCCCTATGCCAAAAAAGATGTCCAGGAGACGAGTTTCACTATGTCCTAGAGTGCCCAACATTTCAGAGTGTGCGCGCAGTGTACATACCCAGATACTACTGGACTCACCCAAATGTATGGAAGTGCTATGAACTGTTTTCATCATCTAGTATTAAGAAACTAAGAAATCTCGCTAAATTTGTCCAAATAATAATGAACCAATTCTCATAGTGTCAACTCATGAGTGTGTTGATCTCAAGCTTTGCAAAAGATGTACCTGTACTGAGCTTACATCACAATGTGTACATCATAGCTTTGTTAATCACATATTGCATGTAGTGTGTCATGTACTTTTGTGATTAGTGATTGTACCATGTATGTAAGAATGTAATGTATAATCTTGTGTCATATTGTACCAAATGCTATGTGCCCATACCCCGGGTAGTGGTCGCGGCCAATACACCATTCATTCATTCATACGGTGTTTCTGATTGTTGGTACTGGAAATTGAAATATGAGGCTGATGAATATTGTTTGGATTCATAGGTTATTGAACATGCTCTTAAGTTTCGTGCATAATTTATTCAGTTCATAGGATACAACAACCCTCAACCTGTTATCGTTCATAACCCTTAAAGTTTCACGAATTGAAATTGAATCCATAGCTGGATTTGCCAAATATGAACCTAGGCTTATCGGTAAATTTATGCTTTAATGTGTTTTATGAATCCTTGGAATTAATCATTCAATGCAATGTTTATGATGGTAACTAAGATGATGGGATCACTCATTTTCTGTGCAAATACTTCAGGTTGTGAGCAAAATAACACCAAAAAATGGCTTCATTTAGGTAGCATAGCATTAGAAATAATTTTTTTTAAATGCAGCATAACCAAATCTAACCTATCCTAACCTCCCTTTGGAGTAAAAGCTTCGCTGGCCATGACTTGGAATATTCTAATCTTGAATGTGCCATGAACACAACATACATGTTGTGCCAGATATAACAGTAATTCAATATCCATTGCCCAGCATAGGGAAACCATTAGATGGCACTAAAAAGTAAGCATATTTGGCATGACATGTGCCTCACTATCTGCTCTCTAGCCTTGTGTGAAGTAATAAGAATGTAAAATATTTTGTAGAATAAGTGGGAAGTATCTTCGATGCAGGTTATCAAAATTGATTAAAAAATTATGTCTGTGTATCAGTATGTATATGTGGGAATTGCTCCAGAGCTTTAAGGGCAGCATTAAAGTGCATTTTTGATGGAAATATCCTTATCTCCAACTATGATGCTTTTGTCAACTCAATTTGCTTGTGAATTACCATGCATAATTAATTACATTTTCTTACTGGAGTGCATATGCATTGGAGCATTCTTCCTGCATGGTCACATCATAGACTGTAAATTTTAGTAACTTGAGGTGCACTGTGTGCATTAGCTGGTTCAGTGACCCATGACCCCTAAAGGAAAAGGCACACTGAGTGCACTTGGGATAAAAATTGGGCCAACTGCAGTGCAAAAGATGCTATTAAGAAGAGGATTTGTGGCCATGCATGCATAAAAAGACAAATAAAGCACTCAGCCACCTCTTTTTAAGACAAGTAAGGTGCTTTTTTCTGAGATAGCAAACAATTTCAGAATTTGGTAGGAATACCTGGTAGTAATAATGTTGGAGAACAGCATTAATTATATCTATGGTCTTCTCTTATTCCAAAATGGTGTGGAAAAGTGGCTGAAACATGTCTGTGTGTATTCATAAAATATTATAAGCTCCAGTATGCTGGATATTCAATTACAGCTCAATTTCAATTGGAGTTTCGTCAGTTCAGGGAGGTGGTTGGTCACCCTGTGGCCTCACTCTGGGATGCACTCATGGTCGGTGCTATCGACAGGCCTTCAAGGCTGGTGCAGGGGAAAAGTCAAGCTTTTTATCCTGATGTCTCCAGATGTTTGCTTGAAAAAAACAAGGAATCCACAGCTTTAAGCTGCAGTGTTTTGAGGTTGTGGGAGGAACTGCTCCTACTATTCACACCACCTTCCCTTCCCCAACAACAGAAACACTTATATTTTATGGGCTGGATTTTACATTGGAGGTCTAAGCCCCTTTCAGTGATTAAGGCTCAGTGTTCACACATTCCAGTTAGAGTAGCGTGGACAGTGGCGTACCTAGTATTTGCATGTGGGGGCAAACAGATATTGAGGTGGCTCAAGCAACTCATACAAATAGTCGGCGGATTTGGACCAGTATTTTCCATAAGTACCCATTCTTGTTTTATGCTAAGATGAGTAGGAACAACTTAATTTGGCGCTGCCAGGTGCCAAGCCTATCACCATCGTTCCAAGGTCAGTGGATTTCAACCCTTTCCCTCCTGTTCAAATGCTTCCGAAATGGCCGAAATATATATATATATATATATATATATATATATATATATATATATATATATATATATATATATAAATATATGTATATATGTATATACATTGTATATATATATATATATATACATGTATATTTATACATATATTAGATATATATATATATATATATATATATATATATATATATATATATATATATATATATATATATATATATATATACATACATGTCTATTTATACGTATATTATATACATATATATATATCTATATATATATATATATATATATATATATATATATATATATATATATGTATATACATATATATACATATATATATGTATTATTATACTATAGATTACTGGGGTGCAAAATACATGATGTTAATGGGAAGCCCCACATCGATGGGATGCATGCTCCATGGTACCTCATGTTAAAAGTATAAATTATTTTGGGGACAGAGCTAACACTGAGGGTTGCCCCTCAAAAATATATCAAAGAACACCCCTGGTCTAGACTCATATGAATGAAAAATGGCAAACAATCCTGAAAATCGGCTGCAGGTTCCGTATCTGCACATGGGCGATAAGGTCGTGACATTCCAACCAGTATCGGTACCTCCGCCTGTAGCCTGAATATAATGTTGGCCCCTTTTCCTGGCCGGAGGGGTACCAACTTTCTCATGGGAGGCACATGCCCCCAGTGCCCCCACCCTTGTTTACGCCCGTACACCGAGTGGGGAGGAATTATGTTGCAATAGTTATCTCTTACTTGCCCTACGCCTCCTTTCCAGCCGTGATCTCAGTTGGCCTGTCTCATCATACTGCTACTACCCGTGGCACCGCGCGATTTCTGCGGCGCGCGACATGAATGCAGTCAGCATGGGTTCAAGCAAAAAGTCATAGTATTAGGAGAAAATAAAGCTCGTATTCGTGGACAAGATTATTCAACATTTCTAATCAATCCGAGTTTGTCCCATTTTTATGGTATTTAAGATCGAAAATGTCGTGTGGAAAACACGGAAGTTTGGCTGTAGCGCCTTCGGGACTGAGAAATTGTCCAGCCCATGTGACGTCACCGGTTGCCAAACGATATTGGAGGGCCTCGCTAAAATCGTTTCTGTGGAGTGCATTGTACCCAGAGTATATTAAAGAACGGGTACACCCAAGTTTAGTATATTCTCAGATCTAGTATATACTGCGCCTTGGTGACGTCACAGCTAGAATATGCGATATTCTACTAGAATGTGGTGGACATCTGGCGGATTATAGAATCCTATAGTAGAATGTTCTAAATCTAGCAGATTCCTGGCAATTGGTGATATAGTGCCGCAACCGCGGAAAAAACTTGACGTGCTTCATTTTTCTTATTTTGCTATAATTTTCATTAGAAAAGAGCATGTGGTACTATGGCATGCTTTACTTTCTCTTGTATTCAGCTGACACGAGAAAGCAAAGGATGACATGAAAAAGAGTACAAAGAATGAGAAAGAACGTTCAATTTCATTTAACAGCAGCTTCCTTTTCTGTCGAAGCTCGACGCACGACTGGCCTTGAGGGCCAGGCGGTCGTCATGGCAACGACTTAGCCCCGCCCTCCGGGAGTCTGCCGGACGGTTTTGTGTAGTGTCCTTGTTTACCGGCAAGGAAACATACTTTTTTCGGGGTGATACAAGTAAAAACGATCCGGATTCGTATGTAGAATTCTTCAGGCATTCGCCTGGTATCAAATTTGCCTATATACAAGAATAATTGTCTGCGTAAAGCCGTGGAAAATATTAGCTATTTTGGCTTGAGACGCACGCAAAGTGCTGCCGAGTATCGCCTTGGCTACGTCACAGACCCGGAACAACTTGACCCCCCCCCCCCCCCCCGATTGTACCCAAGGCCTATCTAGTCATTGTACCAAGATACCTTTACTAGAAGGTAGATCGAAGTTTTCCTTCAAGCCCGCATGACGTCATCCGAAGGTTTTTTAGTATGGTATCAATATGGTTGCAGACGACTTTCCTCAAATCATACGCAATGGTTACTTTTATTTTGCCTCCTCTACAAGCAAATATATTTATGTTCCGCTGACTGAGTTATTAATCTTGTCCTGTTCTTTCCAGTGAACATTTGTTCCGACACATATTTTTATATTCATATTCATGCATAGGCAAGGTTGGATTTGTGCATTGTAATATTGCATGTTGAGAGGAATATTTTGTAGTCATCCAGTATGGACAATATTTTTGTTCGAACCTTATGCATCCATTCAATTTGCACCCACTTTCGGTGAATTTTGAGCACTTTTACTTGATCACAGCAGCTCATTGTCAAACATAGGAGGTGACTTAGGAGATTCAATCTCCAGATGAGAAAACAAGAAACAATTTTCTGGAGAGGATAGTGTTCTGAATTCCAAAAATCCAGGAGCAGCCTATTTTTCCAAACATGTACCTACCACCTACATTGACATACAACAGTCATTGCAAACATAGCTCTTTCTAGGCCAGCTAGACCCAGGGCATGGTGCATTATTCCTTTATTATTTTTGCATGGATTATTGACGATACAGGCATAATTGAACATGTATGTACAATACAATCGTCATGCTATGAATGCCCTCCTGAAACTTTCCATGAGTTGCAGTCTGATTTCCTGTAGTATGAATTCAGCATCTAGATAGAATGTTTGAATGTAACACATATCTGTTTCAGGTGTCATGCCTTACTGTGCAGTACCAGAGGTGGCACTGGGCAGGCAACTTTAATAAAGAAGAAATCTGGTTACACCATTTTATCAGGATTCTGCCTTAGCAAAATATCTTAGCATACAATAAAACATGTCTAAGTTCTCAAATGTTGGGAACCAAGAGCATGCTCCAAGCATTTCAAATAAATTGATCAGAGAAGAAACCTAAAGAAAGAGCTGCTCAACCCTGCCTCTTTGCAGATAATCAAATGTCTCCTACCATCAGCTATTCCCACCATAATATTCCCACCAGCCAATATCCTGGGTAATCCATTTGCAACTTTACGTTGTTGTGTTTTTCTTGCTTTGTTTGCATGTTGACAATGTTTTTCCTCCACGAAAAAAAAAGACGGATAGGCCTGGTTAGGTTATGTCCTTTTATTTAAATATTTTGATACTTTTCTCTAAGAACATAGATTAGGCTGGCTAATTTTATGCTAGGTTACCTTGCAAATTTATAAAGCTTTGAATAATTAGTTATTGTATATGAACCAATTGAAAGCCCTCCTTTTTGGTATTATTTTGCTTTTCAACCAATGCTTGTGCTTGCTGCTAAAAAAAAATATGTTCTTCGTGCACCAAAATAACAATCACGATAAGACCCTATTTACCACTAAGTTATAGCTACACTAAGTTAGGGTCAAAGGTATGATAAATATATGATTTGGGTCAGATCTGCTGACTGAAATGGTGCATTTATAGGCTATATTTTTTTACAGAATGGACAAAGAATGAGGTTATCATGAGATAACAAGTGAGTGATGCCTATATTTAGTTCTTTCCATCAACAATTATAGGATTTGTGTAAAATGCCGCCACACGCCACGGTCTTCACTGCGGAGTTGATGGCCATCAGCAAAACTCTTGCATACATCGAGGTTGACGACGATAATTTGCATGCTATTTTGACTGATTCTCTGAGCAGTCTTGTGGCGCTGCACAGTTTTAACCAGCAACATGCCATCGTACGAGACATTTTATCGCACCTTACTTCGCTGCATCGCATGGGAAAACAGGTCATACTTTGCTGGATTCCAGCACATGTCGGAATCCGTGGTAACGAGCTGGCCGACAGGGCTGCAAGGCGTGCAGCACAAGCGCCAAGGAGTCGCGTTCTCCCACTCCCTGCCAGTGACTACTACCCAATTATCTCATCATTTATTCTCAGGCGGTGGCAGGGCAAATGGGACCAAGTGGAGTTCAACAAATTAAAGCAAATCAAACCTTAGCTCCGTGGCCCTCGTCCTTCAGCCAAACTAGAAGGGACGAGGTAGCCATTTGTCGTCTCAGAATTGGTCACACTCTAGCAACACATGGGTATTTATTGTGGGCGGGGACGACAGGCCGAAATGTGTTACGTGTAATGCCGCGCTGACTGTGCACCTTGTGCTGGTGGCGTGCCAAGCATACACAGAATAACGTAGGCGCCACTTTGGATAAGATGTAAATGCTCTGAGGTTGAAGGATTTATTGGGAGATTATTACCGATTTATACACAATGGAGCAGTTTTATGCTTCCTTGCGGAGATGGGATTTGACGTAATATATGCACCTGCCTAACTGATTATTTGTTTCCACAGATCTTAGATCAAGCGCCCTAATAGCTACCGATGTTTTATATTCGTTTGTGACAGTCTGACGCGTGCTTAGGCAACCGTGTTATGGGTGCAATATAACCCAATGGGGTTGACGCACCCTAAAACCCCAATAATCATCATTAAAATGGCAAACATGCATAAGAAGTCCCTGGACCATTTTTGATCACAATATTGTTTTTCTGGTGTTTTCTGATTTGACACTCATTCCTTTGGAAAATGAAAACTTCCAAAGACATAAGCACTTTAAGTTCAATTACCTCTGTCTAAGAAATCAGTCCAAGAAAAGAATATTAAAAACATTGAAATAACTTTTTAAACGAGAACAAAAATGACTACATGTACCTGCTATCCCACCTCAACAACATATGGGAAGTGTGGGGAAAAGGTTTTGGGTGTGGTGGTATATAGTGAAAAATAACATACAATTATCAATACAAATTAATACAACCTAACCTAGCCTACTGATGTTGGACGGCCTAAAACCTACCGATGTTGAATTACTTAAACGCACTAATATTGGATTACTTAAAACCTACGGATGTTGGATTGCCTAAATATGACTTTAAAATGTGATTTTCAAAACAAATTGCAGAGGACTGTCCATAATAGCCATCGCACGTGGAGGGCATGTATCGTGAAATAAATAAATAAAATATATAAATAGGAAGACGTCAGCCTTCAACAGCAGCCGGCTGCCAGCGACCATCGTGCAGATAGCGGGCCAGGCGTGCACGGTCCAGGTCGCGGACCGCTGATAGGTCATTCACATTATGGCCAGATCATGTTGCGAATGGTGCCCTTGCTGTGTCCGTTCCCGAAGCCGTCCCGTCGGCTCCTGCGACGTCATTTGCGCGAGGGGTATCTCAGCTGAGGCCACCATCAGTGGTAGCCTTACCCGCTGGCGTGTGTGTTCCCTTGCCGCCCCAGTTCAGTACATAGGATCAAGTTCAAGCCGCGCTGTGACAGACGGTCACCACGTGTGCGCAGACCACTCGTACATTACGGCTGCGATGCGAGTGATGAATGAAAGCAGGCGAAGTTACAGGTGAAAGATTCTTATATTGTGAGTTCATGTCTGTATTTTGTCTCGCCAACCACAGTTGGCGATCCACGCAGCTCATCGTGCTGCTGCCGTTGTTACTTGGCTATGTTATAAGTTCGCGATGCATTCGTACTTGAAATACATATGAGCAAATACACGTGAAAATCGTACTAAGAACATATTCGCACTCGATATATTCGTATTCGGGGAGTTTTATGAACCACGCAAGCAGGATGCTACATCTGCAGTTGGGTCGAAGGTAACCATTTGTATGCAATTTGCCAATTTGTGACTTGTATCCTCAATGACAGATGCAGCCAGCTTCCTGCACACAGACATAGCGAACAGATGTCATCAGCGGGTATCAACAAACACCCCTGACACACCAATTATTTTCACAATTTGCCACCAATATATACAGACTGCATATGCACCCACAAATCAAACGCGTGCATCCATTCATGTGTAGGCTTAACCGTAAGCATGCAAATAAAGGGCATTTGCAATAACGTCTTGCGGCCCACTGGTGCAGATTGCTTTTGAACCATTCATGCACCAGACACACACACACGCACACACATATATATATATATATATATATATATACACAAATACACAAATATATATTACGTGTGATATATGGGGCCTCCTATCGGTGGCGGATCCAGGGAGGGAAGTTGGGGCAAATGCCCCCCCCCCCATGAAAGGTGGTGTCCCTTCGACCAGGAAAACGCGTCCCTCCGCGAAGGCTCTAGTGCACCCCAACACCCTCGAATTTTTCAGCCACAGGCGCCTCTCGGCAGGAAAGGCACCCCTCAAGCTGCTTTCGCGGTGGCGACACTCAAAGCACGTGTCCCCTCCCCCAGATGACAATTCCTGGATCCGTCCCTGCCTCTTGTGGCAGCTATTGGCTTCCTGTGGCGGCTATGGGACCTCTTATGACGACAGAGGGCCTCCTCTTGCGGCCTATGGGCGGTCAGATCATTTCAGGCGGTATTCTGTGGTTATTTTTCGGAAATTCTTCTGCCACTGAAGGGAAGAAGAATGGCGCAATTAGCTCCCCCCCCCCCGTCTGTCCTTTCTTCCGCTCTCGAACGGGGGTGACAACACCAGCTAAAACGGACGGGAGAGGGAGCCTACCAATATCGGGAAATATCCCTTTATTTTGGAGGCACTTGATGGTCAACCTGCCGGAAACGGCACATTGTTAGGCAGGAAGATTGCTACTGGGTCATTTCTGATACATTTTGCTGAAGCTGAAGAATAGTTCTTTCAATTGATATACGTCAAAGTGATCTATATTGCCATAAAATATGCAAGAGAGCGTAGAGAAAAACGGTAAAATTGCATATAAACCAATGGTGAAGGGAAACCTTCAAGCCAGCTACCAAACCCACTTCGTGGGGGCCCGCATTGTACCATCAAAGGGCCTTGGTATGCCTTGCTTGGTACCATCAGAGGAAATTGTGTGCAGGTTCACTTTCGGGCTACATGGGAACATGTTTCACATAAAAAGTTTCCATTGATTCCTGAAATTAATGGATTGTGCGACATTGTGGGGTAGGAGCAAGTTTCCTACCTGCATAGATGGGTAGAAGAGGTGATAAATTCTGCTGAACTAAGAGCGTTCAGGAACGGTGGCTAAGACTGGGCTTTGATGTGGTGCTCAGCTACCCCCCCAACAGCCTGCTTTGGAGCAGAATTTGTCTATGGTACACAATGTATGCAAAACTAGAAACATTTGATGCCAAATTTAAGGAGTTAGAAACTTGTTTAAAATATTAATGCAAGTCTGACCAAATGTTTTGTCTGATCTTTGGGCTCATAATATTGTTCATGTTCCTCATAGTTGGTAAGCAAGTGCCCATGCCTGCAGACCCCAGGTTGATATGGGGTCTGGACCCCCTGGTTTGGTACCCTGCTAATGTTAGTTTGTAATTTTCAATATTTATTGTGAAAATATGCCTTGAAAATATGAACTTGGATCCCTTGACTTTGTGAGAGATCTCCAGCCCTGCAAGTGACAAGGCAGTTTGGTAGGGAGAGTGGAAGGAGATGTTGGCAATATCTATATGTGACCAGCTATGAATAATTTGAGTAATTGGTTGACAAATGTATAATTTTTGTTGGTTTTTTTTCCAATGATGGTGTCCCATGATATTTTTTGGTGAGTTTGAACCCCTCAATGAACATAAATTTGTATATTATTATACACTTGGATCCTTGTAGATGAACCTTAATGCATTTCTGGGGCTTGAAAATGTATAGTTTTTGCTTGAGCAAACAACTGATTGGGTTTTCCCTAAATTCCTCTCTGTGGTGTGCTATGCTTCTGTAGAATGGACAAATATAGCCATACCAATTTTAGGAAATATTGGACATGCTTCACACATGTTACCTCCAGAAAGCAAACAAAGGCATTAGGCTTGGCTATGTTAGGTGTTTTTGATTTGGAAGGTTTGATTTTTTATTAAAAAGTAATTGGTTGGATTGGGTTTTCATGTTGTGAACTAAAAAACCCAGTAATTTTCCAATTTGTTGTGAAAAATCATGTTGTTTTATTTTTAATGAATGTTAGGTTAGGACATCTTGCATTCTATTTTTACACATTATTTTTATGCTATGTTACCTAACTCCAAGCCACTTTCTTTCTGTTATTTTTCCGTGCCAGTTGAAAAGTAAGCGTTTGGAGAGGAAATGAGCGGTCACACTAGCTTCATCACTTTCATACATGTTATATTGGGGAAAATCTAAGAGTCCAAAAATACCTAACAGCACATTTGCATGGATATTTTTGTGTGAAAAGTATTGATTCAAAAGCTGCTTATTTTATGTACAGCTACTACCTTGTTTCAAGTCTGCTTCATGCCTATCAAAGTAGACAAAATGGAGTAACTTGACATTACTATGGGCATGGTGGCTTTTAAAAATCATTGAGATAAGCTACTTTTACTTTAGGCAAACAATCTATGGAAAGATGGGTGGCATTCAAAAAAGAATAAATATACATGATAAACATGAAATAATTTATTGAAGTAAATTTTAAGAGAGGATGCTGAAGGCAAATATAAAACCATTGTTTCCTGATATTTCCGAGACAGCCGAAGTGTTTCAAGGGACATCCTCTCCTTTTTCCTGTGGGTGCAGTCAGGGATTTGTCAGGGCCTCCTGTTTCTAAGAGGGGCTCTTGCTCCCCTTGGTCTCTCCCTTGGCTGTGCTGTTCTGTTATTCAGTGCACTTCATTTGTATTTAGTTCTCTTCAATTAGTGACTGTATGTTATGGTATAGCATAGGAAGTCATGCTTCACCTATCATGTCAGTTCCTGGTACCAAATAATGTTTCAATTCCATGTGTATCCATTTGTGTGCCTTATACCATGCATTTGGTGGCCTTCATAGAACAGCCTTGTAAATAAAGACCATCATCAATCATGAAAAATTACACTGATACAATCCTTCAAACTTCATTTTCTTCTCCCGTCATATGAATAAAAATTATTTTCCATCAAGAAAGAACTAAGGAGGTCAGTGCTGCTTTGGAAAGCCCAGGTGAGTCCCATGGTTTTCAAGGCATTTCGTTATCTTTTGACTGTGGAATGATATTTAATTCATGTTTGCATAATATTTTGCAGCATATTTTTCTTACTCTACAAACGGAGGTGAAATGCAATGGAGCTGTTGAAAATGTTTGCCGACTTGATGGATGTCAGGAATATTGTTTGCAAGAAGTTAACCTCGGTAACTTCGCTTTTAGTGTGTTAATGCATTGGTTTATCTCTCCCCCATTGCGATGATGGTCATATGCACAACCGAAATGTCTCGAAAAAGTGTTGTTAAAGTCCGAAGGTTATTTTTGTTTTCGGGGGGCGGGGGGAAACTCAGCAACTCCCGAATTTTGGGAACCGGGAAAATAGAGTGACCGAAATCCGATGAGTTTTTTGGGAGGAGGGGGGGGGGGGGGGGTGCAGTGGTTACTCTACCTCACCCCACTTCGGTACCTCGGACCGCCCCTGAGTGGTCATATGCACAACCGAAATGTCTCGAAAGTGTTCCTAACGTCCGACGGTGATTTTTTTTGGGTCGGGAGGGACAAACAACTTCCGAATTTTGGGAGCCGAAAACAGTGGCCAAGATCCGAAAAAAAAAATTGGGGTGGGGGGTGCAGTGGTGACTCCCTCACCCGATTTCGGTACCTCGGACCGCCCCTGTAAATGAGGTGCATCAAAGCTCAGTGTGTCTCCGGATGTCTTAACCAGGAGAAAATGTTGGAAGAAGAGAGCTAATACATCGAATTGAATTTATCGATTTTTTTTCAGCGAGCCGCCATACCAGGCGTTCCACATGTCAAATGTGGCACAAACCATCATGTGACAGCAATTAGCAAAACTTGGTAGGCCTAGCAGAAGCCGGAGAAGCGCACATGGAGTGCCGAATGTGCAGACTGCGCAAGGCGGGTGTACACGTGCACGAACGTTGGCGTTTTGGCGACCGGGCGTTATTAATTGAAATGCCTGATATTGTAAAAATTTTCGGTTTTCAATGATTTGTTCAGGTGTAATTGTAGTAGTGTGAGGTGAATTTTCAAGGGATACCAAAAGAAAACCTTCAAACAGGATGGGGGAGTTAGGGTTGAAATCCGGTGATTCAGAAATGATGGTGGTAGATTTGGCCCCCTCCACAGGACAGTTAATTTGATCACTAATTATTCTATAACAAAAATAAAAAGAAACTCGTTTGAAAAATATAGTGGTGAAAATTCGGAGACTTTTTTAAAATGGGGGTAGGTGGGCCCCTTCCAAATCAGTTTTGCGAAATTCTTTAATTTTGCGAAAAGGATAATGCTATGGATGGCAAAAATCCAGGAAAAGCCCGTTTTTTTTCGACCATGATGTCCACTGTGGCGAACCAGGGCCACGGAGCACACCGTCCACTGTGACGGATGAGAGCCGAGGAGCACATCGTCCACTATGAGTCCGTGGAGTATGACTGTCCACTGTTGCGGGCCAGGGTCGCAGAGCACACCGTCCACTGTGGCAAACCGGGGCTGTGGAGCACACCTACTATGGCGGATCAGAGCCGCGAAGCACACTGTACACTCTGGAGGACCGGTGCCGCGGAGCACATGGTCCACCGTAACGGACCGGAGCCGCGGAGCACACCGTCAACTGTGGTGGATCAGGGCCGCGGAGTACATCATCAACTGTGGCAGACCAGGGTTGCGGAGTACATCGTCCACTGTGGTGGACCGGGGCCGTGGAGCACACCTACTATGACTGACTAGGGCTGCGAAGCATAGCGTCCACTGCGGCCGATCAGGGCCGAGGAGTACATCATCCACTGTAACATTCGTGCCAGTGTAATACCAAGCAGAACCACACAAATATGCAACTGAAACAAGTTTATGTCATATTTATTTTACATAACATGAACCTCTACGATGCAACTGATATACACTTTCGAATACGCGAATTAAAAACAATGTTTTCTGACACCAGGTATAGATACCTTTCTTGTTACGTGCCATTTTCCACCATTTTGTTTTCTGAATTTAGCAAATAGGGATGAGGAGAAAACATGGGTACACGTCTAGGAGCACATATTGAATGAGGCAGGGGACAGATTTGGCACCGTGTAGTTGCCTATTATTTCCAAGCGATAATTATCCGAGAAGTATCCGAGCTCTTTTTCGCCAATACCGTAGAAAACCTTGCAGAAACGAGCCGGATAACTCAGGGAACCCAAGTGTGCCACTCCCGCCGGTCGGAATTCTTTTCATGTCATTTTTTCAAACTTGGAGCAGTGGCATCCGCGCAATAGCCGATGAAGAAGCACGGTGGTGGTGCACACTGTCACCCTATCATCAGGTTTAAAAAAAATGAAATACTTGTGATAAAAATTGAGCATTTCTAGGACAAAAATGCAGCATAGAGCAAAAGAAACGTTGCTGAGACTAGCCCGACTCAAAATGTGTCAAAATAAACTAGCGGACCCAGAATTTCGGTCCGAAAGCCACCTATTTCGCCATCGCTCCCCCTCCCCACTGGGAAAAAAACATGGTCCTGCTTGACTCGAATACGAGGGCTTCACGGCTATCAACTTCCGGGAGGAGAAGACCTTCCCTGCCCCAGGGGTGCAAGAAAGATCTTAGTTAAGGGGATAAACCCGTCGTCATCTGCTTGTCTAACCACTAGTAAATACAGAAAGCACTCGCGATTTTCATTGTGCACCTTGCATGCTTACGACAGCACCAAAAACACTGCAAGAGCTTTGACGATCACAGGTCAAAACTGAGTAAGCGCTTTCGTCAACTCGGTCACGAGAACGCTGAGAAGTGTGCGTTACTAGCGTACTTCTTGTGGCTTTCTGAAGTTTTCCAGGTGGGGTACCCCGCCCCAAAAAAGTAACAGGTGATGTCCAGTCCACAATGACCCCATCGGCGGTGGCGACACCCCTGTTTGAGGGGCCGTAACAGTGCAAGTCGAGAGCTTATACTTAAACAAGGGAACTTGTTTTCGTATAAGCTCCGCACCTGCTCCCATCGAATGCTGGAAGTCCCTGGAAGTTTTGGATTCACACTGCCAAGTTTGCTCCAGTTCCAGCGTTTCTCCAATGCACCTCCGACCTCAAACACAGCTTTTTGAAGCTGAAATTCCTTCAGTCCATGCAAGTATTTTGTCATCGTATCCCGTCCAATGTCGAATCGCTCCTGGGGTCTGCGATGGCCACAGTCAAAGTTGACGTCAAATAGTGCTGTTTTGCCCTCGCGATTTGATGCAATCATCCGGCAGAGGCGACCTTGAAAGCTGAGCAATATAAACATTGTTTACTCACGTGAAACAACAGTGCCATGTTTAACAGGCATTTTGCGTACTGAACATGAATTCCAATATACCCCAGATGTATACATTTATCGAACAAATTTCATCTTCTTTCAGTCTGACACGAAATGTTTCCCTAAAAAGTAACATAAATGCAAGACAAACCTTGTTGCACGTTGTTGACCTCGCTGGTTTGAAAACCAACTAGATCGCCAGCTTTCTTCAAGATTGAATTCACAATGCCAACGGAGGTCGCAAGTTTGTAATGCAACTTGATTACTAGCGAAGTTGAAAGCCTGGAAACAGTTTCTTTAACTTTCAGAAAAGAAATATACTAGATTGGCATCGCCCGGCTCCGGGAGAATTCAGGCATTTTGATTTGAGGAGGACAACTTCTGGAGGGGTGCCACCGTTTGAGAAAATTGCGACAAGGTGCACTCGAGTGTTTAGAGGGGCGCATTTTCAACTCACACAGGTGCCTTCCACTGAACAAAAAAAATTAACTAGGTGGTCGGGGTGCACTTGAGCGTCTTGCAGCGACGTTCTCCATGGGGGTACCGCTTTCTCCATGTGCCTTACCCTTGGATCTGCTCCTGTAGCCCGGTCACAACGCTTTTATCACCTTGCAACGACGTCCCAAGATTATGGATAATACGAACATACCGCTTCATTCCCTGAGAGTTGCTTTTTCAATATTAAATTACAAGGTTCTGGCTTCGTGTGCTACAATCTCCCGAAACCATTTTATACGGTCATTTGTATTGTTTAGAATATATGCGTATATCGATATCACAGTATTCCCAGCGATTAAAATGATCATCGTACGTGATGTTTATTGTAACTTGTTATGGGATCACGCGCGATGAATAATGGGCAGTGGCGCAGCCATGATTTTCTGAAGGGGGTAGGGCACACCGAAAAAAGAATATATGAAGAAGTGAACGCTCCTGGCGCGCGAAGCGCGGAATTTTTTGGGGGTTTTGTGTGGTCAAAATCTAGAAAATGTATTGTTTGATCTGGTGCATTTTTTGTTGCTGGAGGGAGGGGGTATGGCCGCGCCTTTGATCATAATGGCATTCATCATCAAACTTGGATTAAGCATACACCGTGCTACCTCCTAGAAGTCAGAGCACTACTTCAGTGTGTGAATTATTGAAAATCCTCAATTCTTATACTAAGCTGCGAAATATCACAAGGTGAACTGAATACACCAGCATTTTCCAGCCGTTCTAAATCTGAAGAGCCAGCCTACTGGCCCTCGTTCGTGAAGCCACCGATAGACCCCAACTGGCACAGCACGCCTATTACATCCCCCATTGCGAGGGAGGTCGCTGCCACACGTGGGTGTGACTGTTGCGGTGACATGAGATGCAGTAGCGAGCGACCCTTGCTCCGACAGTTGCACCATGGCGGGCCGCGTGCTGGTGATCGGTCACGTGTGCGTAGACATCATCAACTACGTGTGCCACTTCCCTGAGGAGGACACTGACGTGGGCAGCAACTCGACGCAGGAGACGCTCGGAGGACGCGGCAACAGGTGGGCTCCTTGTGTCACCGGGGGGGAGGGGAGGAGGGAGACGGGGGGGAGGAGGAGGGAGACCAGGCGTCGGTACAACACCTTGCTGCCGTACACTAGAAATGTATCGCGAGTCGCTGGAGAGATTGAAGAACCATTGGTGACGGCCAGCACTTCCTCATGAGAAAGGTCTACTATTAGAAATACTGTTGGCTTTATTTTGGAGCTAAAGTGGGCGATGGAAATAATATGGTGCATTTGCAGTGGTCAAGGAAAACAAACTAAGTTAGCCTTGCCAAGCCATGATCTGTACCCGGAAGCTGAAGGTAGCAGTGACAATACTTGATTTACCTTGGAAGGCTCCAAGCGAACTGCAACGACACCCTATGTCCGTCGCGAAACCATTAAGCATGCAATGTTCAGACTTGATTTGACCCTTGACTCGGACTTCGTTTTTACTTCAAATTATTCAGTTGCAAGCGAGCGAAGTTTTGTTCGCATGTGATGAGTGAACTTACTAGTGCGAACGACGCGACACTACCCGACACGACACTACGGTCGTTTTCGTTGCGCACTGGAGGGGGGCGAAGTCCGCCCACCCCCTCCGGTTTTTCGTACATAACTGCAGATTTTACCGGTCGATATACGCGATTTTCTGCGCCCTGCTTAGAAATGACCGGCGCGTCGTTTAAACCAAGAAAAATGGAAATCGACCGAAAATGTTTCGAGTTGGGGCCGTTAAAGTAAAAAAATAGTTGCGCCAGACCACAAAAATGGGCGCTGATGAGCTTCCCGTATGTCCGCAAAAGGGAAGTGTTCTTGGCAACACTAGCGACTTGTTTCATGTATATTGATATGCTGTGTAGTTTCAAAGTCATGTTAGGTCACCGAGGTCAAGTCAGGTCAAGTTCATGACAGGTTAATGAACCAAACTTGGTCAACTCGAATGTTGTCATAAATGTACTACTGTTTGTCATTTGTACTGTTTGTCATTGCGTTTCCATACTTTATTCATGTACTTCACTCCTTTCTTCGCGAAGCCGATTGCGCCGGGCTGCCCGACGAAGCAGTCGGGCTGGCGGCCGGTTCCGGTAACTGGAACAGGTAACTGACCTGATAAAGTGCTGCTATATAGGTGATCTGAGGTCAAATGTCGGGGCTGGCATCTGTATTGCATCATTAGTAATGTTCAAAACATAATTGATGCCCATTTTGGAGCATTTCAACACAATCAGAGCGATCCATAACAATGACAAGCCAAGCCACGCAAAACAAGAAAATGTTGACAAATGTGACATCAATTGACCTTGAAGATATTCATCTAAGGTCATGAAATTTGCACACAATAGAGTTCACTACCGCACCCATCCACACTGCGAATTTCGTTCCTCCAGCTTTAATAGGAGCCGAGATCTTAAGGGGGAGCGGAATCCGCCTCCCCCTTCAGTGCGCGTAATTTTCAGAGGCCCTCCAGGGCGCGTGTTAATAACTTCGTATTTGGAAGAGCTTGCAGCTTGGTCCCTGCACCCACACCTGCACCACAACGTTGAAAAGTTGTTCTGTGCTATCTCACGTTCCCCGTCAATCAACCAATTAGTGTAGCCCATAAAAATACGCGACATTCGTGATTGATATTCACATTTATCGATGCTATCTCGTAGCACAGTCATCCCAGAGACTGAGAGTGACATCAGTTGACGCGTCGTCCACGAGACAAATTATTGGTTTCGAAATTTTGGAACCTAAAAATTAACTAAAGTCTTATTGATTTTAATCGTTTTTTTTTTGTTCTTAAAAAAAATATGATGCAGTTCGAAGTTTAGAAGTTTTCAATTGCCCGTCGAATTCAGCGGTTCACGCTGCGTCGAAGGATTACCTTTTCAGTACTCCGGAGATGACTCCTTCGTTTATTAATCAGCTCATGAACGACTCGTGTTGATGCTGTCCGTTGCTCTGCTGAAAGCTGAAACTTGGCTGATATCGATGCGTATGCGAAAGATGCAAGCCGTGGCGCAAATGAAGCCTGAAGAAGAAGCGCTAGCACTTTGGGAACAGTGAAGCATATACGTTGTAACAGGGACCCACACACACACTCCATTCCTCGCTGATATCTGATTAAAACCACCTTCGATTTTTCATGTCGGAATTGTTGTAAAAGTGGTGTCACCACGGGACTGCGAAAGACACGACTGCGATAACCGATGGATGGGAGAGGGGAGCGCATCTAGGAAAGTGCGTGTTTCTCTGCCGTCAGGTGCTTGGACCAGCAGTGGCAGCGAGGCGGCAACGCCTCCAACACGGCCACCGTGCTATCCCTGCTTGGTGTCGAGGTCGAGTTCCTCGGCTCCATTCCCGAAGGGAACCTTCGCAGGTGTGTGCATACACCAGAATCTGTGCCACAGGGCGGATACACGGGGAGGGGGGATGCTCCTACGTGAACCGCAATTAAGCCGCTTCCCGACGCCATCCGGGCGACAGCTCATCTGTAACACGTTACGTTAGACGCTGATCGACGGCCTGGTTTGTTTCCAACTACGCGTTAAGACCGTCACCACTCGCGCACATCGTGCTATCTTTTGACACGGCTCGGGGCCCGGCAGAACCAATACTCATCAATCAACGTCACCGCAGAAGCTCAGATGTGTCATAGTTGATCGATCAAGTCGTTATCGTCAGGTTAGTCAACATACAGACGCCGAGCCTGTCACAGTTGGTCAAAACTCCGACAGACTACCTGACTTCCACACCGGACCTGACTTGGCTGGGGACGAGCGCAGTGCCGACGAACTGATAACCTGGTACGACAGCCGTCCGTTCTTCTGTATCTTATGTGCGTGTCTCTTCTGGAAAAATCACAACGCGAGGTCCTAGCTGTCACGGATCGTTTCTCTATCGCCGTCGGGGAGCTGAAAATGGACGCTGGCAGACCCTGCTGCTTTATTAAATTCAGCTCCTTATTCACACATCGGAACAGGCAGACTGTCACAGTGGGCACTGGGGCATGTGCCCCCCTTACATGGAAGGCGACGCACCATCCATACCTCGAATATTTCAGCCAGTGGCGCCTCTTGGAAGAAAAGGCGTCAAATGTTTGGGGGCAGGGTGCCCTACCAGATACTTTTGCAGTGGCACCTCTCCGAAGAAATGAAGCCCCAGTCAAGTTCCCCATGATAATTACTGGATTCGCACCTGCGTGGCCAAGGGAGCAGTGGGGCGATGGACCCCACCCCTCCCCTTGGGTCCGTATGTAGTTATCTACTGGACAGCCACAATGTAGATAGGAAGGCCAAAATCACTATGTGTGGCTGTTGGCGGGCCTCAAAGCACGCCCACGAGCCCTTACGTACGTTTGCGGGCCCTTACGATCGTTTACGGGCCCTTACGAACGTCTGCTGGTCCTTACGGACGTCTGCTGGTTCTTACGAATGTCCACGGGCCTTTACTGAGTTTGCTGGCATGTACCTACAGATCCTAACGAACGTCTTCGAGCCCCTACGGACGTCTAGTTATGAACTGTGAAGGTTATGACCTGTGGAGGTTATGATACACCTCCCATGTTTAGACGGAGGTGTATCATAACCTCCACAACTCCGAAGCGGGTCATGACCTCCACAGTTCATAACCTCCACAACTCGAAGCGGTCATAACCTCCACAGGTCACGACCTCCACAACCCGAAGCGGTCATAATAACCTCCACAGCTAACAACCTCCACAGATTCAAGAACTTCATAATTTCCTAGAAGCATCACTTCAGCTAGCTATCGCTTGGTAGCAGCATGGTCTAGGTATTATGTTATGTTAGGTTAGGTTAGGTTAAAATATGCAAGGTTGGGTTAGGTTGTTATACTTCAACGTTCAATCTCATGACATTCATTCCATATTCGTTGCGGTAATACCTAGACCGTCCTGCTACCTAACGATAGCTAGCTGAAGTGATGCTTCTAGGAAATTATGAAGTTCTTGAATTTGTGAAGGCTGTGAGCTGTGGAGGTCATGAGCGCTTCGGAGTTGTGGAGGTTATGACCACTTCGGGGTTGTGGAGCTTGTGAGCTGTGGAGGTTATGACCGCATCGGAGGTGTGGAGGTTATGGCCGCTTCGGTGTTGTGGAGGTTGTGAACTGTGGAGGTTATGACCTGTGGATGTTACGACCGCTTCGGATATATTGAATTTGTGGAGGTTATGAACTGTGGAGGTTATGATACGCTGTCGTGGAGGTTATGACCTGTGGAGGTTATGATACGCTGTCGTTTAGACGATCTGCATTTCCTGTTGATAACAGTGTCATGCTTACAATTTGGAGAGGGAGGGTATCCGACGATCCGCGCTCAATGAGGATTAAATGAAAAGGAAAAAATTATTTGGTAGGGGAAATTGACCGTTTTCAAAACAAAGCGACGGAAATCAGGGGACCACAATTTGTGATGGATAGTCTGGGCCTCCCTCGCAAAATCTTCCCCCTCCTTGGACCATTGCTCGCTTCGTCCCGGACATACATACGAGCCACCAAACATGGCTAAGGTTTGGATTGCTTTTTAAAAATCATGCATTTCATCAGTTTTAGAAGAAATGCCGTTCTCTTTAAAATTCCAACTTTGAAGCAAGTTAAACCTAATAATAATATTACTGAAAAATGTCCTACCGGTGCCCGCTCGACTTTTTCCGTGCAAGCGTTGCCACGACGCTTCGGCATCCGCCGATAGCTGTTGTTGCCAGAGGAGAGCTGTTGCCGCCGACCAAGGAGGAGCTGTCGCATCGGCTGCAGCTTTAGTACAGACAATTGGCGTTCGTACGTGATGGTCACTGTCGACGAAAATGCACATAAAAAAATACTATAAAAGCATCAGAGCAAAGAAACACCCGTGTCACTCCCACAACGTCCGCGGTGACTGCATCTGCAGACCTGCTACTGCTAAGCGTGGTGCCACAATTTTAGTTAAAAACACACACTTCAACGCTGTGGCGGTGGCCTCCGCCACCAACGCCGGCGCCATTCTGCCAGATTTTGATCACGAAAATGGCCTTGGACCTGTCTTGAAAGATGGAAAGCCTCGGTACAATGAAATAGCATCAGAATTGATGTCCAGTTGTTCAATAGCCGGCTGTTTTGGTTTAACAGATATTTATTTCTTAGCTTGGTAAGGTAGCTTGGTTAAGTGTTCAGATCCGTGATAACTGTGTTGGTTTCCGCGTCTCCTGCGCGTGACCCTGACCTTGAACTTAGCGGGATACCACCGCGTTGGCAGGACGATGAGCTGTCCAGCCGTGTTATTTTTACGATGCATTCGATTTAAAAACGCCCCGGGTGGCTGGGTGGGTGGGAAGGGTTTGGGGGCGTTCTGGGGTCCCCCCTCTGGTGGCGGAGGCCCGGGTTCGCTTCGCGTGGCGGGCTTGAGTTTCGCCCCGGGGGGGGTTTTGGTAGCTGGTGGCCCGAGGCGGGGGAGGAGGTGCTGGGTGGCCGGGTCGGGTCAAACTTGACGGCACGTAAAAAAGACGGGAAAATCGGCCTGGTTAACTGGAATTAATGATGGGGGGGGGAGGTGGGCCCACAAAAGCTCTGCTTAGGCAATAGGACCCTGGTTCAGAAACCCCAACAAGAACTCGGATTAAATTTATTTATAAAAAAAAAAAAAAAAAAAAAAAAAAAATTAGTCGCGGTCAAACTTAAAAAAGACTGATCCTCCAAACAAGCCCAGAACTTGAATATTTGACCTGACCTTGAAGGTCAACCAAGAGAGGTGCAGAAACGAGGTCTGTATATGTTTTTTTCAGTTGGGGCTGTGTTGAGGGTTTTGTTGAGTTGAGTTGAGAGTTTTGTCAGCTGTGCGCCGACAAAATCCGAGGCTCTAAATAGTCGAGAGCATAATTTAGAGGGGGAAATATTCCCCTGCACATAGGGGGTAGGTTTTTCAAATTATTGGGAGGTTACCGTTAGGCGTCATGAGCGGACAAAATACCAGTGGCGCCTCTCTGGTGGTGGGTTTGTGGAGGAACACTACCAGAGCGGGCTTGCTATATTAATGCTATATTGTAGTTTCTAGAGTAGGTGCAAGTAATTTCCGATGGTCAAATTTTAACAACATTGAAACAAACTCTCCTATGATGTGTAATACATTTTATTATCAAATAATTTCACCCTGTCACTTTGCCCTTAAAGTGAAATGGTAGCAATTGGCCACTCAACATCTTGTAATAAAACCTCGTCAAACATCTGTGTGATGCGCTGACAGTTATCAATGCTCTTAACTAAATGAAGATCGAACGTGCTACATTTTGGTATCGTGTTCAATAACTTCCATGAAGGTTTAACCCTGTCACTTTTTGCACTAAATTCAGATTTGTGTCCCAAATTATCACATTGCGTTCCTTTAAATTGTATATCAGATGTTCTACATTAGCGAATTAATTTCCAATGGTCTTAAATATAAAATATACAGGCATAAAATCAGCTGCCGTCCAATGTCATACTCGAGTACTTTTATAGATATCTAATCCTGTCATTTTTAACCTTTTGACATGAAGCTTTCAGGTATTATTGAGGTTTGGCATGGCTCGATGCACGTCAATGCCGACAGTTGCTGCCCAGAGGATCCCTAGGGCAGCCGAGCAGCGTTACGACAAAAATAAAGTTCCAGCCTTGATCAATACCAAGAAAAATCGATTGCCACGCCAAAAAGGTGCAGGAGAAATTCACGGATTTAGATGCATTCTTTCCATTATTCCATTCTTGCATATAAGCGTAATGTTCTTAAATAATATCAAGGAAAACCTGTCGGCCTCAACTCCAGTAGTGGCGGAAATAATGCCAGGCACATCGCCTATCGCTTCCAACACGAAAATATGCCTGTAACTTCGGCGTTGGGGCCCATTAACGTTCAGGGAACGGTTCCGCGCCCTGCCAAATCGTGAATCGCGGCCATGACGTCGTACCGCGAGCCGCAGGCGACGCCGCCAGCGGCCCGCCGTCTATGGTTGAAAATAGTTCCAGAAGACAATGCGCAAAGTAGCAATCTCGCGCAATATATCATTGTAAGTGGCCATGAAATTGACGTTTGGAGGCAAGCTAACTTTTTATACATGCACTTCGCAACTATATTTATGAAGACACAGTCCCATAAATCGTAGCTATATTCTTCGCGCGCACACTAGTGAGCATCCCGGCGCCTTGTCGCGGGCGCATATTTCGAGTTCTTGAATGGTATCAGGAACCTACCTGTTTTCTGCTTTCTTTAGTGGAGATCCTCCCGATGTCTGCAGCGTCTGACGCCTAACGCAAGGTACTCAGGGCAATGGGCTGGCCCACATGGATTGGGGAGCATACCACATGGGGGTCCCATGTTAAAAAGTTGAGCTTGTTTCGGGCGTACGAACAAAAATTATTGGGTGGAGCAAGTGCGCCCCTTCAAAACATGCAAAGCTACACCCCTGCCCCCCCCACACAAACCAACATAATGGAGAGTATCGGCTACGGGAGGCCGTTCGCTGATTATTCTTGTCTTTAGTGGTTTGGACCATAATATAGATTATTGAAGCTAACACGTGCTGTGTTCTAAGGAGAGGTTTGTGGCGGAATTTGGTCGGTGTCTGGCAAGCCGTGATCTATCGAAATCCCAACAGTTGTCGGAAATTCACGCGGAAGTTTCAAGTGTTTCCCCTCCCAGCAAGTTTTCGTTGATCCCAGTTCTGTCTCCGGCACCGATCTCTGCCATGTGGCAGTGTCAGAGTATAGTCACCCGCCACAGCCTCGCCGCCGCCGTAGCCAACTGGCGGACTGACCCTCCTGCCATCGGCAGCTTCGAAGATGACTTCCGCACTGATGGTGTGGCGATCTCGCCGCTGCCCGCGCTTCCCGGAAGGCGGCTCCCACCTCGTGCGTGATCGTGAGCGCCAGCTCCGGCTCGCGCACCATCATCCACAGCAACCGGGACCTGCCGGAGGTGCCGGCCGACACGGTGCGGCTGCTGCCGCTGGCCGAGTACGACTGGATCCACTTCGAGGTGGGCTGACTCACGCACGTCTACGGGGAGGCCACGTGGGCCATCGCGTCCCTTTCCGTGCCCCCAGGAGGTCGATTTGTGCCGACATTTTGCACTAAAATGGCATTTTCTGGAAATCTGATGACATTTTATGGGACAAATGTGTCTTTTAGTAGATCCGGGGAAGAACTGCTTAAGAAGGCTTTTATAGTTTTTTTTTCGAAATAAAATAATTTTGTTCGCCTCTGCTCGAAAAAAACGTTATTGCGTAACCGTGTTTTTTGCACTGAGTACCGTAGCATTTTAGATGCGTGAAACGACCTAGATTAGTAATATTTACCGTTTGAACAGATGATCAAGCGATAGTAAGCATAGGCACAGCAAATTGCATCTCGTCTTGTTCGTTGTCCAAAATCACAACCTGTCGCTTATCAGAAAAATCCAGCCCTGGTCCAAAGAGCGAAATCGAAATGATGCGAAGTTTGTCAAATCTGCATATGTCAGGGACTGTCCAGAAGCTCCTTAGAACCTACGATTTCCGCGCATGGACCAGCGCGTTCCACGGGAAGGCGAACTATTGACATGCAAAATTTCTGACGCGCGCAATATAAGGCCTTGGCCGCCGCTACCCTCCTGAGGGCGGCGCTTTTCTCCACCCTATCCCCTTGGATATACATTGATGATCGCAGACTCGTATTGCGTAGTCATCGTTTTCTGCGTACACGCAGTGGCGTCGCCACGAAAGGTTATTCCAGGGGGCAATGTTGGGGGGCGCACCACCCCCCGAAAGGGAACCTCTATTCTATAGTCGTGGTATGGTTCAATAATTGGAAACATGATTTGATATTGATGTCTTTGTTTGTTCATGGCATGGTGCATCATTTACGCAAAACGCGATAAGCAATAATCTTTTAAGCGCTGAGAACGACCATGCCAGGGTATAAATAAGTAAATGTGGATAAATACAAAGTACCAAAACAAAGCCAATGTCTTAATGCTTTCTCGACCAGAAAATCTTCCGCTGGCCTCTAGATTCCAGCGAGCTGGCGGGGCTGGTGCTGGAACATATCTTAAGAATATCTTCCATTGATCAACTCACTTCAACAAT